>CANIUD010000612.1:0-502328 GCA_947470075.1 Closterium sp. Yama58-4 | reverse complement strand
GCACACGTAGCGTCGGTGAAGCACATAACTTCAAGGTTCCAGGCGTGATCCCATCTGCTCCAATCTGTTTCAGCTGGCCGCCAGCTGAAAACTGAACACCAGCAGATGCCGTTGATCCGAGGTAGCGCACCAAGCGCTTTGCCACCTCCAACTGCTCCTCAGTGGGCCGCTGCACAACTCTGGCCAGCTGCCCCACTCCAAATGAAGCATCAGGTCGCGTATGCACAGCTGCATACATCACACTCCCAATGAGTGACTGGTACTCATTCTGCTGCTCATCCTCGAGCACATCATCCTCCTCAGCTGCCTTCTTCAGTTTGAAGCCCGCAGGGAACGGAGTCATCACATGTGCGACCCCCCAGTCACACCATAACGCTCCATGACACCAGAGATGTAGTGTGACTGATGCAGCTTCAGCCACCTCCTCGCCAACATCCCTCTCAATCTGAGCACCCCAGTAGTAGTGGACATCCCCCAGCATCTTGCACTTGAAGTTGTCCACTAGCAGCTTCTATGCCCCGCTCAATCGGCTCCATGGAGGTGAGAACAGTATTATGTCATCGACATACACCAGCAGCAAGAGCAGCTGCTCCCCCTCTCCAAGCAGAAACAAGCTGTGATCCGCTTGGGACGTCTTGAAGCCTCCACTCAGCAGCACCTCCTCCAGCTTCTCGTACCAGCACCTGGGCGCTTGCTTAAGGCCATAGATAGCCTTCTTGAGCTTGCACACCCGGCTGGTCCCATCCTCATAGTCGTCGGGTTGCGCCATGTAGATATCCTCCAGCAGTTTTCCATAGAGAAACGCTGTGGTGATATCCATCTGCTTCACGTGCCATCCCTTCACAGCTGCGCCAGCCAGCACAGTCCTCAATGTCACTGGCTTAGCAACGGGAGCGAAGATCTCCCCAAAGTCGACCTTCTCCTTCTGCTGAAACCCCTTGGCGACCAAGCGGCTCTTGAACCGCTCCAGCGCACCATCAGCACCACTCTTCACCTTGAAGACCCACTTGCTGCTGATCGGGCCGGCCGCCCCTCGGGTAACTCAACAAGCTCCCAAGTCCCATTCTCAATGAGACTGTTGAACTCCGCATCCATGGCAGCCTTCCACTCCTCCTTCTGGGTCCACTTAGTGCCTCCTCACTTTGGCTGGTTCTCCAGGCAAGGGTGTGAAGAAACAGAAGGCCATCTCCTCATCCTCTCCCTCATCCGCCTGAACCGCCATAGCACCTTGCTTGGGTCCTCCCAAACGGCTATACTTCAGCCTTGAAGGTGCTGCTGCCACTCTCTCTCTCTCGCGGGTTGCAGTCCTCTGCCCATGTGGTGAAGCTCCTTTCTGCACACTCCTCTTGGTGACCTTGGCAGTTGCAGCAGGCTCGGGCTGAGATGGTGAGTCCACACGTGCCGACTCATCCTCCAACCCCTCCTCCGCAGCAGGACCAGAAACTAACTGCTCACCACCGCCACTGTGGTCACTGGTCAGCTCTGACCCAGGGAGATCATCAAGGTGCAGCTGAACCTCCTCCACTGCAGACCGCTCAATCTCCTGCAGACGCAAGCCAATCTGCACCTGCTGCTGCTGCTGCCAAGTCCTTGTACATGACGTTCTTCACAAACTTGACGTCACGGCTGACCAGCGTCTTCTTGCTCTTGGGGTCCCACATCAGCCACCCCTTCGAGTCAGGAGCCATCCCAAGATGGACAGCCCACACAGCAGCAACTTCCAGCTTGTGCCTCTGCTCCTTAGGCACCATCACAAGCCCCATGCAGCCCCACACCCGCAGCATATCAATGGATGGCTTCTTCCTAAGCCAACGCTCGTACGGCCAGCCCCAATGCTTGTCGCCAACATGCGTCAAGACCCTGTTCTTGACCGTGATGACATGGCGAACAGCTTCAGGCCAGAACTTGTAGGGCATCCCAGCAGCCCCCAACAGAGTCTTAGCCGCCTCGCCAATGGTCCGGTTGGCACGCTCAGCAATGCCGTTCTGCTGCGGTGTTCCTGGGCAGGTCAGCTGGTGTCGGATGCGTTTCTCTTAAGAAACTTGGTGAATTCCGCTCCAAGGAACTCTCCACCACGGTCGCTCCTCAGCACCTTCACCAGCCATTGCTTGCTGTTGGTGTAAGGGCCTAATAAACTCAAGCTATTAGGACTTAATCAAACTTAAAACTCTCCTCGGGGTCACCTCCAAGGGTCCCTGGGTGCCTGGTACAAGACCAGCCCCTATCCTCGGGTCCGAGTTTGTAGAGAGAGGGATCAAGAAAGACTTAGTCAAAACAGCAAGAGTACCTTGAACGTCGTGCAGCGTGCCGTGCAGACCGTCGGTCGGATTAAGCTGAGAATTCGCTATATCGAAGCTCGCTCCAAGAGCTTTAAAATGAGCCAAGTTGCCTCGCGAAATTCGCCGTCGAATAGCGCAGAAACGAAATTCCAGCGAGGAAGGAATTCGCTTGAATCAATTTGACTATATTCAGGTACAAACAGAGAAGGATTAAATAGTTCTAGCTAGCAAGGACCTTGGGAATCAACCTGGGAACAACCAGGGATGATTCCAAATAATTCCAAGCAACAGAACCAACCTGGCTGGACAAAATAGCAGGTGGTAGGTTGGTAAACAACCTCTGGTTCTTTTTTTCCAACCTGGGAAAACAACAACCAGGTTCAGGTTCCAAAAACAGAACCTGTTTTGTCTTTGCCCAACCAGCCAAATGCTGGTTCCGCTGGTTTCCCCTGGCCTTGTAGCATGCAGATACAGACAAACAACATCCAACCTTCACCTAAATTGTACCCCTATAGTGCCTTCCCTGCTACACTATAGTTAACCAAACAAACAGTACAATTTCGAGTTGGATAGAACTGAATCTGCGCAATCAACTCAACCGAACTGCAAAGCTTCCATCTTGGGTTCCTTTGCGAGCTCGTCCTTTCTGCTTGCACTGTTCATAGCGCGTACAATGTTGTGCCGAAGCGCACATTGCGCGAGTACCTGCAAATGCATCAAGCGAAAAATGCGAAAGCAAACAAACACACGAACACACCATTCACACGCAAATGCATTCGCACACGCATACTCGTACAAACAGACGGCAGGATGTCGTGCAATGTGCATTTGCACCCAACACACTCCCCCTCAGCCTGCCGGCTGCATCCCCGTCATTCCATGCTAGTTCATGCTCATTCCACTCATGCGCACACAACGCCAATGAGGCTCATCCGCAAGCCTCTTGGTGAGAAAGTCTGCTGGCTGCTGGTGAGTCTTGATGTAGATCGGATGCACCGTCCCCCTCTTCACCTCCTTACGCAGCCAGTGCCACTTGATACGCATGTGCTTGTTCAGCCCATGAAGCACAGCGTTTCTGGCCATCCCAAGAGCCCCCTTGCTATCACAAAACAGCGGCGTAGCAACTTTCTGCTCCTGGCCAATCTCCTCTAACAGCCTCCTCAGCCAAATCACCTCCTTCACCCCATGGAACATCGCCATGTACTCTGATTCTACGGAAGAGAGTGCCGTCTCCGTCTGCTTCTTGGACCTCCAACTAACAGGTCCTCCCCCAACTACGCAGATGTATCCTCCCACAGATGAGGAATCCTCCTTCTCAGAAGCCCACGTAGCATCGGTAAAGCAAGTGAGAAATAGCTTGCCTTCTCCAAGCCTCTCCCCCTTCTCTTTCAGCACCTCCACCCCTTTCTGCTTCACCTGTGCAGATGCGGAGTATTGAACTCCAATGCTTGGGTGAGAGTTCAGGTACTTCACCACACGCTCAGCTGCATCCACCTGCTCCTCTGATGGATTCTGCACCACCCTAGCCAGCTGCCCAACCGAGAAAGAGATGTCGGGCCTCGTGTGAACTGCTGCGTACAAGAGGCTGCCTACCAAGGACTGAAATTGCTGCTGCTCTTCAGCTTCAACCCCTTCATCCTCTGCAGCCTTCACAAGCTTGAATTCTGCTGGCAGGGGAGTTGCAACCTTGCGCTCATTCTCAATCCCATACTCCCAGCCCTCTCCAGCTCCTTTGCAGGTGCAGCTTCAACCACCTGTGATCTGGATCCCTCTCCACGTGCATCCCGAGGTAGTACTTTACCTCCCCAAGGTTCTTGCACTTGAAGTTTTCCATCAGTTGCTGCTGCACTTTCTGGATCTCCTTCATGCTGCTGCTGAAGAGAAGAATGTCGTCCACATAGACCAGAAACAGCACCAGCTTCTCCCCCTCGCCCTTGAGAAAGAGGCTCTCATCACAGCTGCTGGTCCTGAATCCCATCTCCTCTAAAACAGCTGCCAACTTCTGGTACCAGCAGCGTGGCGCCTGCTTCAAGCCGTAGATGGACTTGTTGAGCTTGCACACCCTGCCCGTACCATCCTCATACCCAGGCGGCTGCGTCATGTACACATCCTCCTCTAAAATCCCATTCAGGAATGCTGTTGAAATATCCATCTGAATGATGAATTTCCCACTAACAGCTGCATCTGCCAACAAGACATGGAGGGTAGGGGGTTTGGCAGTGGGAGCAAAGATCTCGTTGAAGTCCTGCTTCTCCTTCTGCATAAACCCCTTCGCCACCAGCCTACTCTTGTAGATGGTGACCTGCCCCTTGTCATCGGTCTTGATCCTCAGCACCCACTTGCATTGTATCGCTTTCTTCCCATCAGGCAGCACCACCAGATCCCATGTCCTATTCTCCAGCAGACTCTGGTACTCAGCATCCCTAGAAGCCAGCCACTTGTCCCTATCTGGTCCAGCTAATGCCTCCTCCATGCTAGCTGGTTCCTCTGGTGCAGGGGCAAGAAAACAGTACGCAGGCTCATCCTCCTCATCCGGGTCATAGCCATGAGGTAGAATCAGCAATGCCTCTTCGGTCCCTAGCTGCTGCTCTGCTGCATCAGTTCCTGCAGTCAGCTTCTTAGTAGCCATACGGGTACGTCCTGGCCTGGAGACGGGTGTCTCCCATCCCTTCATAACGACACCCTTCAGCTTCTTAGTTTTTTCCTGCTGCTTCTCTCCTCCCTCGGGTCCAGCAGCTCCACTAGTGCTGCCGCCAGTTTCCACACCATTTTCTCCACCAGCAGATGCCTCCTGTATCTTCTCTCCATCACCATTTCCAGCAGCTGCCTCCTCTCCCTCCTCCCACACACTAGGAGTCAGGTCCAGCTGCATGGTGATCTGCTCCATCTGCTGGGACACCCTTGCCTCCGGCTGTTTCTCCCAGCTCCCATACATCATGCCCTCAATGAATTTCACATCCCTGCTGTCAAACAACACACCCTTGGATGGTTCCCACAGCAGCCATCCCTTGCTCTCAGCAGCCAGCCCCAAATGCACACACCAGATTGCACTCGCCCCCAACTTACTGCGGTAGGTCTTGGGGACGTGGGCGACTGCCATGCAACCAAACACCCTCAGCATGTCCACCGGCGGCTTCCTCCCAAGCCACCTCTCCAAAGGCACCCACGAGTCATCCCCAACCTTGGTGAGCACCCTGTTCCTAGCGACGGTGGCGTGCCGGACAGCATGAGGCCACATAGAGTTGCTCAGCCCAGATTCTATGAGCAGCGCCCTAGCTGTCTCCAGAATGGTCCGGTTTGCCCGTTCTGCTACACCATTGGACTGTGGGGTATAAGCCGTGGTCAGCTCTCTCTGGATGCCCTGCTTCTTGAGCCAGGCCGTCATTTCAGCTCCAAGGAACTCACCACCCCGGTCTGTCCTAATCCGCTTCACTACACACTCCGCCTGCTTCTCCACGAATGGCAGCCAATCGTCCCGTATCGTGGAGGCGGCGTGGTCCTTCTGCTTCAGCGGATACGCCCACATCAGTCTGCTCCAGTCATCCACAATTGTAAGAAAATACCGCTCCCCCTTGTGCCTTTGCACCGGCAGCGGCCCCACCAAGTCCATGTGGACCAGCTCCAAAGGCTTCTTGCTCCTGCCAGCCACACTATGGAAAGGGAAACGGGTGAACTTTGAAAGCAAACAGATTTCACAGTTGTCATCGGGTGGCTGTCCGTTCAGCTTCAGACCCTTAACGGATCCATCCTTCTCCAGCTGCTTCAGCAAAGGCATTGCCACATGCCCTAAGCGTCGGTGTGCCGTTGCCCAATCTGTCTCCCCAGATCTGGCCGACACTTTCACACCAACCCCTCCAACGGCATTGCACTCCCCCTGGGATGCAGACCCCTCTCGAGCCTGCCCCCCACCATGCCACGCCAGGGCCGGCAGCTGCCACATAGATCTGTACACGTCCTTGCTCTCGTGCAGATCCCAAAGCACCCGATTGCCCAGCTTCCCCTTATAAGTGCGTGCCCCATCCATGTTGGTGTTCACCCCAGCCTTGCCAAGCTTACGGAGGGAGATAAGGTTGGCCTTCAGGTCGGGGACGAAGAGAACGTCGTGCAGCACCACCGGCTTGCCATCCGCTCCCTTAAACGCAGCTCGTCCCGCACCAGCCACCTTCAACATGTGTCCAGAGGCGGAGCACACTTCATTGATCGGTGCAGCTCGTACTTCGTCCAGCAGGTCCTTGCGCGGCGTCATCGTCCAAGCAGCGCCTGTGTCCAACACCCAATAGTCTAGGGGGTGCAGCTCTGCTCCAACTTTGGCAGAGGCGTCTCCTTGCTCCCCCTTGTCTCCCACATGGAAGAACTGGCCTGCGGTGCGCTCCTTCTTCTTCTCCGCACCACCGTTGCTCTTCGGGGTGTTGTCGGACGAATCAGCGACCATGTTCGCGCCGTTTTTCTGGTTCCTTCGCGCGCCACCATCCTGTTGACGATTCTGGGGGGTCCATCCATCGGGTTTCTTATAGCACAAAAACCAGGGGTGCCCTTCCTTCTCACAATACCAGCAACTCCCTTTCATTTTGCCACCAGCACCCGACTTGCCCCCACGTCCAGATTTCGCACCGCGACCCCAACCGGTACCTCCTTGTTGGTCGTTGGAGTCGTCGTCCTTCTTTGCACCGCGTCCAGCACCACCGAAGCCACGTCCTCTGCCACGTCGGCTCCCTTGCATCCCGTAGCCGCTGCTGCCGTCGTCTCCACCCCTCAGTTGGCGGCGACGGAAGTCCTCCTCCAGAATCTTCGTCCGCACCCACTCGAGCGTCCACAAGCTCTGGTTCTGCGGCAGGCTCAATCCGCTTGTAAATTGAAGCCACGATTCTGGCAGCAGCGAGAGCATCTTCAAGCACTTGGTCTGCTCCGGGTAGGTGATTCCCGCGGTCGCCAACTTCGCATAGAGGTCGCGCATCTTGTCCAGGACTGGTTGCACCGGCTCTCCCTCGCTCAGGCGCAACGCGGACAGCTCCCTCTCCAGCATCAACGTTGCGACAACGGAGGTCGGGGCGTGCAGCTCCTTCAACACGGTCCACGCCTTCGGACCGCATTCAACCTCCGGCAGCAGGTGCATGACGTGGTGACGCTGGTTCAGCTCCAAACTCTGCGACATCAGATAGTAGCCAGCCGAGGAGCGCTCGTCCCAATCTTCCTGCAGCGTGGGGTCACTCGGTCTAGGCTCCTCCCCAATCATTAGTTTCAGCAAACCGATCTGACGGAAATATAATTGCATTTTCCAGGCCCAATCATCATAGCCCTCACCATTGAACTTCTCGACGGTGAAATTCTTCAGCACCTCCTTGACAAGCGAGCCCTGGTTTGTTCGCGCTCCCCTTGGCGCTGAAAGACCAGAATCTTGGCTGCCGCTACGATCTTGGGCTGAAGATTCACCAGCTCCCGCCGAGGTGTTGCCCGCCATAGCTACCTATAACGAGGATCACTATAACGCAGCTCTGATACCAGCTTGTTGGTGTAAGGGCCTAATAAACTCAAGCTATTAGGACTTAATCAAACTTAAAACCTCTCCTCGGGGTCACCTCCAAGGGTCCCTGGGTGCCTGGTACAAGACCAGCCCCTATCCTCGGGTCCGAGTTTGTAGAGAGAGGGATCAAGAAGGACTTAGTCAAAACAGCAAGAGTACCTTGAACGTCGTGCAGCGTGCCGTGCAGACCGTCGGTCGGATTAAGCTGAGAATTCGCTATATCGAAGCTCGCTCCAAGAACTTTAAAATGAGCCAAGTTGCCTCGCGAAAAGTTCTGCCATTACGAAGTTATGGCTCGGACAGCGTTTGCCTAGCGTTGGAGTGCTAGCATACTAGCGTTGACTCGGGTAGCATTCCGCCGTCGAATAGCGCAGAAACGAAATTCCAGCGAGGAAGGAATTCGCTTGAATCAATTTGACTATATTCAGGTACAAACAGAGAAGGATTAAATAGTTCTAGCTAGCAAGGACCTTGGGAATCAACCTGGGAACAACCAGGGATGATCCCAAATAATTCCAAGCAACAGAACCAACCTGGCTGGACAAAATAGCAGGTGGTAGGTTGGTAAACAACCTCTGGTTCTGTTTTTCCAACCTAGGAAAACAACAACCAGGTTCAGGTTCTAAAAACAGAACCTGTTTTGTCTTTGCCCAACCAGCCAAATGCTGGTTCCGCTGGTTTCCCCTAGCCTTGTAGCATGCAGATACAGACAAACAACATCCAACCTTCACCTAAATTGTACCCCTATAGTGCCTTCCCTGCTACACTATAGTTAACCAAACAAAACAGTACAATTCCGAGTTGGATAGAACTGAATTTGCGCAATCAACTCAACCGAACTGCAAAGCTTCCATCTTGGGTTCCTTTGCGAGCTCGTCCTTCCTGCTTGCACTGTTCATAGCGCATACAATGTTGTGCCAAAGCGCACATTGCGCGAGTACCTGCAAATGCATCAAGCGAAAAAATGCGAAAGCAAACAAACACACGAACACACCATTCACACGCAAATACATTCGCACACGCATACTCGTACAAACAGACGGCAGGATGTCGTGCAATGTGCATTTGCACCCAACACACTCCCCTTCAGCCTGCCGGCTGCATCCCCGTCATTCCATGCTAGTTCATGCTCATTCCACTCATGCGCACACAATGCCAATGAGGCTCATCCGCAAGCCTCTTGGTGAGAAAGTCTGCTGGCTGCTGGTGAGTCTTGATGTAGATCGGATGCACCGTCCCCCTCTTCACCTCCTTACGCAGCCAGTGCCACTTGATACGCATGTGCTTGTTCAGCCCATGAAGCACAGCGTTTCTGGCCATCCCAAGAGCCCCCTTGCTATCACAAAACAGCGGCGTAGCAACTTTCTGCTCCTGGCCAATCTCCTCTAACAGCCTCCTCAGCCAAATCACCTCCTTCACCCCATGGAACATCGCCATGTACTCTGATTCTACGGAAGAGAGTGCCGTCTCCGTCTGCTTCTTGGACCTCCAACTAACAGGTCCTCCCCCAACTACGCAGATGTATCCTCCCACAGATGAGGAATCCTCCTTCTCAGAAGCCCACGTAGCATCGGTAAAGCAAGTGTATAGCTTGCCTTCTCCAAGCCTCTCCCCCTTCTCTTTCAGCACCTCCACCCCTTTCTGCTTCACCTGTGCAGATGCGGAGTATTGAACTCCAATGCTTGGGTGAGAGTTCAGGTACTTCACCACACGCTCAGCTGCATCCACCTGCTCCTCTGATGGATTCTGCACCACCCTAGCCAGCTGCCCAACCGAGAAAGAGATGTCGGGCCTCGTGTGAACTGCTGCGTACAAGAGGCTGCCCACCAAGGACTGAAATTGCTGCTGCTCTTCAGCTTCAACCCCTTCATCCTCTGCAGCCTTCACAAGCTTGAATTCTGCTGGCAGGGGAGTTGCAACCTTGCGCTCATTCTCAATCCCATACTTCTCCCCCAGCTCCTTGATGAACTTCTCCTGGTGCAGCTTCAACCACCTGTGATCTGGATCCCTCTCCACGTGCATCCCGAGGTAGTACTTTACCTCCCCAAGGTTCTTGCACTTGAAGTTCTCCATCAGTTGCTGCTGCACTTTCTGGATCTCCTTCATGCTGCTGCTGAAGAGAAGAATGTCGTCCACATAGACCAGAAACAGCACCAGCTTCTCCCCCTCGCCCTTGAGAAAGAGGCTCTCATCACAGCTGCTGGTCCTGAATCCCATCTCCTCTAAAACAGCTGCCAACTTCTGGTACCAGCAGCGTGGCGCCTGCTTCAAGCCGTAGATGGACTTGTTGAGCTTGCACACCCTGCCCGTACCATCCTCATACCCAGGCGGCTGCGTCATGTACACATCCTCCTCTAAAATCCCATTCAGGAATGCCGTTGAAATATCCATCTGAATGATGAATTTCCCACTAACAGCTGCATCTGCCAACAAGACACGGAGGGTAGGGGGTTTGGCAGTGGGAGCAAAGATCTCGTTGAAGTCCTGCTTCTCCTTCTGCATAAACCCCTTCGCCACCAGCCTACTCTTGTAGATGGTGACCTGCCCCTTGTCATCGGTCTTGATCCTCAGCACCCACTTGCATTGTATCGCTTTCTTCCCATCAGGCAGCACCACCAGATCCCATGTCCTATTCTCCAGCAGACTCTGGTATTCAGCATCCCTAGAAGCCAGCCACTTGTCCCTATCTGGTCCAGCTAATGCCTCCTCCATGCTAGCTGGTTCCTCTGGTGCAGGGGCAAGAAAACAGTACGCAGGCTCATCCTCCTCATCCGGGTCATAGCCATGAGGTAGAATCAGCAATGCCTCTTCGGTCCCTAGCTGCTGCTCTGCTGCATCAGTTCCTGCAGTCAGCTTCTTAGTAGCCATACGGGTACGTCCTGGCCTGGAGACGGGTGTCTCCCATCCCTTCATAACGACACCCTTCGGCTTCTTAGTTTTTCCCTGCTGCTTCTCTCCTCCCTCGGGTCCAGCAGCTCCACTAGTGCTGCCGCCAGTTTCCACACCATTTTCTCCACCAGCAGATGCCTCCTGTACCTTCTCTCCATCACCATTTCCAGCAGCTGCCTCCTCTCCCTCCTCCCACACACTAGGAGTCAGGTCCAGCTGCATGGTGATCTGCTCCATCTGCTGGGACACCCTTGCCTCCGGCTGTTTCTCCCAGCTCCCATACATCATGCCCTCAATGAATTTCACATCCCTGCTGTCAAACAACACACCCTTGGATGGTTCCCACAGCAGCCATCCCTTGCTCTCAGCAGCCAGCCCCAAATGCACACACCAGATTGCACTCGCCCCCAACTTACTGCGGTAGGTCTTGGGGACGTGGGCGACTGCCATGCAACCGAACACCCTCAGCATGTCCACCGGCGGCTTCCTCCCAAGCCACCTCTCCAACGGCACCCACGAGTCATCCCCAACCTTGGTGAGCACCCTGTTCCTAGCGACAGTGGCGTGCCGGACAGCATGAGGCCACATAGAATTGCTCAGCCCAGATTCTATGAGCAGCGCCCTAGCTGTCTCCAGAATGGTCCGGTTTGCCCGTTCTGCTACACCATTGGACTGTGGGGTATAAGCCGTGGTCAGCTCTCTCTGGATGCCCTGCTTCTTGAGCCAGGCCGTCATTTCAGCTCCAAGGAACTCACCACCCTGGTCTGTCCTAATCCGCTTCACTACACACTCCGCCTGCTTCTCCACGAATGGCAGCCAATCGTCCCGTATCGTGGAGGCGGCGTGGTCCTTCTGCTTCAGCGGATACGCCCACATCAGCCTGCTCCAGTCATCCACAATTGTAAGAAAATACCGCTCCCCCTTGTGCCCTTGCACCGGCAGCGGCCCCACCAAGTCCATGTGGACCAGCTCCAAAGGCTTCTTGCTCCTGCCAGCCACACTATGGAAAGGGAAACGGGTGAACTTTGAAAGCAAACAGATTTCACAGTTGTCATCGGGTGGCTGTCCGTTCAGCTTCAGACCCTTAACGGCTCCATCCTTCTCCAGCTGCTTCAGCAAAGGCATTGCCACATGCCCTAAGCGCCGGTGTGCCGTTGCCCAATCTGTCTCCCCAGATCTGGCCGACACTTTCACACCAACCCTTCCAACGGCATTGCACTCCCCCTGGGATGCAGACCCCTCTCCAGCCTGCCCCCCACCATGCCACGCCAGGGCCGGCAGCTGCCACATAGATCTGTACACGTCCTTGCTCTCGTGCAGATCCCAAAGCACCCGATTGCCCAGCTTCCCCTTATAAGTGCGTGCCCCATCTGTGTTGGTGTTCACCCCAGCCTTGCCAAGCTTACGGAGGGAGATAAGGTTGGCCTTCAGGTCGGGGACGAAGAGAACGTCGTGCAGCACCACCGGCTTGCCATCCGCTCCCTTAAACGCAGCTCGTCCCGCACCAGCCACCTTCAACATGTGTCCAGAGGTGGAGCACACTTCATTGATCGGTGCAGCTCGTACTTCGTCCAGCAGGTCCTTGCGCGGCGTCATCGTCCAAGCAGCGCCTGTGTCCAACACCCAATAGTCTAGGGGGTGCAGCTCTGCTCCAACTTTGGCAGAGGCGTCTCCTTGCTCCCCCTTGTCTCCTACATGGAAGAATTGGCCCGCGGTGCGCTCCTTCTTCTTCTCCGCACCGCCGTTGCCCTTCGGGTTGTTGTCGGACGAATCAGCGACCATGTTGGCGCCGTTTTTCTGGTTCCTCCGCGCGCCGCCATCCTGGTGACGATTCTGGGGGGTCCATCCATCGGGTTTCTTATAGCACAAAAACCAGGGGTGCCCTTCCTTCTCACAATACCAGCAACTCCCTTTCATTTTGCCACCAGCACCCGACTTGCCCCCACGTCCAGATTTCGCACCGCGACCCCAACCGGTACCTCCTTGTTGGTCGTTGGAGTCGTCGTCTTTCTTTGCACCGCGTCCAGCACCACCGAAGCCACGTCCTCTGCCACGTCGGCTCCCTTGCATCCCGTAGCCGCTGCTGCCGTCGTCTCCACCCCTCAGTTGGCGGCGACGGAAGTCCTCCTCCAGAATCTTCATCCGCACCCACTCGAGCGTCCACAAGCTCTGGTTCTGCGGCAGGCTCAATCCGCTCGTAAATTGAAGCCACGATTCTGGCAGCAGCGAGAGCATCTTCAAGCACTTGGTCTGCTCCGGGTAGGTGATTCCCGCGGTCGCCAACTTCGCGTAGAGGTCGCGCATCTTGTCCAGGACTGGTTGCACCGGCTCTCCCTCGCTCAGGCGCAACGCGGACAGCTCCCTCTCCAGCATCAACGTTGCGACAACGGAGGTCGGGGCGTGCAGCTCCTTCAACACGGTCCACGCCTTCGGACCGCATTCAACCTCCGGCAGCAGGTGCATGACGTGGTGACGCTGGTTCAGCTCCAAACTCTGCGACATCAAATAGTAGCCAGCCGAGGAGCGCTCGTCCCAATCTTCCTGCAGCGTGGGGTCACTCGGTCTAGGCTCCTCCCCAATCATTAGTTTCAGCAAACCGATCTGACGGAAATATAATTGCATTTTCCAGGCCCAATCATCATAGCCCTCACCATTGAACTTCTCGACGGTGAAATTCTTCAGCACCTCCTTGACAAGCGAGCCCTGGTTTGTTCGCGCTCCCCTTGGCGCTGAAAGACCAGAATCTTGGCTGCCGCTACGATCTTGGGCTGAAGATTCACCAGCTCCCGCCGAGGTGTTGCCCGCCATAGCTACCTATAACGAGGATCACTATAACGCAGCTCTGATACCAGCTTGTTGGTGTAAGGGCCTAATAAACTCAAGCTATTAGGACTTAATCAAACTTAAAACCTCTCCTCGGGGTCACCTCCAAGGGTCCCTGGGTGCCTGGTACAAGACCAGCCCCTATCCTCGGGTCCGAGTTTGTAGAGAGAGGGATCAAGAAGGACTTAGTCAAAACAGCAAGAGTACCTTGAACGTCGCGCAGCGTGCCGTGCAGACCGTCGATCGGATTAAGCTGAGAATTCGCTATATCGAAGCTCGCTCCAAGAGCTTTAAAATGAGCCAAGTTGCCTTGCGAAAAGTTCTGCCATTACTAAGTTATGGCTCGGACAGCGTTTGCCTAGCGTTGGAGTGCTAGCATACTAGCGTTGACTCGGGTAGCATTCCGCCGTCGAATAGCGCAGAAACGAAATTCCAGCGAGGAAGGAATTCGCTTGAATCAATTTGACTATATTCAGGTACAAACAGAGAAGGATTAAATAGTTCTAGCTAGCAAGGACCTTGGGAATCAACCTGGGAACAACCAGGGATGATCCCAAATAATTCCAAGCAACAGAACCAACCTGGCTGGACAAAATAGCAGGTGGTAGGTTGGTAAACAACCTCTGGTTCTGTTTTTCCAACCTAGGAAAACAACAACCAGGTTCAGGTTCTAAAAACAGAACCTGTTTTGTCTTTGCCCAACCAGCCAAATGCTGGTTCCGCTGGTTTCCCCTGGCCTTGTAGCATGCAGATACAGACAAACAACATCCAACCTTCACCTAAATTGTACCCCTATAGTGCCTTCCCTGCTACACTATAGTTAACCAAACAAAACAGTACAATTCCGAGTTGGATAGAACTGAATCTGCGCAATCAACTCAACCGAACTGCAAAGCTTCCATCTTGGGTTCCTTTGCGAGCTCGTCCTTCCTGCTTGCACTGTTCATAGCGCATACAATGTTGTGCCAAAGCGCACATTGCGCGAGTACCTGCAAATGCATCAAGCGAAAAAATGCGAAAGCAAACAAACACACGAACACACCATTCACACGCAAATGCATTCGCACACGCATACTCGTACAAACAGACGGCAGGATGTCGTGCAATGTGCATTTGCACCCAACAGTTAACACCTCCCCCCTCTCGATCCCAATTTACCTCTCTTTACAGACGAGCACTGTACAGGTGGACCACGAACCATGGTTTACGTGGCGTTTCTGGTTGGGTGCTTACGTGCGTTCCCATTGGTTGTTTTGTTCTAGACACAAACGAGAATAAATCGCGAGATGTGTGGAGAGTGCTTGGCAACCAACACTTCACACGCTGATTCACCTTCGCTTGGAAATGTTTGAAGTTTCTGGCCACGTCATCTCATTTTAGGTTGCTGTTGTAGAGACAGAATAGTAAAATGTTACGCACCTCATTTTGAGATTTGTGTCTGTTATGTTCTTTTAAAAATGTGATATTAGCTTGGTATAAAAAATAACTGATGTAAATATCAACTCCAGCCCAATTGGCCGTATGTATTAAGGGTTCTAAACAAACCTTTATTAGGGCCCAGCCACAAATGTGGGGGGTCCGATATCTCGTACCACTGTCTATTAAAATATAACATGTTGACTATAATAAGAACATTGTATATACTTTTTTAACCCATAAACATCGTGGTTATGCTGATTAGAACACTCTAGCAGAGAATTACCAACAAAGATCGGGTTGCGCTGTCAGAAATAACTGAGCAGGAATGAATGAACTAGAACAGAGTTTGGTACAAGTAGGAAACCCTAACTTTGTGTACCCCCTAAGGTGTAACCCACTACAGCCTAGACAATATAAACATGCAATGTTTGACACACCCCCATAGGCGCAGTGGGAGACAACCACAGGGTCACAAGACCAGTCAAAGCAAAGTAAAGCAAGCTCAGGGTGGATCTCAAGGATTCCACACAAATTCCGAGCACAAGCAAGCGGTCACAAGACCAGTTCACATGCAGGTTTATAACAAAGCAAGAGATACAGTGATCACAACCTAGCAAAAGTAAACAAGTAGGCATATATATATAGTGATCACAGTACAAGCAAGGTCAAGAGGTAAGCAAGTGAGGCCCAGTAGGTACAAGGCCTAGTAGAGTGCAAAAGCGCTGATGGTCACAAGGCTGAAGAGCCTTGGTGAACACATCAGCAGTGTTGGCCTCCGTGGCCACGTAACGCAGACAAAGCTGACCACGCTGCTGCAGCTCTCGAGCAAGGAAGTACCGCAGAGCGATGTGCTTCGTTCTGTGCTCCAGTCTGTGCTCCTCACACAAGGCAATGGCAGCCTTGTTGTCGACGTACAGCACTGGAGGAGAACGAGGCCGCTCTCCGAGGTCGGTCAGCAGGTAGGTCAGCCAGCGTAGCTCCTGAGCAGCCATGGCTGTGGCGTAGATCTCAGCCTCACAACTGGAGCTGAGAACAGAAGAAGAGCGAGTAGAACGCCAAGAAACTGAGCCAGAGCCAAGGCTGAAGGTGTAACCCTGGGACGACCGCTGAGTAGCCTGGTCGTCCGCCCAAGAAGCGTCTGAGTGCCCTGTGAGAACAACCCGGTCTCGCCCTCCAAGCACAAGCCCCATGCCCGACGTACTGCACAAGTAGCGCAACACCCTCTTAGCAGCATCCATGTGCTCCTTCCGGTGACGGCCAGGAGCGACATAGCGTGCTAGGATGCTAAGAGGGTATGCAAGGTCAGGTCGAGTGCAGGTCATCAGGTACATGAGGCAGCCCACAAGCTCTGGATACGGGCCACTCGGCTCTACGGACTCATCCGAAGGCAGAGCTGAGAGCGAGTGACCGGTAGGCAGAGGAGTGGACTGAGGCGAGGAGTACGTGAAGCGGAAGCGCTGGAGAACCTGCTGCACCATGTGTGACTGAGTCAGGGTGATGGTGCGCCGTGCTCTGTCCCGGGTGATCCGCAAGCCAAGATAGCTCGTCAGCTCACCCAGGTCTGTGCACGTGTGTCTCCTCTGCAGCTCCGACTTCACGTGAGCGAGTGCCGCGGTGTCAGCAGTGGCAAAGACCAAGTCGTCGACGTACACGAGGATGTAGAACGGCGGCAGCGAGGTGTCGGTGCGTAGAAACAGCGACGGGTCAGCAGTAGAGGGAGCGAACCCAAGAGCCGCAAGTGTCGTCCTCAGTGTGTCGTGCCACTCACGTGGCGCCTGGCGGAGACCGTAGACCGGCCGCTGAAGCCTCCACTGGGTGCCAGGAGGAACTGACCCAGTGAAGCCAGGGGGGCGGCGCAGCCAGATCTCCTCGTGCAGGCTGCCCTGCAAGAAAGCAGTGCTGAAGTCAAGAGAGTGAAGCTCGTAGTCGCGGTGAGCGGCTATGTGCAGCAGCACCCGAAGAGTAGTCATCTTCGGGGTGGGGGAGAAGGTCTGAAAGAAGTCAACTCCCTCTCGCTGACTGAAGCCTCGAGCCACGTAGCGCGCCTTGAAGACAGGTGGAGAACCCGGCGGCCGCTTCACCCTGAAAATCCACATGCCACTGACGATGTTCGCCCCAGGAGGGGGAACCTCGTCTACGTAGGTGCCTGTGGACTTCCAGGAGGCCATCTCTGCGTCCATGGCTGTCTGCCACTGAGAGGAGTAGGGACCCGCCATCGCCTCAGCGTAAGAGCGTGGGGTCGGGATGTCTGGTGCATCCGGGTCTCCCTCAGGGGCAACTAGCAAGGACACGAGACGGGGCAAAGCAGCAGCAAGGCAGTGGAACTCCTCCTGTCTGTCCTCAAGGACGTCCGTGCCGAGGGCACACTCACCCCCGACGGACGGAGGACAGGCAGACGCAGACTCAGACCTAGCGACAAGGCTGGCAGCGTAGTCTAGGCGACAGCGAGCAGCAAAGTCAACCAACTCAGCGACCAGAGCAGACGCAGCAGAGGACTCAAAGGTCGGGTCAGTGACAACTGTAGCGAGGAGACGCGTAACAGTGGGACTGGCAGCACGACGGGAGTCAGACTCCGGGTCAGGAAGAGTAGGAAGAGAGGACGCAGGAGGAGACGGCAGCGGGACACGCTGCGGAGCAGTGGAGGGACGCAGAGTCATGTAGTGAGTGCCAGGGACAGGAGGAGGACGCTCACGTGGGACACGACGACCAGTGCGAGCAGTACGAACAGGCGACGCAGGACGAGACTCAGGCTCACGACGCTCTGTAAGACCTCCTGTGGGACCAGCGTAAGGGGAGGGAGCAGGGAGAGGCGAGACAGGCGGTAACTGTGACTGCAGCTGGACAGGCAGAGGACACTCGACGGAGGGAGGAGGACAAGGAGGAGGAGCCTGACCAAGAACCTGCTGAAGGAGCGGTACGAAGTACGGTCGCGGTCGCGCAGCGTCTCCAGAAGCAGCAGGGACACCAGTGGCAGCCCCAACGCCCGAGTCCTCAGCACCAGCAGCAGCTCCAACGCCCGAGTCCTCAGCACCAGCAGCAGCACCACCGGTCGGGTCCTCAGCACCAGCAGCAGCTCCAACGTCCGGGTCCTCAGCACCAGCAGCAGGGCCACTGGTCAGGTCCTCAGCACCAGCAGCAGCGCCACCGGTCGGGTCCTCAGCACCAGCAGCAGCTCCAACGCCCGGGTCCTCAGTACCAGCAGCAGCTCCAGCCCCCGGGTCCTCAGCACCAGCAGCAGCTCCAGCGTCCGGGTCCTCAGCACCAGCAACAGCACCACCGCTCGGGTCCGCAGTACCAGGAGCACCACTACGAAGACTGCAGCGCCGCGTGTACCACTCGCGGATCACCTGAATGGGGGGGAGCTCCTGGGTAGGAGGGGAAGTACCGGGACGAGCTCCAGAAGCACCTCTCCGTAGGCGGCAGTACTCGAGGTACCTCTCCTGCAGCTGCTGGGAGGAGGGGGCTCCTCCAGGTGGAGCACGCTCAGGCTCAGCACCCCCAGACTCAGCACCCCCAGACTCAGCACGTCCAGACTCAGCACCTCCAGGCTCCGCACCTCCAGGCTCCGCACCCCCAGGCTCCACACCTCCAGGCTCAGTACCTCCAGGCTCCGCACCTCCAGGCTCCGCACCTCCAGGCTCAGCACCCCCAGGCTCCGCACCTCCAGGCTCAGCACCCCCAGGCTCCGCACCCTCAAACGCAGCACTCCCAGGCTCAGCACCCCCAGACGCAGGACGCGAGTCAACAGCTACCTCGACAGGCTCACCCGGGTCTACCTGGGACACACCTGAGGGAGCGGCACCCTGAGGGGGGAGGGGGTCTGGTACCTCAGCACCTGGAGCGAGGAAGAGAGGCGGGGGGGGGAGCGGGGCAGTGCGGTAGGGGAAGAGGCGGTAGAAGGGGACGGACTCGTCAAAAGTGACGTCCTGAGAGGCCAGAACCCGGCGCGAGGTGACGTGGTAAAACTGCCATCCAGGCGCGTCGGGAACAAAGCCAAGAAAGACACAGGGAACAGTGCGACGCGAGAGCTTGTCCGCGGACGTGTCGCGGACAAAAGCTCGAGATCCCCAGACCCGGAAACGCGACGCATCGCCAACCTCTCCCGTCCACCGTAGAGTCGGGGAAGTCTCCGGCAAGGAGACACGGGGCCAGAGGTTGAGCTGATGCGCTGCGTACCGGACCGCAAACGGCCACAGAAAGTGGGGAGCAGCCGCATGGGTCAGGGAGGTACGAGCGACCTCCATGACTAAGCCAATGCGGCGCTCAGCAACCCCATTCTGCTGTGGAGAGGCCGGAAGCGTGTACGACTGCTCAATGCCGTGCTCAGCACAGTAGGCTGCCAAGAGGTCGGAGGCGAACTCACCACCCCTGTCAGAGTGCAAGCGCAGGACAGGAAAGTCCGAGTGAAAGCGCTCGCCTAGCTGGAGACGGGCTCGGCTGATCCAGGGGATCAAAACACCAGGGACGTCACCCTTGGCGCGCAAGGGGAAGACCGTGGTGTAGCGCGAGTAGTCGTCAACAACTATCAGGAAGTACCTCTCCTGACCCTGACCACGGACGCGGGCCGGGCCCCACACGTCCATGTGGAGTGTCTGCAGGGGAGCGGTCGTCGGGGGAAAGGAGGAGGAGTGAGGAGCAGCGCGCTGCCGCCCCTCGACACAGGGAATGCAGTCAGGAGCAGGGGAGTCAGGAAGGGGAGGGAGCACCCTGGGAAGACCAGCAACAAGGTCCCGTTTGTGCATGGCCCGCAGGCGCTGCACAGACGGGTGACCAAGGCGGTGGTGCCAGAGGACGGTGTCGTTCGCCAGAGAGCGACACGAGCAGGGGGCGGACAGCTGACCTGACGCTGACGCAGACGCAGCTACCTGAGGGGACTCAGTGGTCAGTGTGTACAGGTCAGACCCCGGCTCTCGAGTGAAAGTAGCTAGGTGGCGGCCCGTCCGAGCACACGTGCAGTGAGTCACACGCTCGTAGGCAGGGGTGAACTGGTGAACACCCGAGTCCTGGAGCGCACTACCTGCCACCAAGTTCGTGGAGAACGAGGGGAGGTAGAGACCTGAGAGCGTGCCGGACGGAACCGCTGGACACGGAAGGGTGGTGGAGGAGGTCGCAAGGACCGGACCCCCAGAGGGGTCAGCAAGAGAGACAGCAACCGGCCGAGCTAGAGGCTCAAGGACAGTGCGGTCACGAAAGAAAGAGCGAGAAGCACCTGAGTCCAGTGTGAAGGTGTGCAGTGCTGCAGTCGACTCAGTACCAGGGGGCACAGACGCACAAGCACCTAGAGCAGCAGCTGCAGAAGTACCTGTGGAAGCAGACACACTAGCACCTAGAGCAGCAGCGGGGCTGGCCTGAATGCCCGGGTCGGGCGGAACACGCAAGTACTGAGCACCCTCTCCACTAATAGACATCGCATACATGGCAGTGAGAATAGCATCAAAGTCAAGTGCCCAAATATCAACACCCTTCCTGAGCAGATCAGCCCAGCGCGGCAGCTCACCCCCACCAGGAAACTGAGTGCGCCACGCATCGTTGAGGCGGGCGAAGCAGCGCTCCGTCTGGTGCGGCCCCCCACACGTCTGGCCAGTGCGGTCACCTGTACGAATAACGTACTGGCAGGTGACGCTGCGCCGCGCATACCACTCACGGGCGGCCTGAAGGGTCGGGGCAGGCTGCTGACTCTGACCGCCCCCCGGGCCTCCACGACCACCACCCCCTCCGCCTCCGCCCCGGCCACCTCCACCCCTGCCGCTGCCACGACCACCTCCGCCTCCGCTGCCACCTCCGCCCCTGTCACCACTCCCAACACCGCTGTCACCTCCACCACCGCCGCCACTAGCCTCTCCAGTCGCACCTCCACCGCCACCACCTCCACCCCCGCCTCCTCCGCCACCACCCCCACTCCTGCCACTCCTGCCCCTGCGTCGTCCGCCTGAAGCAGACGCAGCCCCGACCTTCTCAGCACCAAGGAGGTCGACAGCAGCAGCAGAGGCGACAGAGGGGAGGAGGGGGGAAGGGGAGCACCCCTCGAAGAAGGGGCCGCGGGGGTCGCCACGAGAGGTGCCTACAGCGACGATACTAGCCTCGGCTGCAAGCAGTTCCTTCTCGAGGAGGGCTATGGTGAGCTCAGTGGGGGAGCGAGAGAGGAACTGGTCCCTGACAGGGCGCAGAGAGTCAGGGAGGCGGGTGACAACGTGGTAGAGGGTGATCCAGAGCGGGGGGGGGTTGCTAGCGAGGAACTCATCAGGCATGGCAGCGCGAAAGCGAGCCTCACTAGTCTTAAGGTGGGTGATGAGGTCTGCGACAGTGTGAAAAGAGGCTAGGTCGGGGAACAGGTAGGGGAGAGTGAGGCGGCCTAGTGTGGCAGAAGCGGGTGAGGAGTAGCGGGCCACTACAGCTGTGTAGAGGTCCTTAGCAGTCTTGCACTGGCCGAAGTGCTCGCGCTCATCTAGCGGCAGGGAGTTGCGAATAGCAAAGCGAGCGTGCGCGTCACGGGTCTGCCACTGTGAGCGCTCAGCTGGGGGGGCAGTAGCGAGTGGGGCGGTCGCATGGCCGAGAGCGTGGTCGTACAGTGTAATATCTTCCTTGGCAGTGAGCTGTAGGAAAAGGTGCAGGTCATCTAGCCAGGTTTCGAATTTGACCGGACGGCCCTCGGCGTCGAAAGCTAGAACAGGAGGACTAGCCATAGCGACAGCGGCAGTAGTAGAAGCAGTAAAGTCACTGAACAGGCGTGCGCAGGGTCAGCAGGGCCGGTGGGGCCTACGGACTGTAGTGGCGCACAAGCAGCAGTAGCAGGAAGTGTAGTAGTAGGATCTGCAGTGGTGCACAGGCGCAGCAGGCGGCAGCGAGAGCCGGCGCAGCAGGGGCGGGCTCAGCAGCGGTGATACGCGGGCGGCGGCGGGCTCAGCAGCGGCGGTGCGCGGGCGGCGGCGGGTTCAGCAGCGGCGGTGCGCGGGCGGCTGCGGGCTCAGCAGCGGCGGGCCGGGAGCAGTGCGGGCAGCGTGCGGGCCGGCGGCGGTCAGCGCACGAGCCGCGCAGGCTCAGCGCGGGCTGTGCGGGCTGCTCGCGGGCTGCGTAAGCGGGTCGCGGGCGGCTCGCGGGGGTTCGCGGGCGGCTCGCGGGGGTTCGCGGGCAGGTCGCGGGCTGCTCGCGGGCAGTTCGCGGGCTGTGCGCGGGCTGCGCGGGCTGGTCGCGGGCTGTGCGCGGGCGGTTCGCGGGCTGTGAGCGCGGCGCGCTGTGCGGTTCGCGGGCGGCGTGACGGGGCCGATCGGGGCGCTAAGGGGCGACGCGACGGGGGCCGTGAGAGGCCGCTAAAAAAAAAATTTCGACGGGGCCGCAGGGCCGCTAGATCGTGCTAGATCGACGGGGCCAGCGGGGCCGGAAACAAGCGAAGGTAAGCAGGTAGGTAAGTCGGTGGGCCCTAAGAACAGTCCTAGCGAAGGACCTGCTCTGAAACCATGTCAGAAATAACTGAGCAGGAATGAATGAACTAGAACAGAGTTTGGTACAAGTAGGAAACCCTAACTTTGTGTACCCCCTAAGGTGTAACCCACTACAGCCTAGACAATATAAACATGCAATGTTTGACATGCGCGACACGTAGCGCATGTTCGTGCGTTTGTTGGCCTCAATCTGTGCAAGGATAGGCATGTGCGCAACATGTCAGCTTGCCAACGTCTGGATGCCTTTCTTAGCACTATTTCTTCACACAATTCCCTACTACATCTTATTTCCTATGGGCGCATGTTTGTGCATTTGCTAGCCTGAACCTGTGCAAGGATAGGCCTCTGCGCAACATGCCAGCTCGCCAACATTTGGATGCCTTTTTTAGCACTATTTCTTCACATAGTTCTCTACTGCATCCTATTCCCTATCCATAGCAACTGGTTTGACCTCGTTCGCACAACTACGCAGCACGTGGCGCATGTTTGTGCGCTTGCTGGCCTGAATCTGTGCGATGATAAGCCTGCACGCAACATGTCATTGCGCCAACGCCTGGATGCCATTTTTACCACTATTTCTTAACAGTTCTCTAATACATCCTATTACCTAGCCATAGGAACTGATTTCATCTCGTTAGCACAACTACGCAGCTCGTGGCGCATGTTTGTGCGTTTACGGGCCTGAATCTATGCGAGGATAGGCCAGCTGTGAGGATCGAGGATCGAGTTCAGAAATGAGAATGTAAATTGAATCATCAGCTGGGTACAACACGAGGCTATATATAGGCTCGACACAAGGGCCAGTAACCAGGTATTACGAGAAGGTTCTGCGAGTCGCGAAGCGTCCCGAACAGACCCTTCCCGAATTCGGTAGAAAGCAGTTCGGTGGCAACCGAATAGCTCCGAATTCGGTGTAACCTAGCACGGTGCTTATAACTATAATAAAATATAGGAAAGCACCTAGCCTAGGAATCTATCAATTCATGCATGCAGAAATTAAACCTAAGCTAGCAGTAGCGTAAGGTAATAAAAGCAAGCATGAATAACAAGCATAAGCCGTCGTACTCTCACACGTCCCCCCCTCAAAGCTGGGTGGCGTGAGATACACCCTGCTTGACAAGATAGTCCTTGAGAGCACGGCGTGTGTTGCCCATATCAGCGTCTGCAACCCAACTGTCCTCGGAGGGGTCGTATCCCTTCCAGCGTATCAGGAACTCGAGGGTCTTGCCGCCGCGGCGCCGATGAGTGAGAACGCGCTCGATCTCATACTCTGGTTCATCCTGCACAAGAACAGGTGCTGGTGGCAGTAGCTGCCGTCCCTGGAACTGTTGGTTGGGGTCCTTGTAGGGCTTCAGTAGCTGAACATGGAAAGCATTGTGAAGCTTCCACGTATCTGGTAAGCGCAAGCGGAATGTAACTGGTGTCACCTGTGCCTCCACGAGAAATGGACCACAGAAGCGAGGCCGGAGTTTGGATGGAAGGTGAGACAGGTTCAAGTTGCGCGTGTCAAGAAGCACCTGATCTCCGACTGCTACTGAGTGATCTCGTCGCTGACGATCGGCATACTGCTTCTGGGAGTTCTGCATCGTGGTGAGACGTCGCTGAGTCTTCTCCCATAGCTGCTGCATGGTGGTGACGAAGTCGTGTGCGGCTTGGACGTGTGCCGGTGTGGTTGGCTGTTGTGGTGTGAGTGGTTCCCGTCCGTAGCACAGGAAGAAAGGTGTTTTCCCTGTGGCCGCATGCGAGGCGTTGTTGTAAGCGAACTCTAAGGTCGGTAACTGTGTGTCCCAGTGGCTGATATCGTCTTTGCAAGCTGTGCGCAGTAACTGTTCAACCACCTGATTGAGTCGCTCGGTCTGTCCGTCAGCCTTGGGATGGTATGCTGAAGACATCGCAAGCTTAGTCCCCAACAGTCCCATAAGCTCCTTCCAAAACTTACTCGTAAATTTTGGGTCTCTGTCTGAGATGAGTGTAGCGGGGATGCCGTGGATGGTGATGATGCGGTCGAAGAAGAGTCGAGCAGTTGCTTCAGCTGTAGCTGTGGCGTTGGTCGGTATGAAGTGACCCATTTTGGAGAACTTATCGATGACTACGAGGATGGAATCGTGTCCCCGTGAGGTCGAGGGAAGTCCTGTGATGAAGTCGAGACTAACGACCTGCCATGGCTGCTCCGGTATGGGTAGAGGCTGAAGTAACCCTGCTTTCTTCTGCTTGCTACTCTTCATCCGCTGGCACGTGTCGCAGGAGGTGACGAACTGCTGCACGTCTGCTGCCATCCGAGGCCAGTAGTAATACTTCGCTATTCCTGCTAACGTCTTGTTGCTCCCAAAATGTCCCGCGTATGGTACGTCATGAAACTCCTCCAATAGGATCTGCCGTAGCGGGGCATAGTTCGGTACCCAAATCTTTCCTGAACCCTTCCTTACCGCTAAGTCTTTCTCCCACTATAGCAGTTTCTGCTTCTCTGCTGTAGCGATCTCGCCGTCCACGGAGTACCCATGTTGGAATAGACCCTTGAGTAGAGGGTTCATCCCATCGAGCTGGATGCCTGCTACATGACCTAGGCGGCTCAATGCGTCAGTCTTGTTGTGGAGCCTGGGTTTGTAGACGATGTCGTAGTGGAAGTGAGTCTCCAAGAAATCCACCCACCGCACCTGTCGTCGTGAGAGCGTCGGCTGCGACTTCAGGTATTTGAGACTGCAGTGGTCTGTATAGACTGTGGACTTGGCTCCCTCAATGTAACACCCCCATGCCTTGAAGGCGATGACGATGGCTAAGGCTTCCTTGTCGTGTATGGGGTAGTTCAGTTCTGCTCCGTGCAGTTTCTTACTGAGGTAGGCGATAGGCTGTAAACCGTTTCCGTGATCCTGCATCAGTACTGCTCCGACTGCCTGGTCACTAGCGTCTGCTTCAACTACGTAGTCCTTCTCGGGGTCCGGTAGGATGAGTACTGGCGCTGTGGTCAGTGCTGTCTGTAGCTGTTCCATAGCCTGCTGATGAGGAGCACCCCATTTGAAGGGCGTGTCCTTTTTCAGTAGGTCGGTCAGTGGTGCTGCTATCTTAGCGTACTGTGGCACGAACCTGTTGTAGTAGTTGGCGAAGCCGAGGAACTGCTGCAACTCCTTCACGTTCTCTGGAACTTTCCACTTCTTGACAGCTTCGATCTTCCGCGGGTCCACGTGTACGCCCTTGGCACTCACCATGTGCCCGAGAAACTGCACCTTCTCTAGTGCGAAGTCGCTCTTTGACAGCTTCACGTAGAACTTATTCTTCCGCAGGATCTCGAACACTTTCCGCAGATGCTCCACGTGCTCCTTCATGTTTTTGGAGTAGATGAGGATATCGTCCAGGTACACTACTACGCACTCGTCCAGCAGGGGCCGTAGAATGTGGTTCATCTCTGCCTGGAACGTCGCTGGTGCGTTGCAGAGTCCGAACGGCATCACCAAGTATTCGTAGGAGCCGTATCTCGTACGGAATGCCGTCTTGTGGATCGAGTTGTCCGCCATCTTGATCTGCCAGTAACCCGACCGTAAGTCCAGCTTCGAGAAGACTGTTGCACCACGCAGTTGGTCCAGTAAGTCGTCGATGCGCGGTATGGGGTATTTGTTTTTTACTGTCTGTTTGTTCAGTGCGCGGTAGTCGATGCACATCCGTAAACTGCCGTCTGGTTTCGGTGTGAAGAGAACTGGTGCGCCGTAGGGAGAGGTGGATGGTCGGATCAGTTGTCTGTCCAGTAGATACTCGATCTGTTTTTTCATGTCTGTCAGCTCGGTCGGACTCAGTCTGTAAGGTGCACGTGAGACGGGTTTCGCACCTGGTTCCTCCACGATCTCGTGCTCGTAGGTGCGTGCAGGAGGTACGCCTGCAGGTAGGTCGTCGGGCATGATGTCTTTGTACTGCTCCAAGACCTCTTTCACTGCTGCGGGTAGCTCGGAACCGTTTTTCACCTCTTCTGCTGCTGCCATGACCAGTGCTAGGTAACCCGTGTTGCTCTCGTTCACTGTCTATTCGAACCGTGCCAGTGTCGTTTCCGGTATGTCCCCTGTATCCGTCCAGCTTCGCAGTGCTATCCGCTTCCCGTTGTTGTAGATGCACACTTTGCTGTTGACCCAGTCGATCTCAGGGTTGAACCGCTTCAGGAAATCTCGCCCCAAGATGAAATCTAACCCTTTGATGTTGGTAACAGGTAGCTTCGGCTTCCATCTCAATGCATATATATGCAGCTGCAAGGTTGCTTCGCCGTGGATGGGAAGCTTCGTACCGTCCACCATGGTTGCTGAAAACTGGGTCTCCTCCGCCTTCTCTCCGATTTTCTCCAATGCTCCGCGGTCACATACCGAGTGAGATGCACAGCGTCCACCATTGCATAACACCTCGAGGAGTAGTGGTTTCTGCTGCGCTGAGTAGCCAAAGAGGGTCTCATTAATAGGATCATAGGGTACATCAAAGTGAATACCTTCCCTACTTCCTATACCCGACTCAGCACTTTCCAACTTCACCTGGGGGGTAGGAGGATTTTTCCGAGGCTTGTATAATTTCTCCTGAGCCTGGATGTCTCCTCTAAGCCTTTGCAGCTGTGTAGGCTTCACCTGTGGGCAACGGGGAGCCTTAACACTATGCTGCGGGGAGAGAATATTAACACCACGGAACGCACGACCCTTTTCTACGCTCCGTAATACTTTGCCAATTTTTGCAGGTACCTGAATAATTTCTAAAGGCTTTTTCTTGGCCTCTAATTCTCCCCTGAATTTTTCAAAGGCTTGAAAACCACGAGAAGCAATATTTTTCGTTAGAGTATCTTTATAGGATACTTTTAACGAATTCTTACTTTCGTGGGGGTCCGGCTGGAGTTTCCCGGTCGGTGCAGAGTCTTTTTTCGCGGAGCCACCAGTCGCCTCGGCGATTTCCCCTGATGCCGGCCGGTCGTGACGTTTTATATTCGCGCCATCATTTTCTCCTTTTTTCGCCCGCTCCGAAGTCGCCACGTCGTCGCCCTTTTTCGCTTTTCGGATCTTTACGCGATCGCCAGTTCGATCCGCGGCTACTGGCGATTCCCGTTTTTTTACTTCGGGGGTGCTGCACTGTTACCGCCCTGCATGATCGCAC
The DNA here is from genome assembly GCA_947470075.1 of Closterium sp. Yama58-4. Taxonomy (NCBI): domain Eukaryota; kingdom Viridiplantae; phylum Streptophyta; class Zygnematophyceae; order Desmidiales; family Closteriaceae; genus Closterium; species Closterium sp. Yama58-4. The sequence goes on along the minus strand of CANIUD010000612.1, from coordinate 474,849 downwards.
GTACTTTCTTCATTTTGTAGCACGACAAAATCTGATGCCCTGCTGCGCCGCAAAATTCGCATTTGGTCGGCTGCTGCTTCGCGTCGAATTTGTCGATATCCATCGGTTCGGCGAACGTGGGGGGTGCCGATCGCTCCGTGCTGAATGTATGGTTCGGCCCGAAACGTCGTATTTCGGGTTGACCACAAGTCAGCGCATCGTATCGCTCGGCTGCACGCACGATGTCCCTGTAGCTGTCGTAATTCGCCGCGATCACCTGCCGCCGAATCTCCAATTTTAAACTTTCTATGTACGCCTGGATTTTTTCGCCTTCGGTCAGGTCGGGGATGCGGGTGAACAGGAGCTCCATCTGCTGCGTGTACTGCGCTACACTACTGTACTGCTTGTGCCGATGAATTTGTTGCCGCGCCATGTAGGTTGTATTAATCGGTTCGAAACGCCCGATTAATTCTGCCCGAAACTGCGTCCACGTTTTCTCCCCGCGGGCCACGTCAGTGTTGTAGATCCACTCGAGTGCTGGTCCGCGTAACAGTGTCGCTGCGAGCCGGATTCGTGTTGCGTCGTGTGTCGGGGTCGAACAGCCAATGGCCTCGAAGTAAATTTTGAGGGTTGCCACGAAACGCCGGACGTCGGATCCCTTCGCGCTTGGATCGAACGCTTCCGGGAGCCTCGGTCGTGCTGCTTCGAGGTTCGGCGTCAGTGGTGCCATCGGTCCGTGAAAAGTCGGTGTCGCCACTGCTGCTGGAGTTGTCGGTGCTGCAGTCGTTGCAGTCGCTGCTGCTGTCGTGGCGAGCGCCGGATGGCTTGTCAGAAAAGCCTCGAGTCGACGAAGCGTCGCCTGCGTCTGCTCCATGTCGGTGCGGAGGCTCGCGACGTCGCTCGTTGTCGCGTAGTTGTCGCCCTGGCCTTCCATGCCTGACATTACGCGTCCGAAAAACCGAATCGAGGAGGAGCGGAAAAACACGGAACCGGTTTTACGTACCCGAAATCGATGTTTAACTGCGTCGCCCCCGCGGTTTTTTTAAGACTGGTTTTTAGCGGTCGAAAGAACTTCGCGTGTAAACGAGCTCTGATTACCAAGTGTGAGGATCGAGGATCGAGTTCAGAAATGAGAATGTAAATTGAATCATCAGCTGGGTACAACACGAGGCTATATATAGGCTCGACACAAGGGCCAGTAACCAGGTGTTACGAGAAGGTTCTGCGGGTCGCGAAGCGTCCTGAACAAACCCTTCCCGAATTCGGTAGAAAGCAGTTCGGTGGCAACCGAATAGCTCCGAATTCGGTGTAACCTAGCACGGTGCTTATAACTATAATAAAATATAGGAAAGCACCTAGCCTAGGAATCTATCAATTCATGCATGCAGAAATTAAACCTAAGCTAGCAGTAGCGTAAGGTAATAAAAGCAAGCATGAATAACAAGCATGAGCCGTCGTACTCTCACACCAGCGCGCAACATGTCACTGCGCCAACGTCTGGATGCCTTTTTTACCACTATTTCTTCACACAGTTCTCTACTACATCCTATTCCCTAGTCGTAGGAACTGATTTCATCTCGTTAGCACAACTACGCAGCTCGTGGCGCATGTATGTGCGTTTGCTGGCCTAAATCTGTGCGAGGATAGGCCGACATGCAACATGTCACTACGCCAACATTTGAATGCCTTTTTTACCACTATTTTTTCATATAGTTCTCTACTACATCCTATTACCTAGCCATAGGAACTGATTTCATCTCGTTAGCACAACCACGCAGCTCGTGGAGCATGTTTGTGCGTTTGACGGCCTACATCTGTGCGAGGATAGGCCTGCATGCAACATGTCACTGCGCCAATATTTGGATGCCTTTTTTACCACTATTTCTTTACACAATTTTCTACTACATCCTATTACCTAGCCATATGAACTTTTCATCTCGTTAGCACAACTACGCAGCTCGTGGCGCATGTTTGTGCGTTTGCTGGCCTGTATCTGTGCAAAGATAGGTCTGTTCCCAACATGTCACTGTTTCAACATCTGGGTGCCTTTTTTACCTCTATTTCTTCACACAGTTCCCTAGTACATCCTATTCCCTTGCCATATGAATTAATTGGAGCTTGTTAACACGACCACGCAGGTCCTGACGTTCGTTTGTGGGTTTACTGGCCTGAAACTGTGCAAGGGTAGGCCCGCTCGACACGTTATGCCAAACCAACGTCCATATGTAATTTGTAGTAGTGTTTTTTTTATATCATTCAACTATTTAATATTTTCTTGGCATGCTGGTCAGGTTTGGTGTCATTTGACGTGCTTGGTATGGAGATATAGTGTTCCAAACATGCGAGGATGGAGATATGTGCAAGGATAGGCCTGTGCTATAACGATATGCCAAATCAACGTCTGTTTGTATTTTTTGCAAATGTGCGAGGGAATTAAGAACCCACCAGACAGATCTCAACGATGCAACATTTAGCAGGACGATATGATGTTCCGAACATGAGAGCAGACAGATCAGTGCAAGGATAGGCCTGTGCAACACGCTGCACCAAATCAACGTCCGTATGTTGTTTTGAACAAGGTTTCATTTGATCATTCATGCATTTGCAGTATTCTTAGTGTGCTGGTTAGGTTTGGCGTCAATTGCAGCATCTGGCAGGTGGATGTGATGGTTTTAAAACTGTGCAATGATATAACTTTGCTATTACGTGGTTAAGAGTTTTAGTTTCGTCTATTACTACTCTTTTAATAATCATTAAAAGTGCATTTGGTTGCATACGATAACCCAGCCAAATAAAGTCAATCGTCGGTATTCGTATAGCCTGGCGTTGTTATATTAACATATGGAGTAATTTGTGAGACACGGATATTTTGGCATAAAATGGAGGGAGTCCACCAAAAAGGACAATAGGATCTACATTTTGCATGGTCGGGTATTAAAAACCACACAACATGTGTAATCAAAAGATAGAAATGTTTTTAAAGTAATGAAATCGTTTTTATCACTATGTTTTTTAGAATTAAGGGCGTATCTTGGGTTTGGGTCATGAGCACTGTTCCGGGCATGCGCTAATTGCGGATGCCCAGAACAACACGCTACACCATCCTCGAGTCATGCGCCCTATGCGACAGTTTGTTTGGCGCGCAAAACTCCGCGCCAGAAAAAAAAGTGGTAACACACGTCGTGTCCAATTGGGCCGAGTCGTACATGTGCAAACACGAACAACCAACAGCCGTGAGGCCGACTGACCCCTCCCACGCCACCGTCAAAATTCCCGGCGGGAAGGGTCACATTCAGATCTGCGCGGCTCCAAAACCCATCCAAACCCATCTTCCCAACAGCAGCTTCCCCACTCCAGGGTTTCAGCATGCAGAACATCACAAGCAATACAAACAACCAGATCTGTGAGAGACACACACAGCCGACGAGCACCAAGAGACACAAAACCCAGTCTGCCAACGGACAGATAGAGCAGCCATGCCGCCACGCCGTAGCACCCGTGGTAAGGGAAAGGAGAAATCAACTGACGATGAGCCGATGGCGGACCCTCCTTATGTCGCTTGGTTAAAGGAGCAGAAGAAACAGGGGAAGTCGCCCCCCTCCATCAAACGTTTATCCAAGTCAAAGTGTGACTCTGGTGGCGCGTCTACCAGCGGGGCGTCACGGCTTGCTTACGAAGATGGCGCCGATACCGACGTCAGCGATGACGATCTCGAAGAGATCGTCTCCGAATCGGAAAGCGACGCCGACTCCGATAATGACAAGGACGGCACGGACGAGGAGGATGAAGAGTCCGACGGCGAAGGGAGCGGCGACGATCGCAGCACACGAGCCTCGAAGAAGGAGAAGCGACCTAAACCGTCGAGCAACAAGAGGAAGTGGTCGGATGCGGAGCTGATGACGCTCGCTGCCGCCAAGTGGACTACAAAGGACGATCTCAAAGCGGTGCAGGGCAAGCAAGGAAGCCAGTATTGGAGGAAGCTGCACGCCCACATAGTCGAAGGGGAACCGGGGTGGAACCGCGACGAGGGGCAGATGTCTAATGCGTGGAAACGCCTCGAGAAGCAGTACTTCAAAACGAAGCGTGGAGAGTCGGCGAGCGGCGGCAAAGCCGTGAAGAAAAAGCCGTGGTGGGAGTACGTGTACAACCTGAAAAAACACTCGGCCAAGGCTAAGGCCCACGCCTTGGATGGCGGTGGCGTCGCCAACGCCGACGTTGAGGCGTACGCCCCAGTGCCCGGCACCAATGACCGGGAGACTTCGGTTCCGCCGGCCCAGGCGCAACAGCGTGCACCTCGTCGCCGCGAAACTAACATAGGTCAGTGCTCCGCACTTTCACGCCTAATAAAATCTAGCTGACTTAGACCTTTAATCAGGCCGTGCGTTTACCATGTTGAAGGCGCGGCCAGTAGTGCTGCGTGTTTCTTATACATCACATGCTCGGTGAGTTCCGGTTCTTATAGATAGATTGCATTGATACACTCCACATAGTACATGGAAACAACGATCAGCAAAGCCGCCTTATGACCCATACACCCTATTCCCACCCCTACAGATTCGGCAATCACCCCTCCACCGAAACGACGGCGGGTACAAGAGACAGCGACAATGGCGGCAGCAAAGTTGGTGAGCGACGCGATCAACTCCACCAACGTGAACGTGGTGCGCCAGCTCCAGGACTCAACGCAGGTTCTGGTCGCCGCGATGAACATGGCGGCGCTGCAGGCAGGTTTGCGCCTGCAGATGGTCGCCCCGCAAGCTCCTCAAGATGCGCCTGCCACCACTCCACCTCCAGAGCCGACGGCGGAGGAAGGCGACGCCACCATGGCCGGGTCAGAGGAGGTGGGCGAGCAGCCAGCGCCTTAGCGCTGAGACTTCGGCACACGGCGACGCCTCAGGTAAGCCCTGTGGATGAGCTTGCCAAAGTGGCGGCGTCGGGCGCGCAGCTCGGTAAGAGTCGGGTTGTCCAGGCTCTCCCATTGGTAGCGATCCATGCCGCTCCTCGTCCACCAGCCATTCGGTATCCCCGCCCATATGATGCGGCGGGGGTTGAACGTCCTCATCCTTGGTGTGCTGACCACCTGCAACATGTTGTGCAGGATGATGATGCAGGCGGTTCCTCCACACACGCGCTAGAGCTTGCTCTCGTGCCTGCGGGAGAAGAGCCTCCATCGACCTTTAAGTGCACTGATCGTGCGCTCCACCACCATCCGCGTCGCCGACTGGACGTAGTTGAACGTGTTCTCCCACTTCTTCATGAGGCGGCGGCGGGGAGCATGGAGGGGGGTTAGCATGTATGACTTCGGTGGGTATGCCGCGTCCCCAACCAGCTGATAGGGGGCGATTTCCCCACACTCTAGCCTGCCATGCAACTCAGAGGTAGAGAAAACTCCTTGATCATGCATGGACACGGGATTGCCCACCGTGTAGTCCCAAATGATGCCTTTAGAGTCACATGTAACCTGTAGCTGAACATTGTAGACAGATTTGCGATTGTAGTAGTCGCTGCGGTGAGCATCCAGGCCTCGTATCTCGATGTGTGTGCCGTCGATCGCTCCGATGACGTTGGGCACAACTTTGACGGCGCGAAAGTCCAGCGCCATCTCCTCACGCACCTCTTCAGCAGGAAACTGAACCCAGTCGCGCTTGAATTTGCGGGGGAACCAGACCAAAAAGCAGTCCACAATGCGATGGATGAGACCCTTGGGCAAGCCGAACATGAAACTCATGTCGTGATACGTCATTCTACTGGCAAAATACTTAATGGGGATTAGGCAACAGAGTGATAAGGGGACTTGGTTGAACTCGACGAAGCGGGACATGGGGTGCGCCATCTTTTCCGCGATGAGGTCGAGCACCTCCCGCGTGATACGGAAGGTGTCTTCGAATTCTTCGTCAAACATAGCGCGGATTTCCTCCACCCACTCCGCCACACGTGCCTCTCGACAGCGTTTCCGACTTTCTCGGCGCGCAGTTTCATGGCTTTGACGCTCCTCATCCTCTGCTTGGGCCATCGGTAGGAGAGTGGTAATCCACTCAAGAGCGGCGAGGGATACTACACGCTGCCAGGTGTTGAGAAGGTACTCATGCCAGAGGTGTAATGCCACACATAGTATGAGTACCTGTGGGGTAAGCATGGTTTATGGCCACGGTGCGTAAGGCCCTTTAGAGATGGTTTGATCACGGTGGCTCGGCTGCATCCTTGCTGGCACAGCTGGCGACACGGGCGTGGCGATGGCCGTGCTTGTATACAGGGCGGTCTGTGTGTATCTGCGTGCGGTGTGCTTGACGGGCTTCTGGTTGTTGTGATTGTTCCGGTGGAGTAGTTGGGCTGTTTTGCAAGATTGTGGTGTAATTGCCACATTGACGGGCGTGCACCCCGCGCGAACGGCAGCATACAGAGGGGTTGTTTTACATGGGGTCGCATAGCACTGTGATTGGTGGAGGGTACATTTTGTTTGACGGTCGCATGCAATTTTAAGCATGACCCGAGGTTCGAATCGCGCGCGCTTTGGGGAGGGGGTTTGGGTCATGCGCTAATTGCGGATGCCCTGTACAGTAGTATGAACAGTGCTCATGACCCAAACCCAAGATACGCCCTAAATAGCGAGATCTTAAGAGAGCTTGACCTTTTGAACTTTTCGCATGAGAAGGGATATTACACAGCATCAATATGTTGGAAATGCCAACGCGTGGACACGTCACACTGCCAACTGCTGTCAAAACGCTGAATTTAATGGCCAATAAGAGCCCGTTGCAGCATTCCAACGCACACAAAACACTATCGGTGGCCAATCAGGAGCCGCAACAGCGAGCCAGCGCCTTAAAACCTAGTCAAGTTCATTGGGTCACCCTGTTGCTGGATAGGAGTCACGAGTGTCACGCTCACAAGTTGCCGCGTGGCTGATTAAGTGTGGCTCAGCGAGGTGCAATGTACCCAGCTGGCTTGTTATGCCGTGCATTTTCAAGCCGAATTGCCGAGCTGTAATCTCGAAGATTCCACTTCAGTGTCGTGCTGTAACCGTAAAGATTCCTTCTGGATGGTCTCGATCAATCGTTACCCACCTTGGTCAGCACACCTAAGCGCTATCTCGAAGATCTGACGGTCACAAAGGTTTCGGCTGGCTGCATTCAGAAACAGCTTTGCGCAGTCACCGTCATTTGACGTCGAGGAGCCGTGGAGCTGGCAGGATGCCCGACGCGCAGGCGGCGTGGTTGCGCGAGCTCGCGGAAGCTGACCAATCAAAAGCTTCGAACTTGTGGACGTGGGTACAGTTTTTGCTGACATCGCACCCGCGACCTAAGAAACTCAGGATAAACTTTTACGTGCTGAATAACAGAACGCTAACTCATAGGATTGCTAGATATGACCCATGTTTAGGCCACTTTGGTAATATATTGTAATTTACGATGGGGGAAGTGGAGAACACCAATCACCGGGCAGGCAATGGGCTGACCAAAAGTGTGCAGGGAATGCAGGAGGAGCAGGAGGGGGTCACGTTAGAATCTCCATTTGCAGCATCAATGACAGAAGCTCAAGCTGATGAGCTCGTGAACAGCCAGCGAACTCTCTACGAGCAGGCTCTCAAGCGACGTGAGTCCATAGCTAACGCTTCCAAGAAGAAGTGTGTTCACGCGCTCTCAGGTGTGCCACCTCCTAAGAAAGGTGGCCGCTCCGCCAAGCCCGCTAAGAACAACGGGAAGAAGAAGGGCAAAAAGGGTGGAGGTGAAGCACGTGAGGCAGATAACTTACCTGATCCCAAAACTACGTAGGAGCCGCCTGTGCCAGAGTCTCACGGTGGCCAACCGACGGGCGTGACTTTCCTTCAGCAGCTTCACGCCAACTCTCAACTGGACCCACCTCCGCTCACGAGTTCTCAGCAGCAGCAGGACCTGCACATCCTCGCTGACGCAACTACTGGCGCACTGGGTGGAGAAGTTTTAACGGATAACCGGCCCGCCTTCGACAAGGAGCTAGACGAGGTGCAGGATGAACAGCAAGATGAGGAAGAAGAAGAGGAGTTCGATGATGATAACTTTCAGCAGCAGCAGTCTGCTCAGCAGCAGCAGCAGCCTGCTCAGCAGCAGCAGTCTACTCAGCAGCAACAGCTTGCTTATCAGCTGAGGTCCGCTCAGCAGCAGCAGCCTTATCAGCAGCAGCAGCTTGGTCAGCAGCAGCAGCAGCCTTATCAGCAGCAGTAGCTTGGTCAGCATCAGCAGCTTGGTCAGCATCAGCAGCTTTTGTCAGCATCAGCAGCTTGGTTAGCAGCAGCAGCTTCGTCACCAACAGCAGCTTGGCCAGCAGCAGCAGCTTGGTCAGCAGCAAATGGCGCTCGGTGACGGAAATCCCGCCGTCACCGGCGGAGCTCGCTCTGAAGGTGGGTGCTTCCCTTCGTTACTTTGCCAATGTCACTCTTCTTTTGTTTTTGCTCGTGTTTTGCAACATCGTACTGACTCTTGGTTCTCTTTTTTCCAGGCATAGGCGCGCACTGGTGCAGGAAGAATCGCCATCGGCAGGCGGTAGTGGAGGATTTCCAGCGTACTATCGAGGTCCTGGAGCTTCGTCTAGCGAAACCAACCAGAAATTCGTCGCCGCCGAGGCCGAGAGCGAGGCTCTTCGTACCCGCGTGGCTGAGCTCAAGGCGGAACTGGCGGTTGGCGTTCCAGAGAAGTCTCCTGACAACCCCGTGGTCAACATGGATGTGCTGACCAAGGACAAGGATGGCAACGTCATCTTGAAGACAAGCCTCCTTCCCAAGGAGTTTTCGGTGAGTAACAATCTGCTAAAACCGTATATTTGTCATTGTTCTTTGTTGTGTTAAATCATGTTTTATTCGATAGTGTTGTTTCTGGTTGACACTACCTTCTACCTGCCCGCTTATGAAGTTTTATTTGTTTCCCATGTCTGCTGCAGACTAAGGTGCTGGAGACCTGCACTTGGCTGTCAATAGACGCTCCCGTGGAGCAAATGGAGTTTTTCCCTACCTGGGAAATGTTCCAGCCGCATCTCATAGTGAAGTACCGACTTTGTGGAGTCAATCACGACGAGTACTTCTTCGCAACAGGTGGCAAGATTGAGTACGAAAAACTGGCGATGAAGGTAATTAAGACAAAGCGCTCGAACACGCACAAGAAAATTCACGTTTATGCTTGGGGTGAGGGTGGGTTGGTGGACGAGAGTAGGTGGTCTGAGCTTGCTGTGGAGATGATAATCCCCTCGAAGAAACGGACGTATGTGAAGTGGCTTGAGGACTTTAGGTACGGTGAATTAATGAGGCTTTTTTGTGTTGTTTTGTATTGTACACCTCACAAATCTTTTTCTTGCTTCCTGTGCAGCTGTGCTTGAGTACGCCTGCCACGTTAACAGCAAAGGTGTCCCCTTCACCAACATTGCTTTTGAGAAGGTAGCTTTGGCTGGGTTCTCCTGTGCGACGTCCAACCTGGTGCTCGCGAAGATTCATATGCTGGCGTATCTCTGTGTCGTGGTAAGTATTTGCTTTCCTACTTGTGTAAATGCGAACATGTTTTAACCACGTGTGCATGATTCTTACCAGCCTTCCCTCGGGGGGGTTCAGGCGAACAATAGCAACTATGTCCGCACGAAAACCAATGTGGTCATGGCGGCCCTGTCAGGAACACTAGGAGTGGGGCCTAGGCTTAGTAGCCTAGGCCCACACATAGAGTAGGTAGGTTGTGCCCTAGAGCTAGGGTTTGGGGTATACGAAGGAGAGTTAGAGAAGAGGAATGATGGAGAATGATTGAACTAGCAAGCAGGTTGGTACAAATAGGAAACCCTAAAGGGGTTGTACTCACTATTGAGCACCCCACTGCAGGCTAGACAAATAACATAATCTGACACACCCCCATAGCCAAAGTGGGGTGTAATCAGCACAATCAGCAGTCACAGCAAAAGTTCACAATTATCAGCAAAGCTAGAGGCTATCACAGAGGGCAAGTGAGGAGGAGGAGGAACTGTGAAGGGAGAGAAGATTGGAGACGACGACTGAAGCTGCAGACACACAGGCGCAGCAGGCTCTCTGAGCTACCGGACTACAGGTGCTGCAGCCTCCTCCAACTATCCCACCCCCCTACACACATCCCCTGTTTCACCTCTAGCTCCACTCCCACATCACCCCCCTAGCGCCACTCCCTTCGGCTCCCACACCTCCACCCCCCCTCAGCGGCAGCTGCAGCAGTGGGAGACGAAGGAGGAGGAAGGGACGACGCACACGGAGCACCCCCATACCTGTCACCCCCACACTCCTGTCCTGGGGACCGGGGGGGGGGGGGGGGGCGGCAGAACAGAACAGAGCGCACGAGGGCGCGGGCAGCAGCAGGGCGCACGAGGGCGCGGGCAGCAGCAGAGCGCACGAGGGCGCGGGTAGTAGTAGAGCGCACGAGGGCGCGGGCAGCAGCAGGGCGCACGAGGGCGCGGGCAGCAGCAGAGCGCACGAGGGCGCGGGTAGTAGTAGAGCGCACGAGGGCGCGGGTAGTAGTAGAGCGCACGAGGGCGCGGGCAGCAGCAGGGCGCACGAGGGCGCGGGCAGCAGCAGAGCGCACGAGGGCGCGGGTAGTAGTAGAGCGCACGAGGGCGCGGGCAGCAGCAGAGCGCACGAGGGCGCGGGTAGTAGTAGAGCGCACGAGGGCGCGGGCAGCAGCAGGGCGCACGAGGGCGCGGGCAGCAGCAGAGCGCACGAGGGCGCGGGTAGTAGTAGAGCGCACGAGGGCGCGGGCAGCAGCAGGGCGCACGAGGGCGCGGGCAGCAGCAGGGCGCACGAGGGCGCGGGCAGCAGCAGAGCGCACGAGGGCGCGGGTAGTAGTAGAGCGCACGAGGGCGCGGGCAGCTGCTGCAGAGGTCCAGGGGCGGCTGCTCCAGGGGCCAGAAGCGGCTGCTGCCGGGGCGGCTGCTCCAGGTGCCAGGGGCGGCTGCTGCAGTGGCAGGCGGCTCCAGGGGCGGCTGCTGCAGTGGCGGGCGACTCCAGGGGCGGCTGCTGCAGTGGCGGGCGGCTCCAGGGGCGGCTGCTGCAGTGGCGGGCGACTCCAGGGGCGGCTGCTGCAGTGGCAGGCGGCTCCAGGGGCGGCTGCTGCAGGGGCGGCTGCTCCAGGGGCGGCTGCTGCAGTGGCGGGCGGCTCCAGGGGCTGCTGCTGCAGTGGCGGGCGGCTCCAGGGGCGGCTGCTGCAGGGGCGGCTGCTCCAGGGGCGGCTGCTGCAGTGGCGGGCGACTCCAGGGGCGGCTGCTGCAGTGGCGGGCGGCTCCAGGGGCGGCTGCTGCAGTGGCGGGCGACTCCAGGGGCGGCTGCTGCAGTGGCAGGCTTCTCCAGGGCGGCTGCTGCAGTGGCGGGCGGCTCCAGGGGCGGCTGCTGCAGTGGTGGGCGGCTCGAGGCGCGGGCTGGTCTGGCGCAGTCCGTACGGGCCGCGCGCGGGCCTGGCGCAGCCCGTACGGGCCGCGCGCGGGCCCGACGTAGGTCGCGTGGGCCACGACGGGCGACGGGGGGCGACGCGCGGAGTGACGGGGCAGAAAGCCGCCGCGCGCCTCGGGGCGCACGGCGGGCAGAAAACCGCCGCGCGCCTCGGGGCGCACGGCGGGCAGAAAACCGCCGCATGCTCCGAGCGTGCGGCGGGATGAACAAAAAAAATCCGTCGCACGCCACGGGGCGTGCAGCGCATTGAGTAGCAGTAGCAGCGGAAGCAGTAAGGTGGTGGGCCCATTGAGGTAAGCATCAGGAACGTGCTCGCTCTGATACCATGTCAAGAACACTAGGAGTGGGGCCTAGGCTTAGTAGCCTAGGCCCACACATAGAGTAGGTAGGTTGTGCCCTAGAGCTAGGGTTTGGGGTATACGAAGGAGAGTTAGAGAAGAGGAATGATGGAGAATGATTGAACTAGCAAGCAGGTTGGTACAAATAGGAAACCCTAAAGGGGTTGTACTCACTATTGAGCACCCCACTGCAGGCTAGACAAATAACATAATCTGACAGGCCCTTCATCAGGCTATGACGAACAACCCCAGTTGCCTGCAGCGTGATGAACCGAACGGGTTGGTGCTTGGTTCTGGAAAGGTGCGGATTCTGATTGAGGGGTGGGAGCGTGTGTTTCTGTACTGTATTGTCTGTTAGGTGTAGTGTCTGTAGACTGTGTAGTGTCAGTGTAGTGTCTGTAGTATCTCTGTAGTATCTCTAGTGCTAATTGTAGCTAGTGGTTTGTAATAATTTGTAGTTAATGATATTTTTTAGCGGCTGTTATTGAGTAATTAGCATTATTAATTATATACGAATGAGCTTATTTCGATAATTGGATATTTAGGTAACCAGTTGTTACTGCACTTTTACGGTTCTTGTTACCAGGTTACGAACACAAATAATAAACTCTACGATAACCGTCACAAACATTATATGTTTACACTCCACCGAAGTGTATTTAATGTTACTGTAACCAGGTGGTAACAGACGCGCCCGAAGAATTTTCGTTTTGGCAGATTGACGACCCTAAACTATCGTTTGAGTTCCGTACCTCCCCCAACTCGCCATAAATTTCGGGCGGTGTGGGTCGCGGTTGACTCCTCACCTCCTGTACCGCTCAAATCTCGCCATTCGCGAACCATCGTATACTACCTGTCGAACCCAATCAACCACAAATTACGCTCGACACTGTAGCTGAACAACGAGTCGTATATGATGCTTCGGACCTCCCTCCGTTTTCGATCACCAAGCGCAATACCCTTAGTGGTTTGTTGCCCTCACCCTAAATCACAGTCATCACAGCACAAAGGAGACATAGGAGGGCGTTTACGACCTAAAACGCGCCCTACATATTTTGACGCACCCTACACGCCCTGACGCTCACGCTGGTGATCACGCCCTGATGATCACGCTATTGGTCAGGCACGAGCCAGCTATCTGTAGATTTCTCACCCACCTATCTCGATCGACGTCCCGCCGACGTGTCTTGGCATCCCGCTTGGCTTGGACACGCCGAGGCGACTAACATCCGTCGGATGACGGACGTGCTACATCGGATGGATATCATTAACCCCCCGAGATTCCCTAGTAGAGTTGTGTTGGCTCTTGACAGCAGTCAAGATGAGTGTTTTTGGACACGTGGTTGTTGGAGCATCACGGCTCACAACACAACCACCCAGTTCGAACAACTTTCAAATCCCTTCGGGTTTTCGGCTTTGAGCGAACAGCTCCTGTAAAAACCGTCTTTCTAGTGACTTTATCGATAACATCACAGATTTTACGACTTTCACTCTCGCAAGGAGTGCGATAACAAGGAAATCAGCTTCTGATTAGCCCATTTTCCTTTTTTGCATGTGTCAGGACAATTTAATCCACGTCAACCCTAAACTCATCGTCGCATTGTGTTTAGGAATGATGCCACCGAGAACATGCCATCCTTGAAAAGGGAATGGCAATCACCATGAACACCTTGTCGCATGGTGTTTAGGATTGATGCCCCTGAAAACATTCCAGTCGGGAGGAATTTAGACAGCCCTGCCTCCCTTCTGCGCAACTGGAAAACGGTGCGCAGTTGGGCAAATGAGAGACCGGCTTCCGTATTAGCGCACTAATGTTTCTGTGTGAGTTTGAAATTGTGGAAAGTGCGCAAAGTCCATTGAAAGACGGATCGTTACAGTACCCGTTCCTGCATTGCCTGTTGTGCTGGTGTTGTGGGTCAAGGACAATCGTGCAAGGCTGAAAACACCCCATCGTAACGTTTGTTGCCCAAGGACAACCGTACTGTGGTTGTCTGAGGACGGGTTACCTCCAAAATTTCCAGGGTCGAGGATGGTCGGCGCTGAACACCGACCGTAACAGGATCGGTCGGCACACCGAAGTGCCCAGACGCAATTTTGCGATTTCGGGGCGCCACCGAGCCACATGTGACAAGGTCGTAATTTTATGTGGCATAATTGCACGATTTTCACTACTGCTCGATCGCCGGCTGGATGCACAACGATCACGCGCCAGCCAAAGGTAACACCATTCTGGTGACCATTACACTGTACATTTGCCGAATATTTGCGAAGCACGGAAACATAGCCTTCAACGAAATCGCGGAGACACTGAACGATTCAGCACACCGATTGATTGTCGAATTGAGGAGGGAGGTAACGCGTCCTGAGGTGCCTGAGAAGAAGGTAGCCTTTTTATTTCCGCCTTCTTTGTATTAGGCGTGTTAGGCGGTCACGACAAGTCATCTCCATCCTTCCAGCAGACGGTCTGGTGAGCATGTCCGTTAATGGCGATAGGTGTGTTATCTCTGCTGGTCGTTATCATCAGTCAGGTGCATCACTCTGCATTTGGCGGTCTCATGTTTTGTTCTCTCTTCCTTCCCTACTTCCTTTTTGGGTAATGTCCCGCAGTGAAAATCGTTCGGCATGGACGACCGTCCTAATATTGTGATCGACAGCGGATCCAGTACGATGAAGGTGAGAAACATAATGGCTTGGAGGCTAGTGTTACTATTCAGCTGGTGGTTTGGGGGTCACCTCTCTCTCGAAGGGAAGTTGGAGGGGAACTTGAATCTTCTAAAGTCGAGATTTCTGTCTAATGAACTGTGAACCTTATTTTCCAGGCCGGATTCGCTGGAGATGATGCGCCGTGTGATGTGTTTCCAAGCGTTTTTGCCATGGATCCTAGTGGTGCTATTGACATCCGAGGCAACAAGACTTACTTTGGCGATGAAGCGCTGTGCAAGCGTGAAACTCTGACGCTGCAGTATCCTATTGAGCGCGGTGAGATTAATGTTGTCGCATCTGAATGGAATGCGCACAAACTTTATTTATTTTCTCGCTTTGTGACATACGCTGCGCATTTTTTACTTTCCAGGTGTTGTGACGAACTGGGACAACATGGAAAAAATCTGGCACCACACCTTCTACAATAAGCTGCGTGTCGCTCCAGAGGAACACTCGGTGCTTTTGACTGAATCTCCTCTGAATCCCAAGGCAGACCGCGAGAAGATGACCCAAATTATGTTCGAGACTTTCAACGTTCCGGCTATGTATGTCACCAGTGCGGCTGTGCTCTCCCTGCACGCCAGCGGTCGTACCACTGGTAAGTCATGTTATTTTTTTCTCCGCGCAGCTGCATTCCACTGGTAGGTTTTGGCTTGTTTCTCCGCGCAGTCGCATTTGCAATGTGTTTTTCTTGTTAATCCCCTCTTTCGTTTCAGGTATTGTTCTGGACTCCGGTGATGGCGTGACCCACAGTGTTCCCATCTTCGATGGTTACGCTCTGCCGAACGGAATTCTTAGTTTGGATCTTGCCGGTCGCGACTTGACTGAGTACATGGCTTCGATCTTGAAAGAGAGGGGTTACGTCTTCACCACACCTACCGAACTGGAAATTGTGAGGAATATCAAGGAGAAGCTCGGTTACGTTACTATTGACTTTGAGAAAGAGATGGCTTGGATATTAACCTCATCTGAAGTGGAGAAGAGCTTTGAGCTTCCTGACGGCCAGTTTATTACCGTTGGTTCTGAGCGATGTAGGTGCCCAGAGGTGCTCTTCAACCCAACGACTGTTGGCAAGGAAGGCCCAGGTATCCATGAGATGTGCAACAACAGCATCATGAAGTGTGACGCCGACATTAGGAGGAATCTGTATAATAACATTGTTCTCAGCGGTGGTACTACTTTGTTCTCTGGATTTGACGCTCGCATGACGAAGGAAATCACTGCGCTTGCTCCCAGCAACACGAAGATCAAGGTGATCGCTACACCCGAACGGAAGAACAGTGCTTGGATTGGTGGATCCATTATTGCATCTCTCGACGGCTTCCAGACGGTATATTTTTTTTTTTCTGCATTTTCCTTGTTGCTTTATGCCTTTTTTTGTTCTTTCAGCTGACTTACCTTTGGTGTCACGCAGGTTTGTATCGGCAAGAGCGAGTATGATGACCTTGGTCCAGGCGCCGTTTGCTTGAAGTGCTTCTAGTTGGTATGAGGGAGCATGGGTGCTGTATAGGGCCCAAAATATCAGGGTAATATGTCAGTTCTGCCCTTTTTACAGGCTGCTTTTATCATATCTAGCCTGATCCAGGCAGTGTTAACACATCGCTACCTTTTATTTAAAAATGGTTCATTTTTAAAGCGACGGTGCACATTTGCCACCCAAAACCCAGAACCCTGGCGAACTGTTACTGCAGATGAAAAGTGTCTGCACGAAATCCTGGTTTTCGCCAGCCAACACTTTCGCGCTGGCAAGCCTGGTTCAAAAAAAAAACTTCTGAACCCAACACTGCCAAAAGTTGCCCGTCGCTTTAACCCTGTGAAAAGTTACCGTAGTGTTTGGAAAAATTACCCTTTTCACAAGGTGTAAAGCAAGGCCTACAGTCTACTTGTCAAATGTTATTATAGGCTACAGTGAGTAGCACACTAGGGAGCAAAAATGTTTTAGGGCTGCTTTTGTACCGTAACTCCCTCGACACTAGTCTCACCATTCCGTTGCTCTAACTCTTAAAACCCGCAGCCTGAATGACAAAAGCGAGTCAACGCTTGGTTTGGGTTTGGTTGGGGGTCAAGCAAACTGTGGTTCGGAAGTTTTACGAAAGTTGCACCCTAGCGAAAACAATATGCGACAACCTGGGCTGCGTTCGGCGGCCGCATCAGAGCCTGATGCGCCCTAGGCTCGGCAAATTGACAAATTGAAAAATTGAGGCTCGGTAATGTCCAAATTGAAATTGGAAAATGGAGGTTCGGAAAATGGACACGCAGGTTCGGGAAATCGGAAATTGGGGATGTCGAATTTCGGGCATGTCAAATTTCGACCCCAAAATTCCGACGGATTCCAGGGTGGTTAGAGCTTTCATCGAAGTGGGGAAGAACGCACCTGGCGCCTTCCCCACATGCATGATGCGCTGTTCAATTGCCCCAATTCGAGCTGATGCGCGCATCATGCGTGTTTAGGGCGTTGCATCATGCGCGCATCAAGGATGCGTCAAATTGCTAGAACACTGAATTTCCTGGAAAGCGGCGACATGCAAATTTGTGGTTGCCAAAAAGACCGTTCTGCAGGCATTCGGGCTTGGTCTGCCTCGGCAGCCAAGCGCTTATCACGAACCTTGATAGCCTTTCGGCTGGTTATCACGGAAGGCTCCTGGAACATCGAAAAAAATGTGCAATGTACATTGGTGCGGGCTAATGCGGCCGCCGAACGCAGCCCTGGTGTCGCACCAAGCAAACGACTCAGATGGGAATGCGCCTTCCTATGCTGTATGAGAGTGAGCAAAAGCACCTTGACATACCTTACACTAGGTTAGAAGCTACGGTAATACTTAGACTAGAAATAGGAAAACGAGCTCCATGCGACTAGAACGACGGCATACCATCCGCATTTCCCCTATACATCGCACGCAGGTTCAAGCCCCAACGCCCACAATTTTAGGGTTACAGCGCATGCAGTTCATCCGGCGGCGCACGCATTTAGCCTTCCCGTCGCCCGCATCTAGCATTTTCGTGAGCGAGAACGTGCCATTTCCGTAGCGCTAATATCCCATACCCGTCACACGCAGGTCCCGTTCTACCCGCCCGCATTTCCCCCACGATTCGCGACCGCGACGCCCCTTCGCTTCACCCACATTTCCGCGTCGATTCAGTCGCATTTCCTCTACGATGCGCGAACTACAGGCGATCCCATCGCCATAATTTCGCCAGCCCGTCGACTGCAGATCCCCTTCTCGTCGGCCGCCTTACCCTTTCCCACAGCGCCCCCATACACTCTCCCTTTTCTCGTCGCCCTCCCTTCCGCACGTTGCCTTCCTTTCCGCCTGCCGCCCTTCCTTCCCCTCGTCGCGCTCCCTTCCGCCCGTTGCCCCCCTTCGTCTCGTCGCCCTCCCTGCCGCTCGTCGCCCTCGCTCCCGCTCATCCCCTCGCAATCCCTGTCGCCCTCCCTTCCACTCGTCGTTGCCCTCGCCATCCCGCCCTGCGCCCTTCCCATCGCGCACACTTGTCACGCCCCCTTTCCAACCCGCACATACACCCTTCCCTTCTTCCCAGTTTCCCCGTATCCCCTGCGTTGCTTCCCCCCATCCTCCGACTTGTTCCCCCCATCCCCTTCCCTGCTTCCCCCCATCCCCTTCCCTACTCCCCCCATTCCCCTTCCTTGCTCCCCCCCATCCCCTTCCCTGCTTTCCCCCAACCCCTTCCCTGCTTCCCCCCAACCCCTTCCCTGCTTTCCCCCAACCCCTTCCTTGCTCCCCCCCATCCCTTTCCCTGCTTCCCCCGATTCCCTTCCCTGCTTCCCCCCATCCCCTTCCCTGCTTCCCCCCAACCCCTTTACTGCCCCCCCCTTCCCCTTTCAGCATCCCCCATCCCCTTCCCTGCATCCCCCCAACCCCTTCCCTGCTTCCCCCCAACCCCTTCCCTGCTTCCCCCCAACCCCTTCCCTGCTTCCCACCAACCCCTTCCCTGCTCCCCCCCATCCCCTTCCCTGCTTCCCCCCATCCCCTTCCCTGCTTCCCCCCATTCCCTTCCCTGCTTTCCCCCATCCCCTTCCCTACTTCCCCCCAACCCCTTCCCTGCTCCCCCCCCATCCCCCTTTCAGCATCCCCCCATCCCCTTCCCTGCATCCCCCCAACCCCTTCCCTGCTTCCCCCCAACCCCTTCCCTGCTTCCCCCCAACCCCTTCCCTGCTTCCCCCCAACCCCTTCCCTCCTCCCCCCATCCCCTTCCCTGCTTCCCCCCATCCCCTTCCCTGCTTCCCCCCATTCCCTTCCCTGCTTTCCCCTATCCCCTTCCCTGCTTCCCCCCAACCCCTTCCCTGCTTCCCCCCAACCCCTTCCCTGCTTCCTCTCTTCCCCTCTGCTCAATCTGTTCCCCGATGCTTCTTCTCTTCCCTTCTGCTCATTCCGTTTACTGTCTTTCCCCATTCACTCACCCCCATATCCCCCAATGCAGTTACAGGTGCCCTGCACCAGATGTGGCTTTACCACAGCCTGGTTTATTGCTTGCAGTGTCGCAGACAAAACCGGGAAGCAACATTACACACACACCCTTTAGCATTGTTCTTTTCTCGAGTTGAGTGATTCCCCTTGCTTTACAGATAAGGTAACATATTTTTTGTTGTACTCCTTGGTATTGGTCATGTGTATGACTGCTCTGAGGCTCATAACGCTGTATTATATAAAAAAAGTTCCAATACATGGCATGGCACATACGTTGTGTTATTATCAGACAGCCAGCCCATCACAACCAGATGCAGAGCGGACCTGTCCAAACACAAACCAAGAAGTCAGATGTGACGTGGATGAAGTATAAGGGAGCACGAAAAAGAATAACTGGCAAATGAGGAAGGGAGGAATGAAGGGAGGAAGTGAGGAATGCAGGAATTAAGGAAGGGAGGATCGGGTAAGGAGAGGATTGGGTAAGGAGAGGATCGGGTAAGGGGAGGATCGGGTAAGGAGGGGATCGGGTAAGGGGAGGATCGGGTAATGAGAGGATCGGGTAAGGAGAGGATCGGGTAAGGAGAGGATCGGGTAAGGAGAGGATCGGGTAAGGGGAGGTTCGGGTAAGGAGAGGGTCGGGTAAGGAGAGGATCGGGTAAGGAGAGGATCGGGTAAGGGGAGGATCGGATAAGGAGAGGATCGGGTAAGGAGAGGATCGGGTAAGGAGAGGATCGGGTAAAGAGAGGATCGTTTAAGGAGAGGATCGGGTAAGGAGAGGATCGGGTGGGGAGAGGAGAGGATGGGGAGAGGACGGATGGGGAAAGGACGGATGGGGAGAGGAGGGATGGTAAGAGGAGGGATGGGGAGAGGAGGGATGGGGAGAGGAGAGATGGGGAGAAGAAGGATGGTAAGAGGACGGATGGGGAGAGGAGAGATGGGGAGGTGAGGGTTGGGAAAGTGAGGGATGGGGAGAGGAGGGATGGTTCGGGAGTATGGAGAGGAGGGGTGTGCGCAAAGCTGAGCACAGCACAGCAACGCAGAGCCTCAGAGCAGCGCAGTGCACCTCATCTCGCGTAGCTCTGCACAGCAGAGCAGAGCATCGCACGTCGCAGCACTGCAGAGCTGAACAGAGCACAGAACCGCACCGCACACAACCGCACAGCAGAGCATGTTGTGTTGTGGCTCACCTGTAGCACGAGCACAACCGCAGCTGTAGAACGCGCTTCCGGTTGCCCCTGCAGAAGAGGGTGTGGGGGCGGGAAGGGGGAAACAGGGGAGGGGGGGGATGGGGAAGAATAGGATCGAGGTTATGGAGGGAAAAAAGGGAGAGGGCGATCGGGAAGGGAATTAGGGGGAACGTGTTGAGACGTAATGGAGTGGGGCGGAAAGGGGTGAGGAGGAGATGGGGTGGGGCGGACTGGGGTGGGGCGGAATAGGGTGAGGCGGAATGGGGTGGGGCGGAATGGGGTGGGGCGGAGTGGGGTGGGGCGGAGTGGGGTGGGGCGGAGTGGGGTGGGGCGGAAATGGTGCCTCCCACGGTGTCGTGGCCCCCGACTCAGCACGAAGACTCGCCCCCTCTCCCCCACCTCGCGTCCACCCCATCTCTGAGTGCAGGGGATGGGATGGGGTTGACGGGGAAGAGGCGGGGATGGTGACGCGGGGAGGGGCACATAGCGCAGGTTTCCGCATCATTTACAGCAACAGCATCAAGGATGGGGAGGTGAGGGATGGGGAAGAGATGGATGGGGAGGTGAGGGATGGGGAACAGAGGGATGGGGAGGTGAGGGATGGGGAAGAGAGGGATGGGAAGAGAGGGATGGGGAGGTGAGGGATGTGGAAGAGAGGGATGGGGAGGTGAGGGATGGGGAAGAGAGGGATGGGGAGGTGAGGGATGGGGAAGAGAGGGATGGGGAGGTGAGGGATGGGGAAGAGAGGGATGGGGAAGAGAGGGATGGGGAGGTGAGGGATGGGGAGGTGAGGGATGGGGAGGTGAGGGATGGGGAAGAGAGGGATGGGGAGGTGAGGGATGGGGAGGTGAGGGATGGGGAGGAGAGGGATGGGGAGGTGAGGGATGGGGAGGTGAGGGATGGGGAGGTGAGGGATGGGGAGGTGAGGGATGGGGAGGTGAGGGATGGGGAGGTGAGGGATGGGGAGGTGAGGGATGGGGAGGTGAGGGATGGGGAGGTGAGGGATGGGGAGGTGAGGGATGGGGAGGTGAGGGATGGGGAGGTGAGGGATGGGGAGGTGAGGGATGGGGAAGAGAGGGATGGGAAGATGAGGGATGGGGAGGTGAGGGATGGGGAAGAGAGGGATGGGGAGGTGAGGGATGGGGAGGTGAGGGATGGGGAGGAGAGGGATGGGGAGGTGAAGGATGGGGAGGTGAGGGATGGGAAGATGAGGGATGGGGAGGTGAGGGATGGGGAGGAGAGGGATGGGGAGGTGAGGGATGGGGAGGTGAGGGATGGGGAGGTGAGGGATGGGGAGGTGAGGGATGGGGAGGTGAGGGATGGGGAGGTGAGGGATGGGGAGGTGAGGGATGGGGAGGTGAGGGATGGGGAGGTGAGGGATGGGGAGGTGAGGGATGGGGAGGTGAGGGATGGGGAGGTGAGGGATGGGGAGGTGAGGGATGGGGAGGTGAGGGATGGGGAGGAGAGGGATGGGGAGGTGAAGGATGGGGAGGTGAGGGATGGGGAGGAAATGAGCGTGGGCGACGGGAAGGTCTTGCGCGTGGGCAACGGAAGGAGTGCGCGTGGGCGGTGGGAACGGAGTGCGCGTGGGTGGCGGGAACGGAGTGCGCGTGGGTGGCGGGAACGGAGTGCGCGTGGGTGGCGGGAACGGAGTGCGCGTGGGTGGCGGGAACGGAGTGCGCGTGGGTGGCGGGAACGGAGTGCGCGTGGGTGGCGGGAACGGAGTGCGCGTGGGTGGCGGGAACGGAGTGCGTGTGGGCGAGGGAAGGGAGTGTACGTGTTCGGTCTCAGGAAGTGCGCGTGGGCGATGGGAAGGAATTTGTACTCCGCGACGGAGGGAGGCGAGCGTGCGCGACAATGGGGATTGCGCGAATGAGACGAGAGGAAAAGCGTGCTCGTTCGAGCAAGGAAGCGTGAGCGATGGAGGGGAGTGCGTGTGTGGGACGGAAGGGAATCGAGTGTGGACGACGGGGAGAAGACGCAAATGCGACGAAGTAGTTGGATAAAATCTTAGAAACGCGGACAGAGAGGACGCCTCGGAGACATCGATGCGGTAAGCGATGGGGGGGTGCAACTAGGGCGACGATGGGCATATGTGCATCCATGGGCATGGCTAGCTATGGCGAGTGAAAACGCGACCTAGAATCACGGAAATATATTTCTCCGGATTGCTCAAGAATGGAGCAATAGTCCTAACAAGTAAGACGGAAATAAGATATCTGGGGCTGGAATGGGGTTGGAGCCTAGCTGTTCTAAGCTATGGCTGCAGCTCTAGCTGCTCAGACTAGGCAGTTTCGAACCTGAATTACAGATTTCCAGCTTGGTGTAAACACCACAGCCCGAGCGGTGGCGGGAACCGAGCGACCCTTCCCTGTGCTGTATGCAACTTCTTTCTCGTTTTGCAGGTGAAAACCTGGTAACCACCTCGGTTCGGGAGGGAGAGTGTTAACACCTCCCAACTTTTTTTGTAATTCAGGCTGCGGGTTTTAAGATGGTATCGAGTAGGTTTCGTTCCTAGCTCCCCGCCCTAGCTTAGCACCTACGCGCCCTCCGTTACGCGCCCTCGCGCCCTCCGCGCCTTAGCGCCCTCCGCGCCCCCCGCGCTCTCCGCGCACTACGCGCCCTCCGCGCCCTCGTCGCGCTTAGCTCACGGCTCCCGCCCTCCTAGCCCGTTGCCACTGTCGCGCCCTCCTCCCGTCCGTTTTCACCGTCAAAAACGGCCTCCCCGCCCCTTCCCCACAGTCGCGACCTCTGCCCCGCCCCTTCCCACCGTCGCGACCTCCTCCCCGCCCATTTCCCACCATCGCGACCTCCTCCCCGCCCATTTCCCACCGTCGCGACCTCCTCCCCGCCCTTTCCCCACCGCCACGACCTCCTCCCCACTCATTTCCTACCGTCGCGACCTCCTGCCCGCCCATTTCTCACCGTCACGACCTCCTCCCCGCCCTTTCCCCACCGTCGCGACCTCCTCCCCACCCATTTCCTACCGTCACAAACTCCTCCCCGCCCTTTCCCCACTGTCGCGACCTCTTCCCCGCCCTTTCCCCACCGTCGCGACCTCCTCCCCACCCATTTCCTACCGTCGCGACCTCCTCTCCACCCATTTCCTACCACTGCCTGGTGCGCGGGGCGCTCCCTGGCTCTACTGACATTGGTCTATCACTCAGCGGCTGGCAGCCACTTTCTCTCGCCGGCCGCTTAGGTTAGCGCAGTTTAGCCACTAGTACCTCGCCCCTAGCGCTTGTAGCTGGAGATCCACCGTTTCACGCCTAGACATGAATACAGAATTTCCTCCCCTTGATTGGGTACATGCCTGGCTCAGCGGGCGCCGCACTCGGGCCTGGCCCTCGGGCTCTGCAGCAGCTTGCCGGGGGTTCATTTCTAAGGACCCTGCTGGAACCTTTTCTTCGCCGTGGCCACTGCCAGAAGCCGCAGGAACTGGATTGTGTCGGTGGCTAAGGCCCCATAAGTCTCTACCGCTAGGCCAAAGAAACCCACATAGTCTGGCTGCCCCTCGTACAACCTGTGCTTCTTCTCGGAAGCTTCACTGGCCGCCCACCCCGGTGACTTCCTTGCCCTCGGGTCCCTCTTCTTCAGGACCGGGTCCGTGACGGTTACATCTGTGACCCATGTTTCAGCTGATTCATTGTCTTGGAACGCTAGGTCCGCCCGCTTGCGAAGCACCGGAGGCGAATAAACCGATGTCTCGTGGAAAGTATTGAAGCCTGCCTCACGGCACATCCGCAGCGCCGAATAGACCAGTGCATTGTGGGTCCTCACCACGTCTCCCCCCTCCCCACACCGTAGCAAGTGATTCGGTAGGCTGCAGTCGTTGATGTCCGCATTGTCTCGCTTGCAGGGGCACTTAGCAGTCACCGGTAGGGGCATCCCGAGGCGGAAACCGAGTGCTAGCGAGAACTGACCAGGGGCAAATGTAAGGTCAGATCTCGTCGGCACTGCGTATAACCAGTCCCCCGCCCCGGTTCCCCGGTTCCCTGCTCCTCCCCTGGCTTATCTACCATGGTATCTACCAGCAGCTCCCTAGCCCGCGTCGTGTTGATGTGTTTGGACAGCAGCAGCTGCAAATTCCCCTGCCCTGGGGCTCAACCCCTGTAGGCCTGCAGTGCCGCCAGTGCCTCCGCCGGCAGCCCTGCCTCCAGTACCGCCAACACATTCGCATCGGGTGGGGGCTGGAGAGCAATAACCTTGCCCGCGCCAGCAGGTCCTCTTCAGACAGGTTCATCTGCTGCAGAAGGTGGTGCGCTGCTGTGAGTGAGGCGATGTGCGCTGCCGGCGCCTCGGATGTGGGGTCGATGATGCTGAGGCCTCCAAGCCGAATTGGGAGCGTCGCCTGACGCCAAAGCAGGCTCTGCTCCAACTCCGTTGAAGGAACCCTGAGCTTAGCGGCTACGAGTGCTGCGCCTAGAAGCGATTCACTCCAAGCCCTCCATTCCTCTCTATCCAAAACGTCAGCCGGCGTCGTGCGGAGAAGGTAAGATATCCTGCGCGAGATGCTGCGGCTGAGTAGGAGGAGGGCGTGTTGTGGGTGCAGCTGCGCGATCAGTGGGACCGGGCCTATCGCTTTGATGAGGTCGTCTCGGACCTGAGAGGTGCATCGCGAACGTCCGTCGTGCTGAATCTGTCAAGCGAAATGTCGGAAAAAACTGACAAGTACAGTGCGAGAGCACTCCTCCCCCCACCTTGATGATAGGGTTGCCTATCAAAATTGTACAGCTGCGCGGGTAGAATCTGTTAGAGAATAAGGACTGAGTCTACGAAGATTAGGTGCCCAAATAACTCAAAATCGTTGGCTTAGAATTCTGGACAGAAACCGCGACTTCACAAGAAACGTCGTCGGCTAAAATTGCACCGTTAGAATTGTCTCAAACTCGAGTATGTTGTAGCCTGTAACCAGGGCTATCTTTCCCAATTTGAATCGTATCAAATGGTGGAGTAAATCTCGAGTTATGATTTTCGGCGCACTAGGGGGTAAGCTGCCACAAGCTTAACTCAATCATAATAGTTTCACAAGTTTAACAAAGTTCCACAAAGAGCATTAGAGTAGCACTAAACCAGATAGGAGGGAAGAGGAGGACGAGAGGGAAGGTCCCAAGGGAGTCCCCAACCAAGGAAACCCCATGCCACACAATTTCTTACACACAATTTCCCTCTCCATAGGCAACCCCACTTTCACATTTGTCACTTTCCCAACTCATGCCATCCACCTCAACCCACTTGGCCACACTTGCCAACCTGGTTTGGCTTCTCCCAACCACATGGCAGCAATCTACAGTGATGGGTTCGAATGTCCCAACCCCAAAAGTCTGTACCCCATATTGAGTCACTCTCACAACTTCCCATAGTCGCCACAACCGAATTTCAAGAGCATACGAACTTCAACCGTTCGTAACTTCCTCGTTCGTGCTCCGATTGAAGCGATCCTTGGCTCGTCGGAAAGCACCTGAGCAGAGCTGTCACTTCAGATATCTGCCCAAGCCAAATATCATCCACACACACTCAGGAAATCCAAACCGCACAAAAAACACAAACTCTTGCACACGCTCACACCACGCATGCAACACACGAACACATGATGGGAGGCAGACAGACGTGAATGCGAATGATAGCATCACACAACAGAATCTTCAACCTGCTTGTCTGCCGGGGGTAGTCCGGACTACCAAGTGTTATGAACCCCCCGCTGATTTTATAGCAGCTGCCTGTCGAAAATGTAGTCGGTGGCGAAAATGTCGAAATTTTGACTCGTACTGCTTGCAGGGAAAACCGCGTCGAAGTCTCTTGAGTAGGTAAAATCGTTGCGCACTGAGACTCGATACCTTTGGAAATTAACTTTCCTGCAAAAACATTCTTCTTGTCTTGCAGTCGTGACTGCTGCTACAGTATCAAATCATGAATCTCCTGTTGTCAGCTGCTGCAATCCCGAAATTGCTGCCGTTTGGCTTGTTTCTGTGGCAAAGATCTTCGATGTAACTGTTCCAACTATCGGCACCTCCGGCAGTCTTGTCGTAAATCGCTGAGGTTTTTGTCGTGGCTCTCCGAAAACTCTCTGGCAGAGGCGAAAAACAGCTGCTGCTCTTCCCCCTGAACTCGCAAACATTTTTTCAAGGTCGAACTCGAATTTCCGATGACGCCAGCTGCATTCTCGGTGTTGTCGTGACTTGCCGAAAAACCCCCGGCCAGGGGCGAAAAACAGCTGTCGTCCCCTCCCTCCATCTGTTGCAAAGTTGGTTCGATGATGTCGCTGGTGTCAAATGTTGTAGCCTGTAGTGAGGTTTGTCTTAGGGGGTACACATGTTAGGGTTTGCTACTTGTACCCCAACCAACATCAATGAACCAACACTTTCGATTCTAACATGATATCAGAGCGTGCGCCCAGAGGGTCTCGCCTGACTGGACCTGACTCTCTAACTGACGGCGAGCGCGCATAAGCCAGAGTGAAAAGTCAAGGGGTCTACCGTCAGCGTCGAAACGAAGAACACGCGGAGTCGCCATAGTTGAAACTGACGGAAAAGCGGAGGCAGATGGAAAACCCTAAACGAGGTGGCGTGGCGAAACTCGGTGGCGTGGCGGCCAGCGCGGCACACAAGCACGCAGGGAGAAAGGGAGGCACGGGCGCAGCGGGCGAGCGGGCGAAGGGACGCGCGGGCTGACGGATAGGCCTGGCGCGACGCGACTGGCGGGCGCGGGGGGGACGGCGTGACGCGACGAGCAGCGGGGGGCGACGCGACGCGACGGGCAGCGGGCGGGCGACGCGGGCCGGCGAGCAAGGGGGGGGGGGGGGGGGGGGGGGGGGACGCGACGTGACGGACAGCGGACGGGTGACGCAAAGCGACGAGCAGCGGGGTGGGGGGGGGGGGGGGGCGGCGCGACGCTACGGGCAGCTAGGGGGGGCGACGCGACGCGACGGGCAGCGGACGAGCAGCCAGGGGGCGACGCGATGCGACGGGCAGCGGGGGGAGAGCGCGACGCGACGGGCAGAGAGGGAGAGCGTGACGCGACGGGCAGGGAGGGAGAGCGCGACGCGACGGGCAGGGAGCTAGAGTGCGACGCGACGGGCAGGGAGGGAGAGCGCGCTACGCTACACGGTAAGGGGGTCGGCGTAGCAGGCACTAACGAACGAGAGGAACGGGCGGAACGAGCAGAACGAGTGGAACAGGCTAGGGCGGAACGAACGTGAACGGGAGGAACGGGATCCCACAGGATCCTAACCAAGATGATACCTAACCTACGCTACTGGTGCCCTCCCTGCGCCCCCCGAACCTACGCCTTTAGGCCCTGCCCCTGACGACGCCGCTAGAGCCCTCTTTGCTAGCCAGCGCGCTGACTTGACAGCTTGGACGTCTCGTGACGCTGCGGCCTGCATCGCGCTCAGCACCCTCCTCCCTGAGTCTGAGGAGGCTCACTTTGCTCAGGTTCGCACTGCTGCTGAGTACCTGACTGCGATTAAGGCCCGCTACTCCACTCCTGCTGCTGTCTCTCTTGGCCGCCTTTTCCTCCCGTTCCTGTTCCCTGATCTCGCCTCATTTGAGCGCTCTGCTGAGTTGATTGCTCAAGGACATCGAGAGCAACCTCCGCTCCGTAGCCGATGTCTCTGGTGCTGTGCCCCCCCCACTCTTCCACGGGTGCACAGTCCCGCAGTTGCCCACCTTTACTGCCTCTCTCGCCACTGCCGCTACTGACGCGACCGCAGCTGCTGTTACGACTTCGTCGCAGTCTCGCGGTAGGGGTGGCAAGAGGGGCGGTGCTGGCGGCGGCGTTGGTGGAGGCGGAGGTAGTGGGGGTGCTGTTGCGACTGGCGGTGGTGGGAGTGCAGGGCCTGGAGAGACGTCTCGTGCAGCGACCGGTGACTCCACTGCGCCTGCTGGTGGTGGCGACGCCCGAGTTCGTCAGTCGCCCCCTGTACTGCCAGCCCCGGTGGGTGGAGCAGCGGCGTGGTACCGGGCCCAGCGTCAGCAGCAGCTTCAGCAGCAGCAGCAGCCCCTCTCCTCCCAGCAGCCTCCGCAGCAGCAGCTGGCTTCGGGGTCGGGGCCGCGTCAGCCCCAGCGTGGTGCTGTTTACCCTCCCTGCGCCTATCAGGTTCTGACAGGTGCTCGCCGGGGCCACCCTTTTGGCCGCCTTAACCCCCGTGGTCAGTGCTTTGCTCAGCTCACTGACACGGTTCGTTTGGTTTACGGGGTTGGCGGTCCTGCCCCTGACTGGTTTCCCCTTGTTCAGCGTTACGGCTCCACTCTGTGGGACATGTCTGCCGAGCAGTTAGCTGATCTGATTGGAACTCCTCATGCTATGTATGCTGTTGTTGACTCTAGTGTTTCTGACTCTGTTTACTCTGGTGTTGTTATCTTAGAAGCTAGCCTTGCTCAGTTGCCTGTTGCTAGTGTAGTTTCTTGTGTAGACACTAGTCCAGCGGCTACCTCGGAGGACGCTTCACTGTCTTTCACGCTGGACTCTGGAGCCTCGCACTGCTTCTTTCGTGACAGCACGACACTTACACCACTTCCTGCGCCTGTCTCTGTGGCGCTGGCTGATCCCACCTCGGGACCAGTCACTGCGCGTCACACTACCACTTTGCCGTGTCCTGCTGCTCCCTCCGGGTCTCTCACTGGGTTTCACGTCCCCTCGTTCTCCCGGAACTTGGTGGGCGTGCGACCCCTCGTGAGTCAGCACGTGGGTGTGTGGTTTGAGCCTTCTGGGGAGACTGCGGTGTGTGTTGACGGGGACTCTTACCAGCCTCTGGCCACCTTTGCTGCTGAGCCGGGCTCCGGTCTCTACACTCTTCACACTGGCCCGCGTGCACGGCAGCGGCGCAGCAGCAGCAGCAGCAGCAGCAGCAGCAGCAGCAGCAGCAGCAGCAGCAGCAGCAGCCGCAGCAGTCGCCGCCGCCGCAGCAGCAGCAGCAGCCGCAGCAGCCCCTACTCCCTGTTCCTGTCCCTCCCCCTTGTCTCCTCCCTGCGTCTCACCAGGTGGTTACGTCCCCTCAGGTAGTCGCGTCCAGTCCAGTCGCTGCGTCCTTCTCCTGCAGGTCGCTTGCCCACCCCACCGTTCTGTGGCACCACCGGATGGGACACCCTTCTCTTCCACGTCTGCGCGCTATGTCTAGTCAGCGTCTGGTCTTAGGTCTCTCGCGTGCCTTGCCGTCGCTGCCGCCGTCCCTTGCACCACCGTGCGGTCCTTGCGTCGAGGGTCGGCTGCGCGCCACCCCTCACTCCTCCTCCCTTCGTCCGGCCACCGAGCCGTTTGAGACGCTTCACTTGGACGTCTGGGGCCCCGCCTCTCGCCTTGGCCCTGAGCGTGAGCGTTTCTTTCTGGTGGTCGTTGACGACTACTCCCGCTACACCACGGTGTTCCCCCTGGCGAAGAAGTCTGAGGTGACTTCTACGCTGATCAGGTGGTTGCTCACCACCGCGGACACTCCGACCGCGGGGGTGAGTTTCGCTCCGGCATTCTCGCTGGATTCTGTCGCGAGCAGGGCATTCGTCAGTCCTGGACGCTTCCGGAGTCCCCACAGCAGAATGGGGTTGCTGAGCGCCGCATAGGCTTGGTCATGGAGATCGCCCGCACCTCCCTGACTCACGCCCGTGCCCCCCATTTTCTGTGGCCTTACGCGGTTCGGTACGCCGCGCACCAGCTGAACCTCTGGCCACGCGTCTCTCGGCCAGAGGCTTCGCCGACCAGTCTTTGGACCGGGTCCCCTGGTGTTGCGTCGCGGTTTCGTGTCTGGGGTTGCTTGGCTCTTGTCCGCGACACCTCTGCGGACAAGCTCTCGCCTCGCGCTGTTCCTTGTGTCTTCCTTGGTTTCCCTGAGGACTCCTCTGACTTCACCTTTTACCACCCACCCTCTCACCGGTTCTTTGACTCCCGTGACGTCCGTTTCGAGGAGTCCACCCCCTACTACGTCAGGTACCCCAGTCGAGGTCTCCCGGTTCCTCCTCCCCCTCTCTTCCTGACTGCCGCTCCCCCTCCTGCTCCCCCGGTACAGCCTCCCCCCCCTGGTCCAGCCCCGTCATGTGTATCCCAGGCTACCCCTCCTCCTTCGGTAGCCCCTCCGGTACAGCCTCCCTCCCCACAGTCCTCCTCGCAGCGTGCCGCAGGTGCTAGCTCTCGAGAGGTTGGTGCTGAGCCTGTTCCTGTACCGGTTTCTGGTTCTGGGGGTGCTGGAGTTGGAGCTGAGCCGGTGGGTGCAGAGGACTCTTGTCTTCCGGGAGCTGGTGCTGGTCGCGCGGACACTGGGGGTGCTCCGTCTAGGGGTGAGGGTGCGCCTTCTTTGGGTTCTGGTGAGCCTGGGTCTGGAGCTGGTGTTGGTGCTGCCTCTGGGGGTGGTGCGCCTGGTGCTTCGGAGGTGGACTCTGGGGCTGCCGCTGCCCCGGACACTACTCCGCCCCCCCACCCCTACCCGACTAGGCACCAGGCTCGTGTTCGCCGTGCCCGTGAGGAGCAGCTAGTGTTGGAGAGAGAGGAGAGGGAGTTACAGCGGCTGGAGGAGCAGCAGCAGCAGCTGGAGCCGCAGGAGCAGCAGCAGCAGCAGCAGCAGCCGCAGCAGCAACAGCAGTAGCAGCAGCAGCAGCAGCAGCAGCCACCTCCTCCTCCTGTCTCGGGTCTTCGGACCCTTGGTCTCCCCTCTCGCTCTCCTCCCTCCTCCCCCTCTCCTCCTGTCTACGGTCCCACGTTTCCTCCTCCTGACTCCTCCCCCGCTGTTTTCCCCAGTTCTCCGCCTTTGTCGTCTCCTCCTCCGTCTCGTACTTGGGCTACTCGTCGCTCTCCTCGTGCTCGTCCCTCGTCCCCTGTTCCTTTCACTGACCTTCGTACTGTCTTGTTGCGTTCTAGTCCGCCTCGTTCGGCTCCTCCTGTGCTTCCTTCTCCTCCTGAGTCGGCCCTCACAGCTTCTCTCTCTACCCCTGTCACTGACTACTACCGCACGTACCGTCCTGTTCTCTCTCGTGTTCTCGCCTCTCTTGTTACCCACCCTCGTGCCTCTTTGTCCTCTGTCTCCGCTCTTACTGCCGCGGTCACTGAGTTTGCCTCTACTCGCCGCCTTGACTACGCCACCACTCTTGTGGCTGCTCCTCCTACCAGTCCTCTGGCCGTCGGGGGTGTGTCTGCCCTTGGCTGTGACGTCCTAGAGGACAGGCAGTTTGAGCTAGAGTTCCTGGCAGCCGCTTCCCCTCATCTCTGTGCCATGCTCCTCACCTCTGAGGGTGACCTCGACGCTCTTGACATTCCGACTCCTCGCACTTACGCTGAGGCAGTGTCAGGGCCTTGGGCCTCTCAGTGGAGAGCTGCCATGGACGCAGAGATGGCCTCCTACAGATCCACAGGCACCTACGTCGATGAGGTTTCCTCCCCCTGGGATGAACATAGTCGATGGCATGTGGATCTACAGGGTGAAGCGGCCACCGAAGTCTCCTCCGGTCTTCAAGGCGCGCTACGTTGCTAGAGGTTTCAGTCAGCGCGAGGGAGTTGACTTCTTTCAGACCTTCGCGCCGACCCCGAAGATGACCACTCTTCGGGTGTTACTGCACGTAGCAGCACAGAGAGACTACAAGTTACACTCTCTCGACTTCTCCACTGCTTTTCTTCAGGGCAGCCTACACGAGGAGGTCTGGCTGCGTCGTCCCTCTGCCTTCACTGGCACTTTCCCTCCTGGGACCCAGTGGAGGCTGAGGCGACCTGTCTACGGTCTTCGCCAGGCCCCTCGTGAGTGGCACGACACTCTCCGCTCTACCCTCTCTGACCTTGGGTTCCAGCCGTCTTCTGCCGACCCGTCGCTGTTCGTTCGCCGTGGCTCCACACCGTTCTTCGTTCTGGTCTACGTCGACGACCTCGTTCTCGACACTGCTGACAGGGTTGCTTTGGCAGACGTGAAGTCCAAACTGCAGAAGAGACACACGTGCACTGACCTTGGTGAGCTGCGCCATTACCTTGGGCTGCAGATCACCAGGGACAGAGCTGCTCGCACCATTACACTCTCACAGTCACACATGGTGCAGCAGGTTCTTCAGCGGTTCGGGCTTCAGCACTCCACAGTACAGCGCACACCTCTTGCTGTTGACCACAGACTCACTGGACCCTTTCCTGACGAGCCGTTTGAGCCTAGTGGTCCCTACGCAGAGCTTGTGGGTTGCCTCATGTACCTGATGACTTGTACTCGCCCGGACCTCGCTTTCCCTCTCAGCATCCTTGCACGCTTTGTTGCACCAGGGAGACACCGTCCTGTTCACTGGACAGCAGCTGTGAGGGTGGCGAAGTACCTAGCGACGACATCAGGCGTGGGGCTAGTTCTTGGAGGGCAGCAGTCTGTCGTACTTACTGGTCACTGTGACTCTTCTTACGCTGACGACGCTGAGACTCACAGGTCTACTCAGGGGTACTGCTTCAGCCTGGGTTCTGGAGCTGTTTCCTGGCGGTCCACGCGCTCCTCTTCGGTCTCGACCTCTACAGCTGAGGCTGAGATCTACGCTGGTGCCATGGCGGCACAGGAGCTGCGTTGGTTGACGTTCTTGCTCGCCGACCTGGGTGAGCGGCCGAGCTCTGCACCGACCTTGTTCACTGACAACAATGCATCGATTCTCCTTTGTCAAGAGCCGCGACTGGAGAGCAGAGTGAAGCACATTAACGTCAGGTACTTCCTTCTGCGAGAGTTGCAGAGACGTGGACAGGCTCGCTTCGAGTTTGTGGAGTCTGAGGCCAACACTGCAGACATCTTCACCAAGGCGCTTCCGCCTTGTGACCACCACAGGTGCTATGTGCAGTTAGGCCTTGTTGACACTGGTTTTCGTCTTACTTAGTCTTGAGTTCACTGTTTGCTTTGCTTGTACACTTTCTATATATCTCTGTTATTGCTTGGACTGGCCTTGTGGCTATTCTTGCTTGTGCTCAGAATGTGTGGTGACGTTGTGATCCACCTTGAGCTTTGTTTCTTTGTGACTGGTCTTATGACCGTACTCTTTTGGTTTTGCTAGACACCCCTCACTTAGGCTATGGGGGTGTGTCAAATGTTGTAGCCTGTAGTGAGGTTTGTCTTAGGGGGTACACATGTTAGGGTTTGCTACTTGTACCCCAACCAACATCAATGAACCAACACTTTCGATTCTAACAGCTGGTACCCCCGAACGGAGCCGGAATTGACTGCCAACCTTGTTCCCGTCGTTTTTGCGTGCTTAACCAAGCGCCTCTGCATCCCCACCGTTTCGTACGGAACCACCGACCGTTGCCGCCGAACTCCGCTAAGATCCAGCTCTCAGTACTGATGCTGAAATCCGTAAGTGTTAGTGCCGAAAATCTTCGTACGTCTTGGTCAGCTGAAGGTTTTCCCCTTGAAGAACCGGTGTATCTAGCGTGCCCACCCGTCGCCACTCTCATCGCCTGTGGTTAACCACACTAGCAACCCACCAAAAGGGAGGCGCTTTTCCATGTGAAACCCAGAACGGTGGGTCTACCGGGACCGGATATCACGGAACCTAGCCCGCATCAACGCCGCATATCTTGCTGTAGGACTTCCCTAGATGACCTCGAAGTATACCGTAAATCGTTCTAACATCTGGCAAGCAGACGTTCACCCGTCTCCCACCGTCGAAATTGCACCCGAAAATTATGGTTGCGGAAAGAAGCCTCGAAGTATATTCTGCCTTGTAGCCCCAACGATTCCACCGTTAACCCTGGTACTCCGACGTTCACCCATCTTCGTACCCGTCGGAATCACTTAGCAAATCCCAGGCATCCTTGGCAATACACCCCTCGCCGTGCCTCCATGTATGAGATATCCGGACCCTTTGGCGCCCACCGAGTGGACCCCGAAATTCACGGTGGTGTGGTGTACGGGCTCAGCCTATCACTCAAGTAGCTTGAAGCGGCACCCAGAACTTTCCCTCCTTTATTTATTTGTCTTCACCCCCCGACAATTTCGCTTGCCGCCGTTCACCCAGCGTCCGCTTTTGTCGGATAGGGTATTCTTCGTGTTGACCCGAAATTTTTCTGGCGTTTGATGAAGGCGCGGACGCTATCGTAGTTGGAGCAAGTTTATCATATCAAACTCTCAGCCGGCCGCTTCGCTGCCCACCGTACCTATCGCCTTTAAAACTCCACAGCTTCGGGAACTCAGTCTTCGTCGCTATACCGCCGTTGGGTAGACCGTTGAATTAGGAGAAACACCGCCAGCTGCGACAATTTCTTCAGTCCCGACTTTTTCGGCAGGGTAAACGTTGCCGATGGTCCGTTTTTGTCGGGGCTGTTAGAATGAACAAGTGTTGTTGGACTAGAAAGGAATGAGAGTACAAATATGAAACCCTAGAGTTGTGACCCCCCTATAGACTAACCCACTATAGCCTACACAAATACAACATGTATAATGTTTGACACACCCCCATAGGCGAAGTGGGGGAGAGCAAGGGGTCACAAGACAAGTTAAAGCAAAGCAACACAAGCTCAGGGTGGATCTCAAGGATACCACACAAATTCCGAGCACAAGCAAGTGGTCACAAGACCAGTTCACATGCAGGTTGATAATATAGCAAGAGATATAGTGATCACAACCTAGCAAGTGTAAACATGCAGGTATATATATAAAGATCACAGTACAAGCAGAGTCAAGAAGTAAGCAAGTGAGGTCCAGCAGGCACAAGGCCTAGAAGAGTACAGAAGCGCTGATGGTCACAAGGCTGAAGCGCCTTGGTGAACACATCAGCAGTGTTGGCCTTAGTGGCCACGTAGCGCAGACAAAGCTGACCGTGCTGCTGCAGCTCTCGAGCAAGGAAGTACCGCAGAGCAATGTGCTTCGTTCTGTGCTCCAGTCTGTGCTCCTCACACAAGGCAATGGCAGCCTTGTTGTCGACGTACAGCACTGGAGGAGAACGAGGCCGCTCTCCCAAGTCGGTCAGCAGGTAGGTCAGCCAGCGTAGCTCCTGGGCAGCCATGGCTGTGGCGTAGATCTCAGCCTCACAACTGGAGCTGAGAACAGAAGAAGAGCGAGTAGAGCGCCAAGAAACTGAGCCAGAGCCAAGGCTGAAGGTGTAACCCTGAGACGACCGCTGAGTAGCCTGGTCGTCTGCCTTAGAAGCGTCAGAGTGTCCAGTAAGTACAACTCGGTCTCGCCCTCCAAGCACTAGCCCCATGCCCGACGTACTGCACAAGTAGCGCAACACCCTCTTAGCGGCATCCATGTGCTCCTTCCTGTGACGGCCAGGAGCGACATAGCGTGCAAGGATGCTAAGAGGGTATGCAAGGTCAGGTCGAGTGCAGGTCATCAGGTACATGAGGCAGCCCACAAGCTCTGGATACGGGCCACTCGGCTCTACGGACTCATCCGAAGGCAGAGCTGAGAGCGAGTGACCGGTAGGCAGAGGAGTGAACTGAGGCGAGGAGTACGTGAAGCGGAAGCGCTGAAGGATCTGCTGCACCATGTGTGACTGAGTCAAGGTGATGGTGCGCCGTGCTCTGTCCCGAGTGATCCGCAAGCCAAGATAGCTTGTCAGTTCACCTAGGTCTGTGCACGTGTGTCTCTTCTGCAGCTCCGACTTCACGTGAGCGAGTGCCGCAGTGTCAGCAGTGGCAAAGACCAAGTCGTCGACGTACACGAGGATGTAGAGCGGTGGCAGCGAGGTGTCGGTGTGTAGAAACAGCGACGGGTCAGCAGTAGAGGGAGCGAACCCAAGAGCCGCAAGTGTCGTCCTCAGTGTGTCGTGCCACTCACGTGGCGCCTGGCGGAGACCGTAGACCGGCCGCTGGAGCCTCCACTGGGTACCAGGAGGAACCGACCCAGTGAAGCCAGGAGGGCGGCGCAGCCAGATCTCCTCGTGCAAGCTGCCCTGCAAGAAAGCAGTGCTGAAGTCAAGTGAGTGAAGCTCGTAGTCGCGCTGAGCGGCTATGTGCAGCAGTACCCGAAGAGTGGTCATCTTTGGGGTGGGGGAGAAGGTCTGGAAGAAGTCTACTCCCTCTCGCTGACTGAAGCCTCGAGCAACGTAGCGCGCCTTGAAGACAGGAGGAGAACCCGGCGGCCGCTTCACCCTGAAAATCCACATGCCACTGACGATGTTCGCCCCAGGTGGGGGAACCTCGTCGACGTAGGTGCCTGTGGACTTCCAGGAAGCCATCTCTGCGTCCATGGCTGTCTGCCACTGAGAGGAGTAGGGACCCGCCATCGCCTCTGCGTAAGAGCGCGGGGTCGGGATGTCTGGTGCATCCGGATCTCCCTCAGGGGCAACTAGCATGGACACGAGATGGGGCAAAGCAGCAGCAAAGCACTGGAACTCCTCCTGTCTGTCCTCGAGGACGTCCGTGCCAAGAGCACACTCACCCCTGACGGACGGAGGACAGACAGACTCAGACTCAGCAACAAGGCTAGCAGCGTAGTCGAGACGACACCGAGCAGCAAAGTCAACCAACTCAGCGACCAGAGCAGACGCAGCAGAGGACTCAAAGGTAGGGTCAGTGACAACAGTAGCTAGGAGACGCGTGACAGTGGGACTGGCAGCACGACGGGAGTCAGACTCCGGGTCAGGAAGAGTAGGTAGAGAGGACGCAGGAGGAGACGGTAGAGGGACACGCTGAGGAGCAGTGGAGGGACGCAGAGTCATGTAGTGAGTGCCAGGGACAGGAGGAGGACGCTCACGTGGGACACGACGACCAGTGCGAGCAGTACGAACAGGCGACGCAGGACGAGACTCAGGCTCACGACGCTCCGTAAGACCTCCGGTGGGACCAGTGTAAGGAGAGGGACTAGGGAGAGGCGAGGCAGGCGGGAACTGTGACAGCGACTGGACAGGCGGAGGACACTCTACGGAGGAAGGAGGACAAGGAGGAGGAGTCTGACCAAGAACTTCCTGAAGGAGCGGTACGAAGTACGGTCGCGGCCGCGCATCTTCACGAGATTCAGTGGAGACACCAGCGTCAGGGTCCTCAGTACCAGCAGCAGCTCCACCGCTCGGGTCCTCAGCACCAGCAGCAGCTCCACCACCCGGGTCCTCAGCACCAGCAGCAGCTCCAACGCCCGGGTCCTCAGTACCAGCAGCAGCTCCACCGGCCGGGTCCTCAGCACCAGCAGCAGCTCCAACGGCCGGCTCCTCAGCACCAGTAGCAGCTCCAACGCCCGGGTCCTCAACACCAGCAGCAGCTCCAACTCCCGGGTCCTCAGCACCAGCAGCAGCTCCAACGTCCGGGTCCTCAGCACCAGTAGCAGCTCCACCGTCCGAGTCCTCAGCACCAGCAGCACCTGCAGGACCAAGGTCCGCAACACCAGGAGCGCCACTCCGAAGACTGCAGCGTCGCGTGTACCACTCTCGGATCCGCTGAAGGGAGGGGAGCTCCCGAGTAGGAAGGGAAGCACTGGTACCAGCTCCAGCAGCACCTCTCCTGAGGCTGCAGTACTGTAGGTACCTCTCCTGCAGCTGCTGTGAGGAGAGGGCTCCTCCAGGTGTAACACTCCCAGGCTCAGTACCCCTAGGCTCAGCACCCCCAGACTCAGCACCTCCAGGCTCAGCACCCCCAGGCTCCGCACCTCCAGACTCCGCACCCCCAGGCTCAGTACCCCCAGGCTCAGCACCCCCAGGCTCCGCACCCCCAGACTCAGCACCGCCAAGCTCCTCACGCGCAGGCTCAGAGCCCCTAGCAGGACGAGACTCGACAGCTACCTCGACAGGCTCACCCGGGTCTACTTGGGACACACCTGAGGGAGCGGCACCCTGAGGGGGAAGGGGGCCTACGACAGCAGCACCTGGCGCGAGGAAGAGAGGCGGAGGGGGGAGCGGGGCAGTGCGGTAGGGGAAGAGGCGGTAGTAGGGGACAGACTCGTCAAAAGTGACGTCCTGAGAAGGCAGAACCCGGCGCGAGGTGACGTGGTAAAACTGCCAACCAGGCGCGTCCGGGACAAAGCCAAGAAAGACACAGGGAACAGCGCGACGGGAGAGCTTGTCCGCGGACGTGTCGCGAACAAAAGCTCGGGATCCCCAGACCTGAAAACGCGACGCATCGCCAACCGCTCTCGTCCAACGCAGTGTCGGGGAAGTCTCCGGCAAGGAGACACGGGGCCAGAGATTGAGCTGATGCGCAGCGTATCGGACCGCAAACGGCCACAGAAAGTGGGGAGCAGCCGCATGGATCAGGGAGGTACGAGCGACCTCCATGACCAAGCCAATGCGGCGCTCAGCAACCCCATTCTGCTGTGGAGAGGCCGGAAGCGTGAACGACTGCTCAATGCCGTGCTCCGCACAGTAGGCTGCCAGAAGGTCGGAGGAGAACTCACCACCTCTGTCAGAGTGCAAACGCAGGACAGGAAAGTCCGAGCGGAAACGCTCGCTGAGCTGGAGACGAGCTCTGCTGATCCAAGGGATCAAGACAGCAGGGACCTCACCCTTGGTGCGCAAGGGGAAGACCGTGGTGTAGCGAGAGTAGTCGTCAACAACAATCAGGAAGTACCTCTCCTGACCCTGGCCACGGACGCGGGCTGGGCCCCACACGTCCAGGTGGAGCGTCTGCAAGGGAGCAGTCGTTGGGGGAAACGAGGAGGAGTGAGGGGCGGCGCGCTGCCGCCCCTCGACATAGGGAAGACAGGGAGGAGCAGGCGAGGGTGGGAGGGGAGGGAGAACCCTGGGAAGACCAGAGACAAGCTGCCGTTTGTGCATGGCACGAAGGCGCTGCACAGACGGGTGACCAAGTCGGTGGTGCCAGAGGACGGTCTCGTGCGCCAGAGAGCGACACGAGCAGGGGGCCGACAGCTGACCTGACGCAGACGCGGACGCAGACGCAGCTACCTGAGGGGACTCAGTGGTCAGTGTGTACAGGTCCGACCCCGGCTGCCGAGTGAAGGTAGCCAGGTGACGGCCCGTCCGAGCACACGTGCAGTGTGTCACGCGCTCGTAGGCAGGGGTGAACTGGTGAACACCCGCGTCCTGGAGCGCACAACCCGCCACCAAGTTCGTAGAGAACGAGGGGAGGTGGAGACCGGACAGTGTGCCCGACGGGACCGCAGGACAGGGAAGAACAGTGGAGGAGGTCGCAATGACCGGACCCCCAGAGGGGTCAGCGAGGGAGACAGCAACTGGCCGAGCAAGCGGCTCAAGGGCAGTGCGGTCACGAAAGAAACAGCGAGAAGCACCTGAGTCCAGGGTGAAGGTGTGCAGTGCCTCAGTCGACTCAGTACCAGGGGGGGCAGACTCACTAGCACCTAGAGCGGCAGCCTCACCATCACCTGAGGTGGCAGACACGCGAGTACCTGCAGTGGCAGTCTCACTAGCACCTAGAGCGGCAGCCTCACTGGTCAGAATGCCCGGGTCGGGCGGAACACGCAAGTACTGAGCACCCTCTCCACTAGTAAACATCGCATACATGGCAGTGAGAATAGCATCAAAGTCTAGAGCCCAGATATCAACTCCCTTCCTCTCCAGATCAGCCCAGCGGGGCAGCTCAGCGCCATCAGGGAACTGGGCGCGCCAAGCGTCGTCAAGGCGCGAGAAACAGCGCTGCGTGGGGTGCGGCCTCCCACACGTCTGACCAGTGCGGTCACCAGTGCGGATGACGTACGTGCAGCTAAAGCCACCCGCCCCCCGGCGCTGCGAATACCACTCACGGGCCTCCTGGAGCGACGGAGTGTGCTGCTGGCTCAGACCACCGCCAGCGCCTCCACGACCACCACCGCCGCCGCCACCTCCTCGACCACCTCCTCCCCTGCCGCTGCCACGACCACCTCCGCCCCCGCTGCCGCCCCCGCCCCTGTCACCGCCACTCCCGCCGCTGCTGTCTCCTCCCCCACTGCCGCCACTAGCCTCTCCAGCCCCACCTCCACTCCCACCGCCTCCACCCCCGCCTCCCCCGCCGCCACCTCCACCCTTGCCCCCTCTGTTCCTGCGGCACCCGCTCGAAGCAGACGCAGTCCCGACCTTCTCAGCACCAAGGAGGTCGACAGCAGAAGCAGAGGCTACAGAGGGGAGAAGGGGGGAAGGGGAACACCCCTCAAAGAAAGGGGTGCGGGGGTCGCCACGAGAGGCACCTACAGCGACGATGCTCGCCTCAGCTGCAAGTAGTTCCTTCTCGAGGAGGGCAATGGTGAGCTCAGTGGGGCAGCGAGCTAGGAAGTGATCCCTGACTGCGCGCAGAGAGTCAGGGAGGCGGGTGACGATGTGGTAGAGAGTGAGCCAGAGCGGGGGGGGGTTGCTAGCAAGGAACTCGTCAGGCATAGCAGCGCGGAAGCGGGCCTCACTAGTCTTGAGGTGGGTGATGAGGTCAGCAACTGTGTGAAAGGAGGCCAGGTCGGGGAACAGGTAGGGGAGTGAGAGGCGGCCTAGTGCGGCAGGTGAGGAGTAACGAGCAACGACAGCAGTGTACAGTTCCTTAGCAGTCTTGTGCTGGCCAAAGTGCTCGCGCTCATCTATCGGCAGGGAGTTGCGAATAGCAAAGCGAGCGTGGGCGTCACGAGTCTGCCACTGTGAGCGGGCAGTGCTGTCAGCAGAAGTATCAGGGGCAGTAGCATGGCCTAGGGCGTGATCGTACAGTGAGATGTCCTCCTTGGCAGTGAGCTGTAGGAAGAGGTGCAGGTCATCTAGCCAGGTGTCGAACTTCACTGGGCGGCCCTCAGCATCGAAAGCGAGTACAGGAGGACTAGCCATAGTAGCAGTAGAAGTAGCAGTAAGCGCACCCTAAGATTAGTAGGCTACGCGACGCAGGTAGGGCGGCTCGGTCCAGAGAGGCTGCTCAGTACGGGCGGCGCGGCTCGGTTCAGGTAGGGCGGCGCGGCTCGTGTAGGACGGCGCGGCTCGGTTCGGGCTGCGCAGCTCGGCTGGGGGCCTGTGCACGGGCGGCAGCGGCGCGTAGGCTGCAGTGGCGCGCGAGCTGCAGTTGCGCGCGGGCGGCAGCTGCGCGGAGGCAGCCGGCGTGAGAGCAGCTGCGGCGCGCGGGCTGCGGCCTGCGTACAGGCGGCGGGTGCGCGGGGCTGCGGCCTGCGTGCGAGCGACGGCAGCGCGAGGCGGCGAGCAGCTCGCGGGCTGCGCGCGGGGCCGCACAAGGCCGCGGCGGGCCGTGCGTTAGTGGCGCTGGCTGCGCGGGGAGCTAGCGGGCCGCGCGCGGGCGGCTAGCGGGTCGCGCGCACGGCAAGCGGGCCGCGCGCGGGTGGCTAGCGGGCTGCGCGTACGGAAAGCGGGCCGCGCGCGGGTGGCTAGCGGGCTGCGTGCGCGCGGTAGTGAGAGGCAGAGCGCGAGAGGGCGCACGAGTAGAGAGAGGCGCACGAGGGCGCGAGTAAGGAGAGGCGCACGAGGGCGCTTCTAACGGAATGGTGGGCCCGTAGTAGTAGGCGGTCCTAGGTGCCTAACCTAGGCTCGTAATACCATGTTAGAATGAACAAGTGTTGTTGGACTAGAAAGGAATGAGAGTACAAATATGAAACCCTAGAGTTGTGACCCCCCTATAGACTAACCCACTATAGCCTACACAAATACAACATGTATAATGTTTGAGAGGGGCCGAACAGTGTCGCACCTCGAAATGTTTTCTTGTACGCCCTGCTGTCAAATTAGCGCCACCCACGCCTTTCTAACCAGCACAGAGCTAAAATATAGGGCCCCACCTTCTGATCCAGTAGCCAATAGGACTTACAAAATGCCTTTGAGGCCTTCTTGTGTGAGGTACGTGAAACGTCGGTAGACTTTGGCCGGTAGGGAGCTCCTTCTGCTACCGCCGCTTAGCCGCGAAACTCGGCCTCAGCAAAAATTCGTCGCAGTAGGTCGTTTTTTTCGACGACGAAAGGCCCTGCCCTTGCTTGGGTGAAGTCGACCAGGCATTTCGGAACAGAGTGGTGTTTGTTTCGTGGTCATCGGCAACTTCGGGGACTTTTATCTGTGTTCGACGAGTCGTTTGTCGACAAGATAAAATTGGTCGAAGTAGAAGTGCTTCTTCTGCTCGATCAGAGTCTTCGTCTAGGAGGAGCTCGTTGACGGGAGTAAACGGCGTCGAAGACTAGCCTTTCTGATAGACGGGATTGGCATAATTGGTGTTTCGACGGATTGCTGGTCGACGGAATTTAGTTTGACAAGTGTTTCGTCGAGCAGAGCGATTCTGATCGACCAGAATTACTTAGCTACGAAATTCGCAATGTGCGCGAATTTTGCCCAATCACGAAATAGCAAATTTCGACGAATCAGGGCGAATCGATTCAATAAGGAAACTGAACCTGAAACACGTTTTTACTAACAGTAAAAACGTGCACAACTATGAAAGTTGTAAACCTGAGCAACTACCAACTCAGGTGAAATATGCATGTGCTTGTCATTTCACCTGCTGTTGCTGACTCCCAAGATTCAAGTGCTTGTCAAGGAATGTGGATGGTGAGTATGGATGGCCCCGCGTTAGAATCTTCATATAGCCGACTTCTACGTTTATTACCTAAGTTGTTGTTAGGCTGGCAGCCGTCTTAGTCGCCATGGTCGACCCCGTGGTCGAAGCAAGTGTAGAAGATACCCTGCAGGCGAGAGAGGCTGGTGTTCGGGCATGCCATGAGGCTGGCGGGTACGGCGCGGCGGATTTGGAGATTCTGCTCCTTGGAACTCGTGCGCAGTGGGCGCGTGAGCACCCCCCTCCCGTGCAGATGCGGAGGACGCGTCCACCTCTCCCCGACCCGTGCACAACGAAGGCGATGGCGGAAATGTTGTCGGCGGTGTTAGCACGAGGGTTCGCGGAGTGATACGGCCCACCGACATTAGCATTGGCGGAGTGCAGGCGCAAGTGCTGCGATCGTCTGCGACTGGAGGCAGCTCGAACAGCAACGTCGATGGTCGACGTCAATCTCCTCTACGGAGTGGAGTCAGGCCAGCTTCGACGACTCATGCGTCGGCTGGTCGAGACGGAGGCATCGCGCCGGAGTATGGCTACTTCAAATTTTTGCCGGACAAGATCGTTGTGCCGAGGCCGCTCGAAGGATGCCACGACTTAATCACATGGATCGAACCCATTGAACCGAAGCTGGAGATCGGCGGATTGAAGAAGTTTGTCGATGGCAATGTTGCGACGCCGGACGCAGACAATTCTGAACTCTAGGCGGAATTTCGCGCTGCTCGCCTTCTAACCTTCATGGTCATTTCGAGGTGTTGTTCGCCTCTGGTGCAGGTCGCATTGACGTCGTGCAGACAACAGGTGGATGCAGGCTACCAAGCATGCGCACCTACAAAGCGACCAACGACCTCTACATCAGTCAATTGGAGAAGAAATTGACCAACATTCGGATGGGGGAGCAGGAATCGGCGACGGAGTACTGCAATCGAGCACGGCGAGTCTTGGCCGATCCCCGGATGGCCGACGTCGACTACTCGGTGGCGTCGTTTGTCACTCATGTCATCAGCAGCCTCCCCTTGGGCTACAATTTAATGCGTCGGATGCTGACAATTCCTGGCACAAGCGAGACTCTGAACGAGGACTCGCTTTCGAGCCACATCATCCAGGACGAGTTCATGCAGGAATCTGAGTGATCTGCAAAACTGCTTCCGCAGGCCAACTACGTCGCCCCGGCGAAGCAGGGACGCCAACCGGGGCAGCGTGGGAAGTCTGCCGGATGCGGTGGTGGGAAGGCATCGAACGCGAAATCGACGGAAGGTGCCGACCGCAGGAATTCGGCGAGAGATGGAAATCGAGGCAGCAGTGGCTCGCGTCGAGAAGGCCGCCGTTGCTACATCTGCGATGCTCCCGACCACCTCTCATACAACTGCCCCGACCGAGACGAGACTGACGACGACCGGGATGCCAACCGCATAAAGAGAGAAGGTGGCCGTCGTCGTCGGGACAACCAGCCGCGCAAGGAGAAGCAGCCGTCGAATACCTCTTCGACGAAGGATGCCGACTCCTCTGGCGGCAATGCTCGTGGCGAGGAGGCTTCGTGCTCGATGGTCAGTGTGGTAGAGCCAACGATCTCGCTGGCGCTGGAGGCTGACAAAGACTTCTAGGCGGTCGCTGCTGCTGTGCAGGCCAATCCGACTGTTGTGCTGCTCGACAGCGGCTGCTCCCACCATTTGATGGGACGATCGAGGCATTCGTCGACATGCAGCCAAGCGGCGACGTTCGCCACGTCCGCGGCTTCAATGGGGCATTTTAGAGCGTTGAAGGCAGAGGCATCGTTGCTCTGCAAGGGGAGGTCGGGAAGCAGGTCCTCGTCCCCGACATACTCTACGTTCCGGGTTGCATGTGAACCTGCTGTCTGCTGGCCAGCTCAAGGAGAACGGCGTGAAGTTGCAGGACGACGGCGGAGAGATACTGCTGGTGTCTTCTACGGCGATGTCCTTGGTCGAGCACGTTACTCCGGCAGAATAATCTGCACCGACCTGTGCCCCTGCTTGGCGAAGTCAACGACGAATTCGATGGAGGTTGTGGCTCCGCGGATGATCGCGTCGGCGACGAAGTTAACCCCGGACATGTTGCACGCACGGCTTGCGCACGTCGGCGTTGACACAATCAAGAGCTCGGCAAAACATGAGGTCACCGCCGGTCTGGGCATCAAGAAGTCGACTGCAGCTGATCTGCCGTGTACCTCCTGCGTCGGCGACAAGCTCGCACGGCACACCTTCCCCGACCAAGGATCGGACGCCGAGAACACGCTCGATGTGGTGCACATCGATCTCTGCAGACCGTTTCGCGTGGCCGCCACCGATGGCAGCCTCTAATTTCTTCTGCTGAAAGATAGGAAGACTCGCTACGTGTGGGTGAGGCCGATTGCGAAGAAGAGCGACGTGCTGGTCGTCTTCGACAAGTGGCTGAAGGAGGTGGAGCGGCAGACGTCGAAGACGGTGAAGAAGCTGCGTTCTGACCGTGGCAGGGAGTTCCTTGGTCGCGTCTTTACCGACCTCGTCGAGGACAAGGGAATTATCCACAATCTGACGTGCCCATACACTCTGCAGCAGAATGGCAT
The DNA here is from genome assembly GCA_947470075.1 of Closterium sp. Yama58-4. Lineage (NCBI taxonomy): Eukaryota > Viridiplantae > Streptophyta > Zygnematophyceae > Desmidiales > Closteriaceae > Closterium > Closterium sp. Yama58-4. The sequence continues at coordinate 429,910 of CANIUD010000612.1, read as the reverse complement.
GGCAGAGCGGGAGATGCGCACGGTGGTCGAGGCCGTGCGAACGATGCTTCTGCACATGGGCGTGAAGCATCATTGGTGGCACCTCGCTCTGCGACAGGCCGTGTGGGTACGCAACTACCTTAAGCGCGCTTCTCTGCCGAAGGGGACGACGCCGCATGAGTTGCTGTTGGAAACGAAGTCGGATCTGACGCGGGTAAGCATGTGGGGCTGCATGGTGCAGTTCATGGTCCCCGAGCAGCAACGCGTCGAGAAGCTGGCGCCGAAAACTCGTTGGGGTCTCCACCTCGGCGTGTCGCCAGAGAGCAAGGGCTGGGAGGTGCTTGACCTGACTGCCAACAAAGTCGTCACGACGGTCGAAGCCATCTTCTACAAGTACCTGTCGATGGAGAAGTGGAAGGCAGAGTACGGGCCGGCGTCGACGCGGACGCCGTCTACCCCGCCGCTGGATTCCTCCTCCGAGATGCCTCCGCTGCTCGCCGACGTCGACGGGCCTGATGACGAGGAAGTCGAGGAAGTCCCGCTCCCTCCTCCTGTTGTGCCCTCGTCGGCCGCCGGCGATGAGGGGAGACTTGGTGCGTCGCCTGTGGCGCCGACCGGTAGCATCGTCGGTGGCCAACGTGACGCCGAGAAAGTCAGCGACGGGAAGCGACAGACGACAGGGGAGCTTTCAGCGTTGAAGCCGACTTCGGTGAAGCCGTCGGCAGAGGTGCCGCTTGCAGAGAAGTTGCTGGCAGAAGCGCCGAAGTAGACTGTAGAGAAGCCATCCACAGACGCGCCAGCTTTAGTGGAGCCGTTGGCAGAGAAGCCGATCCTGGGGGAGCCGTCGGGAGAGGAGCTGCCGACAGGGGAGCAGTTTGTCGACGAGTCGTCGAGAGACGACAATGTGGAAGTCGTCGATGTGGCCGGTGGCGGAGAAGGGAGCAGTCCGACGATGACGACGTGGTAGAGGTCGCGGTCGAAAAGGAGAAATTGCGCCGTTCTACCCGCCCCAACATCGGCAAGCTGCTGGAGAAGCTGAGCTACCACGCTTGTCTGCCGCCGACGGCCTACAACACTCTGCTCAACGATGCAGAGGCCGACGTGCATTTGCCCGGACTCGACACCGACATGCATGCTGACCCAGAGCATCGCTGTGACATCACCAACATGACGGTGAAGGAGGCGTTGGCGAGCTGGAAAGGCAAGGCGATGAAGGCCGCCATGGACAAGGAATTCAAGAGCCTCATCTCCAACGGAACGTGGAAGCTTGTTGAGCGTCCGCGCGGTGTCAACATCATGAAGAACCGCTGGGTGCTCACAACGAAGTACCACGTCGACGATACGGTCGCTCGTGAGAAGGCGCGTCTGGTGGTGAAAGGCTTCACGCAGGTTTACGGCGCAGATTACGACGAGAGGTATGCACCAGTGGGGAGCTACGTAACTCTGCGGATCTTCCTGAGCATCGTAGTAGTCCTCGACCTGCACCTGATATAGCTGGACATGAAAAACGCGTTTTGTAGAGGAAGCTGGATTGTGTCCTCTACCAGCCCGATTACTTCAACGGCGGAACTGGCCGAGTCTGCAAGCTGCTGAAGAGCTTGTACGGCCTGAAGCAGAGTCGGCTGCTGTGGTACTCTGCGCTCGACGCTGTGCTGACTGGCGCCAACTGGCAGAAGAGCCAGGTCGATGAGGCGCTCTACTTCAAGGTCGACGACGACGGAGTGGCATGTTGGGTGCTCGTCTACGTCGGCGACCTGCTCGCTGCAAGCAGCAGCACTGCGATGCTGAAGGAGCTGAAGGAGCTGCTAGAGGCCGCCTTCGAGCTGCGCGAAATCAGCCCGGTCAAAAAGTATCTCAGGCTGGAAATTGTGCGCGACCGTCCTGCGTGAAAGCTGTGGCTTCACCAGCAAGTCTACGTCGACAAGCTGCGTCGGCGTTTCATCAACGAGGAGCAGACTAGGCGAGTGCAGAAGAAGCCGGTCTCCGTCGACGCCTACGCAGAGCTGGTGTTCGACGACGAGGAGTTTCAGTCGCGCGAGGAAGCAGAGTACCGGCAGAAGGTCAGCTCGCTGCAGTTCGCGGCAACCACGACGAGGCCCGACATTGCTTTTGCTTGTAGCAAGCTCGGATCCGGCCTGACAGTGCGCCGAAACCCGTGACGCCGCTCTGGAGTTTGGCGGCGGACCAGAGTCGCTGTGTCTGGTCGGCTATGTAGATGCCGACGATGCTGGTGACAAGCAGAATCGGACGAGCACGGGCGGCTACGTTTTCGTCTTTGGAGGAGCCGCAGTCTCCTGGTCGAGTCAACGCATCAAGTGCACAACGCTCTCGTCGACCGAATCAGAGCACGTCGCGGCCACCGAAGCCAAGGAGGCACGACGTCTGCGCTTCCTTCTTGCAGAATTTCGCCTGCTCGACGCAAAGAAGCTGACTGTTCTGCACGTGGACAACCAGTCGGCGATTGCTGTCGCAGAGGGCTTGGGGCTCAAGGGCAACCTCAAGCACATGGAGCGACGCTATGCCTGGCTGCAGCAGATGGTGAAGCGCGGGAAGATTGCTCTTCAGTACATCCCGACTACCGAGCAGCCGGCGGATTTTCTGACGACGGCGCTGCATTTCCCGGCTTTCAATTGGTGCTCCGTCGCAATCGACCAAGTGCGTCTGACCGATGTGGGCGACGAAGATGACGAGGTGCAGCAGTAGGTGCTGTGCCCTTCTGCACGGCTGGTGCGGTGATCTACGTGCTATGGGCTGGGTGCACATAGAAGGATTTTTTCTCCTTGTATTGTATCCCTCTGGGTTCTGTATGGACCTCTTGTGTGGGTGCCCAAGCTTGAGCTGGGCAGGGGAGTGTCGAAGAGAAAAGGCCCCGCCCTCGCTTGGGCGAAGTCGACCAGGAATTTCGGAACAGAACGGTGTTCGTTTCGTGGTCATCGGCGACTTCGGGGACTTTTATCTTTGTGCGACGGGTCGTTTGTTGACAAGATTAATTGGTCGTGGTAGAAGTATTTCCTCTGTTCGATCAGAGTCTTCGTCTAGGAGGAGCTCGTCGACGGGAGTAAAACGGCGTCGAAGACGAGCCTTTATGATAAACGGAATTGGCATAATTGGTGTTTCGACGGATTGCTGGTCGACAGAATTTAGTTCGACGAGTGTTTCGTCGAGCAGAGCGATTCTGGTCGACCAGAATTACTTAGCTCCGAAATTCGCAATGTGCGCGAGCTCGCCCAATCACGAAACAGCAAATTTCGACCAATCAGGTAATTTTGGAAATTCTACTCTCCAGGAGAATTCAATTCACTAAAGAAACTGAACCTGAAACACGTTTTTACTAACAGTAAAAACGTGCACAACTATGAACGTTGTAAACCTGAGCAACTACCAACTCATGTGAAATATGCATATGTCACTTTGTCGTTTCACCTGCCGTTGCTGACTCCCAAGATTCAAGTGCTTGTTAAGAAACGTTTCTACAGGGTTCGTTGTCTTTGCTATTTGGTTCTCCTTGCTTGTACCATATTCTTGTTCAATTAATTTTTGCTAGTGGAACTATGCTTGAATTCTACCAAGGCAACTAAGTTCACTCCTGAGAATCACTACCAGAACTCTGACCGTGTTTCCCACGCTAGCCAAGCTCTCCTGTAGAATAGCATTCTCCGCATTTTTCTCCTCTCCTGAAGCTCGGAATCTGTTTCTCTCGCTAGACCCATATTGTCGCGACTTCGTTTATTGTAGCCGGTAGACCAGGCGAAATTCGCGTATCTAGACGCTGCGCCAAAACGTTGTCCCGTTAGTGTACTGCCCTGTCTGCGGCCCAACTTCCCTTGATCAAGAAGAACCTGTGTCGCCTGAAGTACAGTGTCGGCTGCTGCTGTTGCTCCGAAATTTTCGGCCGACGTTGTTGCAGGCGCAGAAGTGACCCTAACGAGAACAGTCTAGTCGTAGGCGGCCCTTTCCGATCTTTTCGGTGGTTTGAAAATAACTTCCGTCCCACACTGTGCCGCTCCTGCCGAAAAACGCCCACGATGCACCTTCCTGCAGCAGCACCTGCTGCACCCGGGCGGGACGACGGTAGACCCCCGTTTTCTTCGGGCAGTCGCTACGCCGCCTCTCCTCGTCGTCGGTTTTTCCGACGCAAATTACACATTGCGCCTGGCTGCTCGCACAGCAGTCGTTTTCCACGTGCTGCTACCCGAAATCTTCGCGCACAGTGACCACGATCTCCACGTGCCGAAGACCTCCAATGGACTCATGCGCAACATGACGAGGACGGCCGATGTCACTTGCTGCATGCAGCCCACTCCGACATTATCGCGCGCAGTTGTCGACCACGTACCGACGCAACTGTCGCAACTCCTTGCTTCCGACACTTTCGGACATACGTTGACGAAGATTCTGCCGACGCCAACTGCCACACTGGATCAGCTCCGAAACTGTAAAAAACACCAGCAGTTAATCCACATATTAAATGCGACGACAGCAAAAGCTGTCCGCCACCCAGGGGGAGGGAGGCCACGGTCTATTTTGACCGTCGAGGGCAAGGATCCGTCGGTGCAGCAGGAGCGCCCGTAAAAACATGGCCGCTAGAAGCAACTATCCGTCGTTCTGGCCGGCTACTGCGCTGCTCCTGTCACCACGGCATCCTTCCCTATCCCCCCCCCCCCCCCCCCCCCCCCCCCCGAGGGGTAATACACTCTAAAAAACGGGGAAGCTAGGAAAGTAGCTCTGATACCAAGTGTTACGAGTTTTACTAAACAGAGTGCGCGGAAGACTTCTATGAAGAGACTGTGAGTACAGAATGAGGAAAAAATGAAAGAAACGAGCAAATATAGGGCGAAGCTAGCTAGGCGAGAACCTCTAGGTGTGCGTGGGTTGGGAATGTCGCGATTGGTGCGGGGTGATTCGGAATTGGCTTGGTGCGAAAGTGTAGGCCGAGCCACACTGACGCGAAGTGCTCGGGGCTGTCCTCGCTAGGAGCAGCCTCTACAGTAATCAATGTATATTCATTACACCTTTGCTACTTAGCTCTCGCTCATTCCTTCGCTCATTGTGCTGTTTTGGTTAGACAGTGCAATTCCGGCTCGCTCGCTCAATTGCACTCGTAACACACAATGGTGTTGTTCGCCAGCAAATCGAATTTTTGAATGAAAAAGATGGCATCGGCATCGCGACCGCATCAGGAAACGGAGGCGGAACCCACAGAGGTTTGGGCGTAATGCCACTCGAGAAACTTCTGCGCCCAAAATGCAACATTATGCAACCGCATTGGGAACCTCCATCCCACCTTCCCCCCAAGGGCTTTGAACGGCAATGCAACGGCAGTGCCATCGCTGTCCTTTGGAAAACGGGGGATGACGATGGCATAGCCTGGGGAGGGAGTTTTGCCTTGGGACGAAGTTGCGTCCCCTCTTTCAGATGCCGTCTAGTAGTTCGAATTGCTCGATAATTAGGGGCGTTCGCCAGACCCCCACATTGGTTTTTGGTTTGGACGATAGGAGAGGCTCGGCAGGGTCACTCTACAACGGTAGTGAGCTAGACTACGGGGTTGGCACGAAATACTAGGAGTGATCGTAGCTTTGTCTAGTTCCTTAGTGCTTGCGCATTCACGAGAGAGATTGGCAAGAGTTTCCACTAGCAAAGTTAGAATTCCAGAATGATTGAACAAGGAATAACAGAATGACTACATCAGGCACCTGGCAACTCTGCAGCTTGGTCGACCGCCTGCCAGCGTTGCGTAGAGGAGCCGCGCCAGCACTGCAGAAGAGCGACCTGCCAACGCTGCAGGTCGACGGCGTGCCAACGCTGCAGCTGTGCGGCTGTCCAGCGTTGCCCCGTAGAAGACAGCAGTGGGTACGCTCGCAGGTGCGCGCAGACGATTGGCCCGACTTGCTTCGTTGGGCATCCGTCGGCTGTTGTCTGCGCCTGACGAGCCACATCGAATTTCGGGATACCAGCCCGCAGTCGCCTTCGCCATCGCGACCTCGACGACGTTCGCGTCCCTCCGCGGAACTCATCGAGCAGGTTACCCGGTTGACCTGGACACCACCAGGTGCCCTGGTCGACCACCAGTGTCTCCAGTCGACCACCAGGTGCCCCTGGTCGACCACAGCTCCCGTCGAGCTACCCCCTGGTCGACGGATCCCTTCCGTCGACCAGGAATGTCCCGTCGACCTCCCGGTCGAGCTGCAGGTCGACGGGATGCTTCGCGGACCTCCCGGTCGAGCTGCAGGTCGACGGGATGCCCCGCGGACCTCCCGGTCGAACTGCAGGTCGACGGACTGCTCGGTCGGCCTCCCGGACGGCCCACCCGTCGCCCAGGCCAGTCAGTTGTAGCTGTGAAGCTCCCTGGTCGACAGCAACACCACAGTGGTCCCCTGCAGCTCGACGAAACCTGTCGAGCAGCTCTCCCACTGTGAACGGTCGGCTGCTACTCCCGTACATCCGACCAAGTCGTCGGCATTGCCCAAGCGAGGGCGGGGCCAACACTCTATTCTCGTTAACAGGCATAGCCTGGGGAGGGAGTTTTGCCTGGGACGAAGTTGCGGAGAGTCACTACACAACGGGAGTATACTACGGAGGAAGGCACGGGGTTGTGTGGGTGATTGTAGCATTGCACTAGGCGTTCTCACTGCTTGCTATGTTCGTAGAGAGATATGGCAAGAATTCCACTAAGAAATTGAAAGAACATTAGATTACAATGAGGCATGCAAGTCGATATAGCTAGAATGGCATTGCTACACCTAGCAAGCCCTCTGCAAGACAAACTATGCCAGCGCTGCAGAAGCGCGGCTTGCCAACGCTGCAGCAGAGTAGTCTGCCAGCGCGGTATAGCTGCGGTCTGCCAGCGCGGTATAGCAGCGGTCTGCCAGCGCCGCAGAGGCAGGTGAACTTCTGCGCAGGTGCGCACCCACCAAGTAGGTGCTGGTAGACGGACACGCCGCCAGGCACATTGCGCAGGTGCCAGGTAGAACACGTGCCGACGGTTTCGCCAGCGATGCACCGTCGAGCACGTGATGCCGTTCCGCAGGTTGACTTCGTGAAAACCTCTTGGGCGACATTCGCCCACATGACGAGTTTCGCAGTCTCGCGACTTTCGTAGGGCGGCTCGACGAATGCTCCGTCGAGCAGCTTTCGCCTAGACGAGCCCTCTGCCAGCCTCGTCGAGGAGCTCCTATACCGGCCTTGTAGAGAAGCTCCCATACGAACCCCTCGACCCGTCCTATACGAGCCCGTCTTCTGCCGACGACTTCTGCGGACTGGTCGAGGTCGTCTTCTGCGCGCCCCCGACTGCGAAGTCTGCTTCGCCCAAGCGAGGGCGGGACTATTCCCTGTCAGAATATTATGCTCTAGCCTGTAGTGGGGTGCTCTGTAGCGAGTACAACCCTTCTAGGGTTTGCTATTTGTATCCCCATTCTTGCTAGTGCAACCCTCCTCTTTCGCCTAAACTCTCTTGCCTAGCTAGGACTCTCCTAGCTATGGCTCCTAAGACTACCGGTTATCTTGACATGCTATCAGAGCGGTTACGCTCCTGGCCTGTGGGCCCGCCTGCTTCCGCTGCCTTCCTGTGTGTCGCGCGTCCCGTGGCGCGCGATGTTCGTTTTTTCTTCCCGCCGCGCGCTCGGGGCGCGCGGCGGTTTTCTGCCCGCCGTGCGCCCCGAGGCGCGCGGCGGTTTCCCACCGTCGAAGCGCCCCCCGTCGCCCGTCGAAGCGCTCCCCCCCGTCGCCCGTCGAAGCGCCCCCGTTGCCCATCGGAGCGCCCCCCGTCGCCCGTCGAAACGCCCCCGTCGCCCGTCGAAGCGCCCCTGGGACCCGCGCGCGGCCCGTACGGGCTGCGCCAGGCCTGCGCGCGGCCCGTACGGGCTGCGCCAGGCCCGCGCGCGGCCCGTACGGGCTGCGCCAGGCCCGCGCGCGGCTTGTACAGCCCGCGCGCGGCCCGTACGGCCTGCGCCAGGCCCGCGCGCGGCCCGGGCAGCCCGCGCGCGCCTCGTCCGGCCTGCGGCAGGCCCGTGCGCGCGCCTCGTCCGTCCCCCGAGCTTCTGCCGGCGCCCCACCCCCGCTACTGCCCGCGTTCCTGTGTTAGGGTTTGGGGGTGGAGGGTATGGGGGTGCCGTGAGTGTGAGCCGTCCCCTGCTCCTCCTCCTCCTCCGTCTCCCACTGCTGCAGCTGCTGCTCAGGGGGGTGGGTGTGTGGGAGCCGAGGGTTTAGGGTTTAAGGGGGGTGCCATGGGAGTGGAGCTAGGGTTTCAGCAGGGGGTGTGTGTCGAGGGGTGTGGGACTGTTGGGGGAGGTTGAGGGGAGGTTGCCGTCGTGTCGTACGCAGCGCCTGTACTCCGGGGCACTCACTCCCGGTAGCTCAGAGAGCCGGTTGCGCCGTCGCCTGTGGGTCCGTTGCTCCTGCTGCTCGTCTTAGCCGCGGAGCCTGTTACTCCTGTACTCCGGGGCACTCACTCCCGGTAGCCACTGTGTCGCACCAGAGCCGTCTGTTGCCCGTGTGCCTGCAGCTTCAGTCGTCGCCTCCCATCTACTCTCCTCTCGCCAGCCCTCCTCCTCCTCACTTGCCCGTTGTGACTACCACTAGCTTTGCTCATAATTGTGAACTTTAAACTATTGCTTCTTAAACTTGTGCTCAGAATGTGTGGTGACATTGTGATCCACCCTGAGCTTGTACTGCTTTGCTTGCTCTGCTGATTACACCCCACTTTGGCTATGGGGGTGTGTCAGAATATTATGCTCTAGCCTGTAGTGGGGTGCTCTGTAGCGAGTACAACCCTTCTAGGGTTTGCTATTTGTATCCCCATTCTTGCTAGTGCAACCCTCCTCTTTCGCCTAAACTCTCTTGCCTAGCTAGGACTCTCCTAGCTATGGCTCCTAGGACTACCGGTTATCTTGACATTCCCGTCAACACTCCCCTGCCGCGCTCGCGCTTGGGCACCCCACACACTAGGTCTACCCAGAACCCAAGCGATAGAATACAAGGAGAAATTCTGGCTGCGTGCACCCAACGCATAGCACGCAGATCACCGCACCAGCAGAAGGGCACGGCACCTACTGCTGCACCTCGTCATCCCCGTCGCCGACGTCGGCCAGACGCACTTGGCCGATTGCGACGGAGCACTGGTTGAAAGCCGGAAAATGCAGCGCCTTCGTCAGAAAATCCGCCGGCTGCTCGGAGGTCGGGATGTACTGCAGAGCAATTTTCCCGCGCTTCACCATGTGCTGCAGCCAGGCATAGCGTCGCTCCATGTGCTTTAGATTGCCCTTGAGCCCCAAGCCCTTTGCGACCGTGATTGCCGACTGGTTATCCACGTGCAGAATTGACGGCTTCCTTGGGTCGAGCAGGCGGAATTCTGCAAGGAGGAAGCGCAGACGGCGTGCCTCTTTGCCGGCTTCGGTGGCCGCGACGTACTCTGATTCGGTCGAAGAGAGCGTCGTGCACTTTATGCGCAAGCTCGACCATGAGACTGCGGCTCTGCCGAAGACGAACACGTAGCCGCCCGTGCTCGTCCGATTCTGCTTGTCACTAGCGTCGTCGGCGTCTGCATAGCCGACCAGAACCAGCGACTCTGGTCCGCCGCCAAACTCCAGAGCGGCGTCACGGGTATCGGCGAGGTAGTGCAGACAACGGTCGACCTCGCGCCAGTGGTTGTCGCTCCGCACCGTCAGGCCGCTCCCCAGCTTGCTGCACGCGAAGGCAATGTCCGGCCTCGTCGTCGTTGCCGCGAACTGCAGCGAGCCGACCTTCTGCCGATACTCCTCCTCTTCGCGCGACTGCGCGTCCTCATCGTCGAAAGTCAGCTCTGCGTAGGCGTCGACGGAGACCGGCGTCTTCGGCACTCGCCCGGTCTGCTCCTCGTCGATGAAACGCCGACGCAGCTTGTCGACGTAGACTTGCTGGTGAAGCCACAGCTTCCTCGACGGTCGATCGCGCACGATTTCCAGCCCGAGGTACTTCTCGATCGGCTTGATCTCGCGCAGCTCGAAGGCGGCCTCCAGCAGCTCCTTTAGCTCCTTCAGCATCGCGAGGCTGCTGCTGGCGGCGAGGAGGTCGTCGACGTAGACGAGCACCCAGCACATCACTCCGCCATCGCCAGCCTTGAAGTAGAGGGCTTCGTCCACCTGGCTCTTCTGCTAATTAGCGCCAGTCTGCACCGCGTCGAGTGCAGAGTACCACAGCAGCGGACTCTGCTTCAGCCCGTAGAGGCTCTTCAGCAGCTTGCACACCCTGCCGGTCCCGTCTTTATAGTAGTCGGGCTGGTACATGTAGAGGACGCGATCCAGCTTGCTCTGCAGGAAGGCGTTCTTCATGTCGAGCTGCATCAGGTGCAGGTCGAGGACGGCTACGATGCTGAGGAAAATCCGCGGAGTTACGTAGCTTCCCACCGGCGCATACGTCTCGTCGTAGTCGGCGCCGTATACCTGCGTGAAGCCTTTCACAACTAGACGGGCCTTCTTGCCGGCGACCGTATCGTCGACGTGGTATTTCGTCATGAGCACCCAGCAATTCTTCATGATGTTGACACCGCGTGGACGCTCGACCAACTCCCATGTCCCATTTGGGATAAGGCTATTGATCTCCTCGTCCATGGCGGCCTTCACCGCCTTCCCCTTCCAGCTCGCCAACGCCTCCTTCACCGTCATGTTCGCAATGTCCCAGCGATGCTCCGGGTCGGCGTGCATATCAGGGTCGAGCTCGGGCAGGTCGACATCGGCGTCCGCGTCGTCGAGGAGTGTGCTGTAGGGAGTCGACGGTAGACAAGCGTGGTAGCTCAACTTCTCTGCGGGCTTGCCGAAGTTGGAGCGGGTAGAGCGCCGCAGCTCCCCTGCCGGAACCTCCACCACGTCGCAGTTGTCGGACTGCTCTCCTGCCGATAGCTCCCCTTCCTCGCCACCGATGACTTCTACGACATCGCTCGACGCGCCATCGTCGAGCGGGTCCTCTGCAGCCGGCTCCTCTGCCGACTTCGCCTCTGCCGACTCCTCTGCCGACGCCTCTACCGGCTCCGCCGACTTCTCCTCTACCATCAGCTCTTCTGCCGACTCCGCTGCCCTGCGCTCCCCTGTCGACGGCGACTGCTGCACTTGGCCACCGAGGTGCATTTCGCCACGTCGGCCGCCGGCGATGCCACTGGTCGGCGCCGAAGGCGACGCAGCAATTCTCCCCTCATCGCCGATGGCCGACGGCGACGCCTGCTGCGGGAGATCAGCAACAAGGGGCAGAGGGAAGGCCGAAGGGGGTGCAGAGGAAGGGGGGACGTCCTCGACGTCGTCATCGTCGACGGCAAGCAAAGGGGTCGTCGTCGACGAGGGATCCATCGGCGCGACACCAGATTTCCGCGTCGAAACGGGGCCGTGCTCCGCCTTCCACGCCTCCAGCGACATTGCTTCGTAGAAGATCGCCTCTACGGCCGTCACCACCTTGTTGTCGGTGAGGTCGAGCACCTCCCAGCCCTTGCTCTCCGGCGACACACCGAGATGAAAGGGTATCCTCGTTGAGCGTTTCGTGCACGCCGGGCATCGCCATCATCCGCCGCATCAGATTATACCCGCTCGGTAATCCCTTGACGACGTGCGTGATATAGGATGCAGTCGAGTAGTCGACGCCCGCCATCCGCATGTCGGCGAGGATCCGTCGAGCGCGGTTGCAATAATCGGTCGCCGACTCCTGCTCCCCCATCCTGAGGTGAGTCAAGCGCTCCTCCAGCTGGCCGATGTATAGATTGTCAGTCGCCTGGTACGTAGACATGATGAACCGCCACGCCTGGTGGCCGGCGTCTAGTCAAAGCCGACACGGCTTCAGCGCGATTTGCACCATCGGCGAACAGCAGCTTGAGATGACCATGAAGGTGAGTAGATGAGCCGCGCGGAATTCTGCCCGCAATTCGACGTCGTCCTCTTCCGGCGTCACCACTTCGCTGTCGGCAAAACACTTCAGCCCGGCAATTTCCAGATGGGGCTCGATCGACTCCCTCCACGTGATGAGGTCTCGTCGACCTTCCAACGGTATAGGCACCGCGATCTTGTCCGGCGAAAACTTGAAATAGCCGTAGGCGGGCGCAATTCCGCCAGCCGTCACATGCGTAGAGGAGCTCTGCCTCACTCCACTCCTCTGCGGGGAGCGTCTTCGTCCGTCGACGTCGCCATGCGAGCTGCCCGCACCCGCCGTCCACCGCTGCACTCGCACATGAATTCCGCCGACCTCGTCGTCGGCGGCCCTGATCACTCCACTCATCCTCCTCGTGCCCTCATCGCGGCCGACTTGGTCACCGCCGTCGACCCTCTCGTCGACGTTGCCTTCGTTGCGTGCCGGTCGGGGAGTGGCGGGCAGTCCATCCGCCTCAGTACGGATCGTTGGGTGATCGCGCGCCCACTGCACGCGGGTCCCAAAGAGCAGAACGTCCAAGTTCGCTCCGCCGTACTCGCCAGCTGCGTGGCGTGCCCGAACATCATCTAACCGCGCCTGAAGGGTATCCTCTACGCCTGCTACGACTTTCTGGTCGTCCATGGCGGTCTAGACGGCTGTGTCAAATTATATGTTTGTTATAATTTAGTTCTAGGTTGTGTAGGGGTGTTTCTTAGAGGGTACTTCTATTCTCTCGACACTCTCTTGTACCCCCTCCCCTAACCTAATCGATCATCTATTCCTCTCAATCCTGACATGGTATAGAGCAGGAAGGTTCCTAGGGCCCACCATGGTTCACGAAAATTTTTTTTCCTGCCCGGAGCGCGCTTCGCGCCTACCCTAGTCGCGCCCCGTGCGCCTTTTCCTTCACGGCCCGTCGCGGCCTCTTCTTACTGTTTCCTCGCGGCCTCGTAGCCGCCCTTCCGCGGCCTCGTCGCCGCCCATTTCGCGGCCTCGTCGCCGCCCATTTCGCGGCCTCGTCGCCGCCCATTTCGCGGCCCCGTCGCCGCCCTTTTCGCGGCCCCGTCGCCGCCCTACCCTTCGCGGCTCTGTCGCCGCCTCTCGCCGCCCTTTGCGGCTCCTCCAGGACCCGTCATGGTCCCCTTCGCACGTGTCTGCAGCAGCTGCCGCCGCCGAGCCTGCAGCAGCAGCCGCCGCCAACCTTCAGCAGCTGCAGCTGCAGAGCCTACAGCAGCAGCCGCAGCCGGACCTGCAGTAGCAGCCGCCGCCGAGCCAACAGCAGCAGCCACCGTCGGACCTGCAGTGGCAGCCGCCACCAGACCTACAGCAGCGGCCGCCACCGACCCTGCAGCAGCAGCTGCCGCCGACCCTGCAGCAGATCCCGCCGCCGAACCGGCAGCAGGAGTTGCCGCCGAACCTACAGCAGCGGCCGCCGCCGTCCCTACAGCAGCTGCAGTCGCCGAGCCAGCAGCAGCAGCTGCCGCCGTACCTGCAGCAGCGGCCGCCGCCGACCCTACAGCAGCAGCCGCCGCTCGAGACTACAACAGCAGCCGCCGCCGTCCCTGCAGCAGCGGCCGTTCCCGAGCTTGCAGCAGCTGCCACCGCCGTCACGACTACCTCGGCCCTGCCGTACTAAAGCCGCGCTGCCCTGCCCTACCGCACTACTGCTGCTACTGCCACTGCTACTGACACTGCTACTGTTCCTCCTACTGCTACTATGGCTAGCCCTCCTGTGCTAGCCTTCGATGCTGAGGGCCGCCCAGTGAAGTTTGACACCTGGCTAGATGACCTGCACCTCTTCCTACAGCTCACTGCCAAGGAGGACATTTCACTGTACGATCACGCCCTAGGCCACGCTTCTGCCCCTGACACTTCTACTGACAGCACTCTGCGCTCCCAGTGGCAGACCCGTGACGCGCACGCTCGCTTCGCTATTCGCAACTCCCTACCGCTAGATGAGCGCGAGCACTTCGGCCAGTGCAAGACTGCTAAGGAACTGTACACAGCCGTAGTTGCTCGCTACTCCTCACCTGCGTCTGCCGCACTAGGCCGCCTCTCACTGCCCTACCTGTTCCCTGACCTGGCCTCCTTTCACACTGTTGCTGACCTCATCACCCACCTCAAGACTAGTGAGGCCCGCTTTCGCGCTGCTATGCCTGCCGAGTTCCTTGCTAGCAACCCCCCCCCGCTCTGGCTCACTCTCTACCACATTGTCACCCGCCTCCCTGACTCTCTGCGCACAGTCAGGGACTCCTTTCTAGCTCGCTCCCCTACTGAGCTCACCATTGCCCTCCTTGAGAAGGACCTACTTGCAGCTGAGGCGAGCATCGTCGCCGTAGGTGCCTCTCGTGGCGACCCCCGCACCCCCTTCTTTGAGGGGTGTTCCCCTTCCCCTCTCCTCCCCTCTGTCGCCTCTGCTGCTGCTGTCGACCTCCTTGGTGCTGAGAAGGTCGGGACCGCGTCTGCTTCGAGCGGGCGCCGCAGGAGCAAGGGGGGCAAGGGTGGAGGTGGCGGCGGAGGAGGTGGGGGTGGAGGCGGTGGTAGTGGAGGAGCGATGGGGGAGGCTAGTGGTGGCAATGGGGGTGGTGACGGCAGCGGCGGGGGCGGTGGCAGGGGTGGGGGCAGCAGCGGGGGCGGAGGTGGTCGTGGCAGCGGCAGGGGAGGGGGTGGTCGAGGAGGTGGCGGCGGCGGTGGTGGTCGTGGAGGCTCTGGCTGGAGGTGGCCAGAGTCAGCAGCACGCCCCGACCCTCCAGGCCGCCCGTGAGTGGTATTCGCAGCGGGGGGGGCGGGTGGTGTTACCTGCACGTACGTCATCCGCACTGGTGACCGCACTGGCCAGCAGTGTGGGAGGCCACACCCCACGCAGCGCTGTTACGCGCGCCTTACAGACGCTTGGCGCGCTCGGTTCCCTGGTGGCACTGAGCTGCCCCGCTGGGGTGAGCTGGAGAGGCAGGGGGTTGATATCTGGGCTTTAGACTATGATGCTATTCTCACTGCCATGTATGCGATGTTTACTAGTGGAGAGGGTGCTCAGTACTTGCGTGTTCCGCCCGACCCGGGCATTCTGACCAGTCCCACTGCCGCTCTAGGTGCTCGTGAGCTTGCTACCCCAGGTACTGGTGAGGCTGCTGCTCTAGGTGCTCGTGAGTCTGTGCCCCCTGGTACTGAGTCGACTGCAGCACTGCACACCTTCACACTGGACTCAGGTGCTTCTCGCTGTTTCTTTCGTGACCGCACTGTCCTTGAGCCACTCGCTCGGCCAGTTGCTGTCTCCCTCGCTGACCCCTCTGGGGGTCCGGTCATTGCGACCTCCTCCACTGTCCTTCCCTGTCCTGCGGTCCCGTCGGGCACACTGTCAGGTCTCCACCTCCCCTCGTTCTCTACGAACCTGGTGGCAGGCTGTGCGCTCCAGGACGGGGGTGTTCACCAGTTCACCCCTGCCTACGAGCGTGTGACACACTGCACGTGTGCTCGGACGGGTCGCCACCTGGCTACCTTCACTCGGGAGCCGGGGTCGGACCTGTACACACTGACCACTGAGTCCCCTCAGGTAGCTGCGTTTGCGTCTGCGTCAGGTCAGCTGTCCGCCCCCTGCTCGTGTCGCTCTCTGGCGCACGACACTGTCCTCTGGCACCACCGACTTGGCCACCCGTCTGTGCAGCGCCTTCGCGCCATGCACAAACGGCAGCTTGTCTCTGGTCTTCCCAGGGTTCTCCCTCCCCTCCCACCCTCGCCTGATCCTGACTGCCTTCCCTGTGTCGAGGGGCGGCAGCGCGCCGCTCCTCACTCCTCCTCCTTCCCCCCGACGACTGCTCCCTTGCAGACGCTCCACATGGACGTGTGGGGCCCAGCCCGCGTCCGTGGTCAGGGTCAGGAGAGGTACTTCCTGATAGTTGTTGACGACTACTCGCGCTACACCACGGTCTTCCCCTTGCGCACCAAGGGTGAGGTCCCTGGTGTTTTGATCCCCTGGATCAGCCGAGCCCGTCTTCAGCTAGGCAAGCGTTTTCGCTCGGACTTTCCTGTCCTGCGCTTGCACTCTGACAGAGGCGGTGAGTTCTCCTCCGACCTCTTGGCAGCCTACTGTGCTGAGCACGGCATTGAGCAGTCGTTCACGCTTCCGGCCTCTCCACAGCAGAATGGGGTCGCTGAGCGCCGCGTTGGCTTGGTCATGGAGGTCGCTCGTACCTCCCTGACCCACGCGGCTGCTCCCCACTTTCTGTGGCCGTTTGCGGTCCGGTACGCTGCGCATCAGCTCAACCTCTGGCCCCGTGTCTCCTTGCCGGAGACTTCCCCGACTCTGCGGTGGACGGGAGAGGTTGGCGATGCGTCGCGTTTCCGGGTCTGGGGATCCCGAGGTTTTGTCCGCGACTCGTCCGCGGACAAGCTCTCCCGTCGCGCTGTTCCCTGCGTCTTCCTTGGCTTTGTACCGGACGCGCCTGGCTGGCAGTTTTACCACGTCACCTCGCGCCGGGTCCTGGCTTCTCAGGACGTCACTTTTGACGAGTCCGTCCCCTTCTACCGCCTCTTCCCCTACCGCACTGCCCCGCTCCCTCCCCCGCCTCTCTTCCTCGCACCAGGTGCCGCTGTGGTAGACCCCCTCCCCCCTCAGGGTGCCGCTCCCTCAGGTGTGTCCCAGGTAGACCCGGTTGACCCTGTTGAGGTAGCTGTCGACTCCCGCCCTGCCAGAGGTACTGAGCCTGAGCGTGAGGAGCCTGACGGCACTGAGCCTGGAGGTGCGGAGCCTGGGGGTGCTGAGCCTGGAGGTGCTGCGCCTGGGGGTGCTGCGTCTGGGAGTGCTGAGTCTGGAGGTGCGGAGCCTGGAGGTGCTGAGCTTGGGGGTGCTGAGTCTGGGGGTGCTGAGTCTGGGGGTGCTGAGCCTGAGCGTGCTACACCTGGAGGAGCTCTCTCCTCCCCGCAGCTGCAGGAGAGGTACCTACAGTACTGCCGCCTCAGGAGAGGTGCTACTGGAGCTCGTACCAGTGCTTCCCCTCCTGCCCAGGAGCTCCCCCCCATTCAGCAGATCCGAGAGTGGTACACGAGGCGCTGCAGTCTTCGGAGTGGTGCTCCTAGTGCTGCGGACCCTGGGGGTGACGCTGCTACTGGTGCTGAGGAGCCGGGCGTTGGAGCTGCTGCTGGTACTGAGGACCCGAGCGGTGGCGCTGTTGCTGGTGCTGAGGAGCCGGGCGTTGGAGCTGCTGCTGGTGCTGAGGACCCGAGCGGTGGTGCTGCTGCTGGTACTGAGGACTCGGGCGTTGGAGCTGCTGCTGGTGCTGAGGACCCGAGCGGTGGAGCTGCTGCTGGTGCTGAGGACCCGGACGTTGGAGCTGCTGCTGGTGCTGAGGACCCGAGCGGTGGAGCTGCTGCTGGTGCTGAGGACCCGGACGTTGGAGCTGCTGCTGGTGCTGAGGACCCTGCCGCTGCTGTCTCTACTGGTTCTGGAGACGCTGCGCGGCCGCGACCGTACTTTGTACCGCTCCTTCAGCAGGTTCTTGGTCAGGCTCCTCCTCCTGGTCCTCCTCCCTCCGTAGAGTGTCCGCCACCTGTCCAGTCGCAGTCACAGTTACCGCCTGCCTCGCCTCTTCCTGGTCCCGCTCCTTACACTGGTCCCACCGGAGGCCTTACAGAGCGTCGTGAGCCTACGTCTCGTCCTGCGTCGCCTGTTCGTGCTGCTCGCACTGGTCGTCGTGTCCCGCGTGAGCGTCCTCCTCCTGTCCCTGGCACTCACTACATGACTCTGCGTCCCTCCACTGCTCCTCAGCGTGTCCCTCTGCCGTCTCCTCCTGCGTCCTCTCTGCCTACCCTTCCAGACCCGGAGTCTGACTCCCGTCGTGCTGCCAGTCCCACTGTCACGCGTCTCCTCGCCACAGTCGTCACTGACCCGTCTTTTGAGTCTGCCGCTGCGTCTGCTCTGGTTGCTGAGTTGGTTGACTTTGCTGCTCGGTGTCGCCTAGACTACGCTACTAGCCTAGTTGCTGAGTCTGCGTCTGAGTCTGAGTCTGAGTCTGCCTGTCCTCCGTCCGTCGGGGGTGGGTGTGCTCTTGGCACGGACGTTCTTGAGGACAGACAGGAGGAGTTCCAGTGCTTTGCTGCTGCTTTGCCCCATCTCGTGTCCATGCTAGTCGCCCCTGAGGGAGACCCGGATGCACCAGACATCCCGACCCCGCGCACTTACGCTGAGGCGATGGCGGGTCCCTACTCCTCTCAGTGGCAGACAGCCATGGACGCAGAGATGGCTTCCTGGAAGTCCACACGCACCTACGTCGACGAGGTTCCCCCACCTGGGGCGAACATCGTCACTGGCATGTGGATTTTCAGGGTGAAGCGGCCGCCGGGTTCTCCGCCTGTCTTCAAGGCGCGCTACGTGGCTCGAGGCTTCAGTCAGCGAGAGGGAGTAGACTTCTTTCAGACCTTCTCCCCCACCCCGAAGATGACCACTCTTCGGGTGCTGCTGCACATAGCCGCTCACCGCGACTACGAGCTTCACTCACTTGACTTCAGCACGGCTTTCTTGCAGGGCAGCCTGCACGAGGAGATCTGGCTGCGCCGCCCCCCTGGCTTCACTGGGTCGTTTCCTCCTGGCACCCAGTGGAGGCTTCAGCGGCCGGTCTACGGTCTCCGCCAGGCTCCACGTGAGTGGCACGACACACTGAGGACTACACTTGCGGCTCTTGGGTTTGCGCCCTCTACAGCTGACCCGTCGCTGTTTCTGCGCACCGACACTTCGCTGCCGCCTTTCTACATCCTCGTGTACGTCGACGACTTGGTCTTTGCCACTGCTGACACTGCAGGACTCGCCTATGTGAAGTCGGAGCTGCAGAGGAGACACACGTGCACAGACTTGGGTGAGCTGACAAGCTATCTTGGCTTGCGGATCACCCGGATCCCCGCACCATCACCCTGACTCAGTCACACATGGTGCAGCAGGTTCTCCAGCGCTTCCGCTTCACGTACTCCTCGCCTCAGTCCACTCCTCTGCCTACCGGTCACTCGCTCTCAGCTCTGCCTTCGGATGAGTCCGTAGAGCCGAGTGGCCCGTATTCAGAGCTTGTGGGCTGCCTCATGTACCTGATGACCTGCACTCGACCTGACCTTGCATACCCTCTTAGCATCCTTGCACGCTATGTCGCTCCTGGCCGTCACAGGAAGGAGCACATGGATGCTGCTAAGAGGGTGTTGCGCTACTTGTGCAGTACGTCGGGCATGGGGCTAGTGCTTGGAGGGCGAGACCGAGTTGTGCTCACTGGACACTCAGACGCTTCTTGGGCAGACGACCAGGCTACTCAGCGGTCGTCTCAGGGTTACACTTTCAGCCTTGGCTCTGGCTCTGTCTCTTGGCGCTCTACGCGTTCTTCTTCTGTTCTCAGCTCCAGTTGCGAGGCTGAGATCTACGCCACAGCCATGGCTGCCCAGGAGCTTCGCTGGCTGACCTACCTGCTGACCGACTTGGGAGAGAGGCCTCGTTCTCCTCCAGTGCTGTACGTCGACAACCAGGCTGCTATTGCCTTGTGTGAGGAGCACAGACTGGAGCACAGAACGAAGCACATCGCCCTGCGGTACTTCCTTGCTCGAGAGCTGCAGCAGCGTGGTCAGCTTCGTCTGCGTTACGTGGCCACTGAGGCCAACACTGCTGATGTGTTCACCAAGGCGCTTCAGCCTCGTGACCATCAGCGTTTCTGCACTCTGCTAGGCCTTGTGCCTGCTGGACCTCACTTGCTTACTTCTTGACCCTGCTTGTACTGTGATCACTATATATATATATACCTGCATGTTTACTCTTGCTAGGTTGTGATCACTGTATCTCTTGCTTTGTTATAAACCTGCATGTGAACTGGCCTTGTGGCCACCTGCTTGTGCTCAGACTGTGTGGTGTCCTTGAGATCCACCCTGAGCTTTGTCTTGTTTGCTCTTCTGTTTGACTGGTCTTGTGACCACTGTTAGGTTTGGCTGTCACCCCTACTTCACCTATGGGGGTGTGTCAAATTATATGTTTGTTATAATTTAGTTCTAGGTTGTGTAGGGGTGTTTCTTAGAGGGTACTTCTATTCTCTCGACACTCTCTTGTACCCCCTCCCCTAACCTAATCGATCATCTATTCTCTCTCATCTATCATCTATTCCTGTGTGTCTTCTTGTGGTATCCTCTACGCCTGCTACGACTTTCTGGTCGACCATGGCGGTCTAGACGGCTGCCGGGCTACAACGACTTAGGTAAGGTGTAAACGTCGGCTACTATCTGAAGGTAAGTTGCGTGGCCGTTCCACGCTCACCGCACCATGCGGAGAGTCACTACACAACGGGAGTATACTACGGAGGAAGGCACGGGGTTGTGTGGGTGATCGTAGCGTTGCACTAGGCGTTCTCACTGCTTGCTATGTTCGTAGAGAGATATGGCAAGAATTCCACTAAGAAATTGAAAGAACATTAGATTACAATGAGGCATGCAAGTCGATATAGCTAGAATGGCATTGCTACACCTAGCAAGCCCTCTACAAGACGAACTATGCCAGCGCTGCAGAAGCGCGGCTTGCCAACGCTGCAGCAGAGTAGTCTGCCAGCGCGGTATAGCTGCGGTCTGCCAGCGCGGTATAGCAGCGGTCTGCCAGCGCCGCAGAGGCAGGTGAACTTCTACGCAGGTGCGCACCCACCAAATAGGTGCTGGTAGACGGACACGCCGCAGGCACATTGCGCAGGTGCCAGGTAGAAAACGTGCCGACGGTTTCGCCAACGATGCACCGTCGAGCACGTGATGCCGTTCCGCAGATTGACTTCGCAAAAACCTCTTGGACGACATTCGCCCACATGGCGAGTTTCGCAGTCTCGCGACTTTCGTAGAGCGGCTCGACGAATGCTCCGTCGAGCAGCTTTCGCCTAGACGAGCCCTCTGCCAGCCTCGTCGAGGAGCTCCTATACCGGCCTTGTAGAGAAGCTCCTATACGAACCCCTCGACCCGTCCTATACGAGCCCGTCTTCTGCCGACGACTTCTGCGGACTGGTCGAGGTCGTCTTCTGCGCGCCCCCGACTGCGAAGTCTGCTTCGCCCAAGCGAGGGCGGGGCTATTCCCGTCAACAGAAGTTGCGTCCCCGCTTTCAGATGCTGTCAAGTAGTTCGAATTGCTCGATAATTAGGGGCGTTCGCCAGGCCCCCACATTGGTTTTTGGGAAATTATACAAGCAGTCACAATTTTGCCTGGATTATCACGTTTGGTCACAGGGGTATCACGAACAGTCACGGCACAGTAAATTCCTATCGCGGGTGATCACAGTGCTATCACGGATGGTCACACCTCACCGCGAAGTATCACGTTTGGTCACTCGTTGAAACGGTCGATAAAAATATGAAACTACTCAAGTCACTGTAGGGATTCGAGGAAAGTTTTACCGTGCGCGCCGTTTTGTGTGTAGTAATGCGAAATATTTTCGCGACAACTCTCGGTAACTCGTTAAAAATATCTGCAATTTCTTGTTACTATTTGAGTACTGACTGTTCGATCGATGCCCCTAATATATCAATTTTAGACGGGTGAAAATCTAAGGTTAATTTCTGCCCCAAGACAAAAAATAACTAAAACCCATTCGGATGGGATATAATTCGGGAGCATCAACCCTACACACATTTTCGCAAGGTGTTTAGGGTTGATGCCTCCCGAAGGAGGTGCCATCCTATAGGGGCTTATTTTTTTCTTCAGTTCCCTAATTGTCAGGCTATAATAAAGCGCGAGGCAACTAGCAGTCAAGGTTGGGATTCCCCAAAGATTCAACTGTTTCTTTTGTGGTTTCAAATTAATTATTATCGTTTCATCGAGTGACCAAACGTGATAGCTTTTCGGGGCGAGGCGCGACCATCCGTGATAGCACTGTGATCACCCGCGATAGAAATCTACTGTACTGTGACTGTTTGTGATACCCCTGTGAACAAACGTGATAAAAAGGGCGAAATTGTGACTAGCTGTATAATTTCCCTTGGTTTTTGGTTTGGACAATAGGGGAGGCTCGGCAGAATTTTTATGGGCTGACCAGGCTGATGGAGGTTAACGAACCCTACTGACGGGATCAGTAGTGCTGGCGAACAGCAACTTCCGTTCAACTTGATTTCGGAGGTTGGATGTCCGCTGTAATCCCGAAGCGTAGGTATACAGCAGTGCGTGGTTTGGTAAAAGCTGGCGCACCGTGCAACGAGCTGGTAACGGACGAAGAACCGTCGAGGCCCGGTGCAGAGCGTTGTACGCGGTGGAAGATTCCTTGAAGCTTTCAGGCAATCATTCAGAGCCCGCCTCGGACATGCGCATTTCGGACAGCCATCGCACGGCGCTCGGCCCGTCGCTCTGCGCGCGGCTCGTGTGCGTGACTCTGCCGTCGCGGCGCTCCCTGCTGCTGGCCGCGCTCGTCCTCCAGCTGCTCGCCCTCGCTCTCCTCCTGCCGCGCCTTCCTCCCATCCCCCGCCACGCGCTTTCAGCAAATCTCCTTCCGCAGTCTTCCATATCCCGCAGCATTCTATCTCGAGATTTTCTCCCGCGAAGTCTCCGCGGAAGGCATGTGGAAGAGCGGGAGGGGGGAGGGGAGGCGGCAGAGGGTTTGGAGGACGACGAGGCATGGCGTGTAACATCCGTACCCAACCCCAGCTGGTCTCGATACGTCGAACCAGCTGAGGGAGAAATGTGGGGAAATCTGGTTGGTTGGGAAAGCGAGACTTACGGGCAATTCAGGATTGATTGGGAAACCAACCAATCGAAATTGTTGCTGAGTCAAACTTACGCAATTGGTTTGAGCTTGTTCAAACATAACCCACGTAAGTTCACCTCATCACTAATTCAACCAATCAGATCACAGCCCCAAGAGTGAGTCGACAATGTTTCCGCCGCTCACTTCAAACACAACCAATGAGAAACAAATACAGGTTTGTGATTGCTATGCAATTCTTATCCTTGCTATCTAAAATGTAATTGGTTGAAAATCTTGTTTGTTGCCACATGGGCAAGACCCAAGGGAGTGCACCCCTCCTTGCCATGGGGAAGGTGGCTGCACCCCAAGGGGGTCTAGGGAAGGGGTCTGAAGCCTCTTGGCTCATTCCTCATTTCCTACTCCCAACAAATCAATTGGGAAATAGGATTGTCTTCTCCTCAACTCACCTTCCACAGTTTGTTACTGCATCTCCTAGCACTCTCCAGACTTAGTGATTTCCAGGAGCTGTTACTCTCTGTTTGTGTTAGAACTTATCTTTATATGGGTAAATGCCCTTTTTCTTAGTAGATCCGTTACATTGGTAATCAGAGCTATTACTAGATCCTCGCCTTGTGGGCATCTAAGATGATTTTTCATTTTTCTTTTCTTGGAGGAGTTGTGATTTTTATTGTAATCACCATATTATAAACTTGTGAAGACTACAAGCTACTCAAGCAGTTTTCAAGATCTACAAGCTTCTCCAAGAGTTCTAAGCCCTCCCTCCCTCCCTGCTGGTGGAACCATTGGAGCTACTGTGAAGAAGTTGCAACCTGTCTGAATTCACATTCTCTGTTGAAGACAATCACTTTGTGATTGTTCTTGCCTTATCCACTGCGGTGGTAAGGATATTTTGCAACAGAGGTGTTTTTCACATTGTTGTGGTTGTAAGATCTATTGAAGACATTTCTCCTCTGGAGAAAATCTTGGTTATTCACTGCGGTGGTAACAATTTGCAGTAGATCTGTAACTCATTTTTATAATACAGTGACTTTGCTCTAAATGGCTTCTACCAACTCCAATGCTGGTGGTGTTGAAGGCAACAACTCCCATGCTGATTTGGAAGCTTGTGTGCAGAAGATTGACCTGAACAACTTGGATGAGGAAATGGCTGAAAAGGAACCTGCTGAAAACTCCCCTGCTAAGGACCCTTCAGCTGCTGAAAATTCCAAGGAGCAGGAAGGGGAGTCTCAGGAGGATGACATTGAGTTGGAAGGGGAAGAGGACATTTTGCATGCTGAAATTGCTAAGCTGCAGGACCATGCTGCTGAGCAGGATACGCGCATCCAGCAGCAGCAGTCACTCATCACCAACCTCAAGAGGGATCTCTCTGACCAGGACAACAAAATCAAG
This sequence comes from Closterium sp. Yama58-4, assembly GCA_947470075.1. Lineage (NCBI taxonomy): Eukaryota > Viridiplantae > Streptophyta > Zygnematophyceae > Desmidiales > Closteriaceae > Closterium > Closterium sp. Yama58-4. Next base: position 406,001 of record CANIUD010000612.1, on the reverse strand, counting down.
TACCTGGAAGTTGAGCTCAAGAACATGAAGCACGACGCCCGGGAGCACGTTCATCAGCTGGCGAGGCAGACCTCAAAGATCAACGAGCTGCGCGAGGCGTTCAGTGCCCTCCGAAGGGAGACCATGTATCGCCCTGCACCACGAGCGGAACCGCCTGCCAACTCTGCTAGCGGTCGCACCAACCCTTCTCGCTCTGGTGGTGCAGTGGGTGACCCTGGTCCTTCTACGCAGCGCGCTGCTGAGCCGAGCACGCAGGCTTTTGGCTCTCTGCCAATCACCCTGCCGCCATTCATCCATGGCAAGACGGACGTGGCTGCGTGGTTGTCGATGATGACCGACCTGTTCAAGGCGCACAAGGTCCAAGACGACGCTCGCGTCGTCGCTGCCACCACCGTGCTGGACCAGAATGCACAGCGAGTGGTGTATGGCAGCAAGATCCAGGCTGAGGCGGATAGGAAGCCGTTTGGATGGGAGGAATTCGCATCTGCACTCAAGCAAGCCTTCCAGGTCCAGCCGACCCAGCTGGAGGTGCGCAGCCGCCTTGAGAAGCTGCAGTGCGGGAACCGCACAGTGCAGCAGTACGCTGTGGAGTTCGAGGAGATCTGGGTGCTGCAGAAACCGGCAGAACGCATGAGCGAGGGTGAGAAGATCCATCTGTTCTTCAGGGGGCTGCCTGAGCACCTCAAGAACATGCATATGACGGATGGGGCTGGGGAGGCATGGAGGTCATATGATCACGTGAAGCGCGTGGTGGGGACCACTGATAAGCACTTCCGTGCTTATGCCAAAACCACTACCCAGCCGCAGCAGGCCTCAAGGCCGTCTTCTAGCACTGCGGGTCCGAGTGGAAGGCAGCAGGGAACGCCTTGGAAGGGCGGGAACCACAAGAGGCCCTTCCAGCAGGGACAGCAGGCTGACCACAAGGCCAAGAAGGTCAATGAGGGTGGACCAAGCAATGTCCAGAGCTGCTTGGACACAAGGGTTATGAGTGCCGCCACCGCAAGTCGGTGAAGTACTCTGGCAAGGCTAAGACGGACAACAAGCGCAATGACGGCAGCGGTCCCTCGGGCAGCCAGCGGGATTTTGCAAAGCCCAACTAGGGGGTGGGTACCTAGCGGGCATAGCAGATCGAGAGGATGAGGCAGTGGTCCTGCGGGATGAGGAGTTGTTGAAACTCGAGTGCCTTGTTGATTGCAAAATTGCATGTGTGTATGCATTTTCTTTTAATGAAAGTTCTTCGTTTGCCTCTCGATTTCACCCACTGGAAAGTATCGCAGTTGAATCATTACGAGATAAATTCTCAATTATCTTTTGTGATCACCACAATTTGCCTTGGATAATGGATGTGGTGGGTCGTTGCACCCAAGCGCACCCTCTAACTGCGGTTGGAATGGTAACGCGCACAGTTCGAGGTAAATTATTTCGAGCGCTTCAAGAATGGAGTGTGTTAGCGCAATGGGATAAAGGACACCACGTGTGGTGGACACAAGCTCGTTCTTTTGGACGTAGCAAGCATGGTATTAAGGCATATTATTTGCCTCCCACTGATATTACAGCATGTCCTATCCGACCCAAACATCAGCAAAACCTTTTGTTTTCGGGTTGCGTAAATGGGCGCAGTGCCTCGATCCTAGTTGATACGGGTGCAACTGCGTCATTGATCGATGAGAAGTGGATGGGATATTTGAAGGTTCCTGTTCAAGGACCATCTTGTTCTATCCGTCTGGGGGATGACAGGATCATCCCATGCAGAGGACATGCATTGGTCAACCTGGATATCCAAGGATATCAGGAGACCGTCAGCGTTTTTGTTTTACCCCTCCTAGCAGGCGTAGACATTGTCTTGGGAATGGATTGGCTACGGCCTAATGAGGTGATATTAAATTTCCAAGATAACACGCTTTCATTCACAAAGAATGGGACGACGTTTCAATGGCAAGTCCCAAGACGCCAAGCACTGGACGACAAACCTCAAACGTTAGCTCTTGATGTACGCTTTGCGTCGGCTCTCCAATTCAAAGAGCATGTCAAGGGAGCTGATACACTTTTTGTTGTACAGCTAGACTCCGAACCAACCACTTCGCAGATTATTGAGGATTTTCCGCCTCAAATGAAGGCGTTGGCGGAGGAATATTCTGAGGTTTTCGAGCCAATTCCGGACGGGTTACCTCCTGACCGTGCAGTTGGCCACACCATCCCGGTGGAACCAGGAAAGGCACCACCGTTTAGACCTTTGTATCGCCTCAGTCCAGCTGAGTACGAGGAGGCTAAGCAACAAATTGAGGAATACCTCAGGAAGGGATGGATAGAACCCAGCGCGTCCCCATATGGAGCACCTATCTTGTTCGTTCACAAGAAGGGGGGGTGGACTGCGCATGTGCGTCGATTATCGAGCCCTGAATAAAATTACGATCAAAAATAGATATCCACTTCCGCGGATAGAAGATCTTTTTGATCGACTACAGGGTGCGCAATGGTTCAGTGCACTGGATTTGGCGCAAGGCTATCACCAACTACGTATAACAGAGGACGATGTTCCAAAGACGGCTTTCCGTTCGCCGTTCGGCCATTTTCAGTGGCGTGTGTTAAGTTTCGGCTTGACCAACGCTCCGGCCTCTTTCCAGAGGGCGATGAACGATGTGTTTCGTGATGCGATTGGCCAGTTCGTCTTGGTGTACCTCGATGATATCTTGGTATACTCGAAAACCGAAGACGAGCATACGGAACATTTGAAATGGGTCCTCGGAAAATTACGCGAGCACAAATACTACGCGCGTTTGTGGAAATGCCATTTTTACAAACGTGAGCTAGAGTATTTGGGGCACGTGGTGGGGCATAACGGGTTGAAAGTGGACCCCAAGAAGGTAGCAGCTGTCCAGGAGTGGCCCGTCCCACGCGACGTTGGCCAAGTTCGATCATTCCTAGGCCTGGCGAATTATTTTCGTCGCTTCTTGGAAAATTATTCCACGATAGTCGCTCCCCTCACGGCATTAACCCGGAAAGGGTGCACATGGGAGTGGACCCCACAGTGCCAAAAGGCCTTCGAAAACGTCAAGCATAAATTAACTAACGCACCAGTTTTGGTGTTGCCAGACCCACAGAAACCATACGAGGTGGTTACGGACGCCTCAACGGTGGGACTTGGTGCAGTACTCCTGCAAGAAGGACGCCCTGTGGCATTTGAGAGTAGAAAACTCTCCCCGGCAGAGCAACGCTACACGACAACCGAACAAGAGTTGTTGGCTGTCGTGCATGCGCTAAGAACATGGCGATGTTACTTGGAAGGGGTAGAGTTCGTGGTCACCACTGACCATTGTCCGAACACATACTTTTCTACCCAAGCTACCCTCACTCGCCGTCAGGCCCGTTGGGCTGAACTCCTTAGTGGGTTCAGTTTCGACATTCGTTATCGTGCAGGTTCCACGAACCTGGCTGACCCCCTCAGCAGACAGCCGATAGGGGCAGCAACTGGGCTTGACGATACCGAACATGCGGCTGTTTTTGCTGCCTGTTTTGGCATACTAGCTGCGGCGAAAGTGAGCGAGATCGCGTTTAGTGGTTTTCTGAAACGAATTCGCACAGGATATCATATCGATTCCTGGTTCCAGAACCCACAAAACACTAAGCATTTGATTTGGGAACACGATCTTTGGTGGCGAACAAAAGAGATTGCGGTACCTCATGTCGGCAATCTGCGGAACGATATCTTGGAAGAGGTGCACGCCACTAAATATGGGGGACACTTGGGCATGAATAAGACCCGGTGGGCCTTACTCGATGTATACTGGTGGCCAGGGGTCGGTAGTGATGTCCAACAGTTTGTGGCACGTTGTGACACGTGCGCACGTAACAAACCGGACACACAAAAGCCTGGTGGTTTGCTTCAACCACTTGAAATTCCGAGTGAACCTTGGGAAAGCGTTTCACTGGATTTCATCACCGACCTCCCAAGAACCCGTGATGGGTCTACGGCGATACTTGTCTTTGTAGATCGCCTTACAAAAATGGTGCACTTTGTACCCACGACAACGGACGTATCAGCCGAGGATACGGCTCGGTTGTTCGTGACACATGTGTTCCGCCTACACGGATTGCCACGTGTGTTAGTGTCTGATCGCGACCCGCGCTTCACGAGCCGATTCTGGCGTGAAGTAACTGAGACACTAGGAACGAAGCTTAAGATGTCGTCAGCGTTCCATCCCCAAACAGATGGGCAAACGGAACGGACTAATCGCACTCTCGAGCAGATGCTTCGTTCTTTCATAAGCCCAACACAGGACAACTGGGACGAGTTGTTACCCATGGTCGAGTTTGCGGTTAACAACTCAGTGCATGATAGCACACATGAAAAACCATTTATCCTGAACTATGGTCGGCATCCCACAACACCTGCTACGCATGGGATCGGCGGGTTGAAATTACCTGCCGCAAAGGATTTTGTGGGCAAGCAGCGAGAGGCCCTAAAGTCGGCACGTCGTTGGTTGCAATTGGCCCAACAAAGGCAAAAATCCTATGCCGATATGAAACGCCGGGAAGTATCATTCTCCGTTGGAGACAAAGTTTTGTTAAGCACGAAGAATATTCGGCTTAAGATCCCTGGTGCGAGAAAGTTGTTCCCTCGCTGGATTGGGCCCTTCGAGGTGATTCAACGAGTTGGTGCGGTAGCTTACAAGCTCAAGCTACCTGATACCCTGCAGATTCACAATGTCTTCCATGTGTCTCTGTTAAGCAAGTATGTTGCAGAAGGCAAGTACTTACCACCACCAACAATCGTCCTAGGGGAGGAACTATATTATGAAGTTGAGCGAGTGCTATTGCATCGTAATCGACAACGCGGCCGCAAAACTGTACGAGAGTTCCTCATTAAGTGGAAAGGCTATGGGCCTGAACACAACTCATGGGAGCCGGAAGAACATTTGACTGATACTGCGGTTCAGTCTTACATGGAAGACCTGGCTCAGCGAGCACTCCCACAACCAGCGGATGGTGTTGACCCTGGTCGTAATGTGGTTCGTCGTGCTCGTAGCACTCGTCCTAAGAAGCACCCCACGGCAACGAGGACGTTGCCAGCTGGAGGGGGAGGAGTGTAACATCCGTACCCAACCCCAGCTGGTCTCGATACGTCGAACCAGCTGAGGGAGAAATGTGGGGAAATCTGGTTGGTTGGGAAAGCGAGACTTACGGGCAATTCAGGATTGATTGGGAAACCAACCAATCGAAATTGTTGCTGAGTCAAACTTACGCAATTGGTTTGAGCTTGTTCAAACATAACCCACGTAAGTTCACCTCATCACTAATTCAACCAATCAGATCACAGCCCCAAGAGTGAGTCGACAATGTTTCCGCCGCTCACTTCAAACACAACCAATGAGAAACAAATACAGGTTTGTGATTGCTATGCAATTCTTATCCTTGCTATCTAAAATGTAATTGGTTGAAAATCTTGTTTGTTGCCACATGGGCAAGACCCAAGGGAGTGCACCCCTCCTTGCCATGGGGAAGGTGGCTGCACCCCAAGGGGGTCTAGGGAAGGGGTCTGAAGCCTCTTGGCTCATTCCTCATTTCCTACTCCCAACAAATCAATTGGGAAATAGGATTGTCTTCTCCTCAACTCACCTTCCACAGTTTGTTACTGCATCTCCTAGCACTCTCCAGACTTAGTGATTTCCAGGAGCTGTTACTCTCTGTTTGTGTTAGAACTTATCTTTATATGGGTAAATGCCCTTTTTCTTAGTAGATCCGTTACATTGGTAATCAGAGCTATTACTAGATCCTCGCCTTGTGGGCATCTAAGATGATTTTTCATTTTTCTTTTCTTGGAGGAGTTGTGATTTTTATTGTAATCACCATATTATAAACTTGTGAAGACTACAAGCTACTCAAGCAGTTTTCAAGATCTACAAGCTTCTCCAAGAGTTCTAAGCCCTCCCTCCCTCCCTGCTGGTGGAACCATTGGAGCTACTGTGAAGAAGTTGCAACCTGTCTGAATTCACATTCTCTGTTGAAGACAATCACTTTGTGATTGTTCTTGCCTTATCCACTGCGGTGGTAAGGATATTTTGCAACAGAGGTGTTTTTCACATTGTTGTGGTTGTAAGATCTATTGAAGACATTTCTCCTCTGGAGAAAATCTTGGTTATTCACTGCGGTGGTAACAATTTGCAGTAGATCTGTAACTCATTTTTATAATACAGTGACTTTGCTCTAAATGGCTTCTACCAACTCCAATGCTGGTGGTGTTGAAGGCAACAACTCCCATGCTGATTTGGAAGCTTGTGTGCAGAAGATTGACCTGAACAACTTGGATGAGGAAATGGCTGAAAAGGAACCTGCTGAAAACTCCCCTGCTAAGGACCCTTCAGCTGCTGAAAATTCCAAGGAGCAGGAAGGGGAGTCTCAGGAGGATGACATTGAGTTGGAAGGGGAAGAGGACATTTTGCATGCTGAAATTGCTAAGCTGCAGGACCATGCTGCTGAGCAGGATACGCGCATCCAGCAGCAGCAGTCACTCATCACCAACCTCAAGAGGGATCTCTCTGACCAGGACAACAAAATCAAGTACCTGGAAGTTGAGCTCAAGAACATGAAGCACGACGCCCGGGAGCACGTTCATCAGCTGGCGAGGCAGACCTCAAAGATCAACGAGCTGCGCGAGGCGTTCAGTGCCCTCCGAAGGGAGACCATGTATCGCCCTGCACCACGAGCGGAACCGCCTGCCAACTCTGCTAGCGGTCGCACCAACCCTTCTCGCTCTGGTGGTGCAGTGGGTGACCCTGGTCCTTCTACGCAGCGCGCTGCTGAGCCGAGCACGCAGGCTTTTGGCTCTCTGCCAATCACCCTGCCGCCATTCATCCATGGCAAGACGGACGTGGCTGCGTGGTTGTCGATGATGACCGACCTGTTCAAGGCGCACAAGGTCCAAGACGACGCTCGCGTCGTCGCTGCCACCACCGTGCTGGACCAGAATGCACAGCGAGTGGTGTATGGCAGCAAGATCCAGGCTGAGGCGGATAGGAAGCCGTTTGGATGGGAGGAATTCGCATCTGCACTCAAGCAAGCCTTCCAGGTCCAGCCGACCCAGCTGGAGGTGCGCAGCCGCCTTGAGAAGCTGCAGTGCGGGAACCGCACAGTGCAGCAGTACGCTGTGGAGTTCGAGGAGATCTGGGTGCTGCAGAAACCGGCAGAACGCATGAGCGAGGGTGAGAAGATCCATCTGTTCTTCAGGGGGCTGCCTGAGCACCTCAAGAACATGCATATGACGGATGGGGCTGGGGAGGCATGGAGGTCATATGATCACGTGAAGCGCGTGGTGGGGACCACTGATAAGCACTTCCGTGCTTATGCCAAAACCACTACCCAGCCGCAGCAGGCCTCAAGGCCGTCTTCTAGCACTGCGGGTCCGAGTGGAAGGCAGCAGGGAACGCCTTGGAAGGGCGGGAACCACAAGAGGCCCTTCCAGCAGGGACAGCAGGCTGACCACAAGGCCAAGAAGGTCAATGAGGGTGGACCAAGCAATGTCCAGAGCTGCTTGGACACAAGGGTTATGAGTGCCGCCACCGCAAGTCGGTGAAGTACTCTGGCAAGGCTAAGACGGACAACAAGCGCAATGACGGCAGCGGTCCCTCGGGCAGCCAGCGGGATTTTGCAAAGCCCAACTAGGGGGTGGGTACCTAGCGGGCATAGCAGATCGAGAGGATGAGGCAGTGGTCCTGCGGGATGAGGAGTTGTTGAAACTCGAGTGCCTTGTTGATTGCAAAATTGCATGTGTGTATGCATTTTCTTTTAATGAAAGTTCTTCGTTTGCCTCTCGATTTCACCCACTGGAAAGTATCGCAGTTGAATCATTACGAGATAAATTCTCAATTATCTTTTGTGATCACCACAATTTGCCTTGGATAATGGATGTGGTGGGTCGTTGCACCCAAGCGCACCCTCTAACTGCGGTTGGAATGGTAACGCGCACAGTTCGAGGTAAATTATTTCGAGCGCTTCAAGAATGGAGTGTGTTAGCGCAATGGGATAAAGGACACCACGTGTGGTGGACACAAGCTCGTTCTTTTGGACGTAGCAAGCATGGTATTAAGGCATATTATTTGCCTCCCACTGATATTACAGCATGTCCTATCCGACCCAAACATCAGCAAAACCTTTTGTTTTCGGGTTGCGTAAATGGGCGCAGTGCCTCGATCCTAGTTGATACGGGTGCAACTGCGTCATTGATCGATGAGAAGTGGATGGGATATTTGAAGGTTCCTGTTCAAGGACCATCTTGTTCTATCCGTCTGGGGGATGACAGGATCATCCCATGCAGAGGACATGCATTGGTCAACCTGGATATCCAAGGATATCAGGAGACCGTCAGCGTTTTTGTTTTACCCCTCCTAGCAGGCGTAGACATTGTCTTGGGAATGGATTGGCTACGGCCTAATGAGGTGATATTAAATTTCCAAGATAACACGCTTTCATTCACAAAGAATGGGACGACGTTTCAATGGCAAGTCCCAAGACGCCAAGCACTGGACGACAAACCTCAAACGTTAGCTCTTGATGTACGCTTTGCGTCGGCTCTCCAATTCAAAGAGCATGTCAAGGGAGCTGATACACTTTTTGTTGTACAGCTAGACTCCGAACCAACCACTTCGCAGATTATTGAGGATTTTCCGCCTCAAATGAAGGCGTTGGCGGAGGAATATTCTGAGGTTTTCGAGCCAATTCCGGACGGGTTACCTCCTGACCGTGCAGTTGGCCACACCATCCCGGTGGAACCAGGAAAGGCACCACCGTTTAGACCTTTGTATCGCCTCAGTCCAGCTGAGTACGAGGAGGCTAAGCAACAAATTGAGGAATACCTCAGGAAGGGATGGATAGAACCCAGCGCGTCCCCATATGGAGCACCTATCTTGTTCGTTCACAAGAAGGGGGGGTGGACTGCGCATGTGCGTCGATTATCGAGCCCTGAATAAAATTACGATCAAAAATAGATATCCACTTCCGCGGATAGAAGATCTTTTTGATCGACTACAGGGTGCGCAATGGTTCAGTGCACTGGATTTGGCGCAAGGCTATCACCAACTACGTATAACAGAGGACGATGTTCCAAAGACGGCTTTCCGTTCGCCGTTCGGCCATTTTCAGTGGCGTGTGTTAAGTTTCGGCTTGACCAACGCTCCGGCCTCTTTCCAGAGGGCGATGAACGATGTGTTTCGTGATGCGATTGGCCAGTTCGTCTTGGTGTACCTCGATGATATCTTGGTATACTCGAAAACCGAAGACGAGCATACGGAACATTTGAAATGGGTCCTCGGAAAATTACGCGAGCACAAATACTACGCGCGTTTGTGGAAATGCCATTTTTACAAACGTGAGCTAGAGTATTTGGGGCACGTGGTGGGGCATAACGGGTTGAAAGTGGACCCCAAGAAGGTAGCAGCTGTCCAGGAGTGGCCCGTCCCACGCGACGTTGGCCAAGTTCGATCATTCCTAGGCCTGGCGAATTATTTTCGTCGCTTCTTGGAAAATTATTCCACGATAGTCGCTCCCCTCACGGCATTAACCCGGAAAGGGTGCACATGGGAGTGGACCCCACAGTGCCAAAAGGCCTTCGAAAACGTCAAGCATAAATTAACTAACGCACCAGTTTTGGTGTTGCCAGACCCACAGAAACCATACGAGGTGGTTACGGACGCCTCAACGGTGGGACTTGGTGCAGTACTCCTGCAAGAAGGACGCCCTGTGGCATTTGAGAGTAGAAAACTCTCCCCGGCAGAGCAACGCTACACGACAACCGAACAAGAGTTGTTGGCTGTCGTGCATGCGCTAAGAACATGGCGATGTTACTTGGAAGGGGTAGAGTTCGTGGTCACCACTGACCATTGTCCGAACACATACTTTTCTACCCAAGCTACCCTCACTCGCCGTCAGGCCCGTTGGGCTGAACTCCTTAGTGGGTTCAGTTTCGACATTCGTTATCGTGCAGGTTCCACGAACCTGGCTGACCCCCTCAGCAGACAGCCGATAGGGGCAGCAACTGGGCTTGACGATACCGAACATGCGGCTGTTTTTGCTGCCTGTTTTGGCATACTAGCTGCGGCGAAAGTGAGCGAGATCGCGTTTAGTGGTTTTCTGAAACGAATTCGCACAGGATATCATATCGATTCCTGGTTCCAGAACCCACAAAACACTAAGCATTTGATTTGGGAACACGATCTTTGGTGGCGAACAAAAGAGATTGCGGTACCTCATGTCGGCAATCTGCGGAACGATATCTTGGAAGAGGTGCACGCCACTAAATATGGGGGACACTTGGGCATGAATAAGACCCGGTGGGCCTTACTCGATGTATACTGGTGGCCAGGGGTCGGTAGTGATGTCCAACAGTTTGTGGCACGTTGTGACACGTGCGCACGTAACAAACCGGACACACAAAAGCCTGGTGGTTTGCTTCAACCACTTGAAATTCCGAGTGAACCTTGGGAAAGCGTTTCACTGGATTTCATCACCGACCTCCCAAGAACCCGTGATGGGTCTACGGCGATACTTGTCTTTGTAGATCGCCTTACAAAAATGGTGCACTTTGTACCCACGACAACGGACGTATCAGCCGAGGATACGGCTCGGTTGTTCGTGACACATGTGTTCCGCCTACACGGATTGCCACGTGTGTTAGTGTCTGATCGCGACCCGCGCTTCACGAGCCGATTCTGGCGTGAAGTAACTGAGACACTAGGAACGAAGCTTAAGATGTCGTCAGCGTTCCATCCCCAAACAGATGGGCAAACGGAACGGACTAATCGCACTCTCGAGCAGATGCTTCGTTCTTTCATAAGCCCAACACAGGACAACTGGGACGAGTTGTTACCCATGGTCGAGTTTGCGGTTAACAACTCAGTGCATGATAGCACACATGAAAAACCATTTATCCTGAACTATGGTCGGCATCCCACAACACCTGCTACGCATGGGATCGGCGGGTTGAAATTACCTGCCGCAAAGGATTTTGTGGGCAAGCAGCGAGAGGCCCTAAAGTCGGCACGTCGTTGGTTGCAATTGGCCCAACAAAGGCAAAAATCCTATGCCGATATGAAACGCCGGGAAGTATCATTCTCCGTTGGAGACAAAGTTTTGTTAAGCACGAAGAATATTCGGCTTAAGATCCCTGGTGCGAGAAAGTTGTTCCCTCGCTGGATTGGGCCCTTCGAGGTGATTCAACGAGTTGGTGCGGTAGCTTACAAGCTCAAGCTACCTGATACCCTGCAGATTCACAATGTCTTCCATGTGTCTCTGTTAAGCAAGTATGTTGCAGAAGGCAAGTACTTACCACCACCAACAATCGTCCTAGGGGAGGAACTATATTATGAAGTTGAGCGAGTGCTATTGCATCGTAATCGACAACGCGGCCGCAAAACTGTACGAGAGTTCCTCATTAAGTGGAAAGGCTATGGGCCTGAACACAACTCATGGGAGCCGGAAGAACATTTGACTGATACTGCGGTTCAGTCTTACATGGAAGACCTGGCTCAGCGAGCACTCCCACAACCAGCGGATGGTGTTGACCCTGGTCGTAATGTGGTTCGTCGTGCTCGTAGCACTCGTCCTAAGAAGCACCCCACGGCAACGAGGACGTTGCCAGCTGGAGGGGGAGGAGTGTAACATCCGTACCCAACCCCAGCTGGTCTCGATACGTCGAACCAGCTGAGGGAGAAATGTGGGGAAATCTGGTTGGTTGGGAAAGCGAGACTTACGGGCAATTCAGGATTGATTGGGAAACCAACCAATCGAAATTGTTGCTGAGTCAAACTTACGCAATTGGTTTGAGCTTGTTCAAACATAACCCACGTAAGTTCACCTCATCACTAATTCAACCAATCAGATCACAGCCCCAAGAGTGAGTCGACAATGTTTCCGCCGCTCACTTCAAACACAACCAATGAGAAACAAATACAGGTTTGTGATTGCTATGCAATTCTTATCCTTGCTATCTAAAATGTAATTGGTTGAAAATCTTGTTTGTTGCCACATGGGCAAGACCCAAGGGAGTGCACCCCTCCTTGCCATGGGGAAGGTGGCTGCACCCCAAGGGGGTCTAGGGAAGGGGTCTGAAGCCTCTTGGCTCATTCCTCATTTCCTACTCCCAACAAATCAATTGGGAAATAGGATTGTCTTCTCCTCAACTCACCTTCCACAGTTTGTTACTGCATCTCCTAGCACTCTCCAGACTTAGTGATTTCCAGGAGCTGTTACTCTCTGTTTGTGTTAGAACTTATCTTTATATGGGTAAATGCCCTTTTTCTTAGTAGATCCGTTACATTGGTAATCAGAGCTATTACTAGATCCTCGCCTTGTGGGCATCTAAGATGATTTTTCATTTTTCTTTTCTTGGAGGAGTTGTGATTTTTATTGTAATCACCATATTATAAACTTGTGAAGACTACAAGCTACTCAAGCAGTTTTCAAGATCTACAAGCTTCTCCAAGAGTTCTAAGCCCTCCCTCCCTCCCTGCTGGTGGAACCATTGGAGCTACTGTGAAGAAGTTGCAACCTGTCTGAATTCACATTCTCTGTTGAAGACAATCACTTTGTGATTGTTCTTGCCTTATCCACTGCGGTGGTAAGGATATTTTGCAACAGAGGTGTTTTTCACATTGTTGTGGTTGTAAGATCTATTGAAGACATTTCTCCTCTGGAGAAAATCTTGGTTATTCACTGCGGTGGTAACAATTTGCAGTAGATCTGTAACTCATTTTTATAATACAGTGACTTTGCTCTAAATGGCTTCTACCAACTCCAATGCTGGTGGTGTTGAAGGCAACAACTCCCATGCTGATTTGGAAGCTTGTGTGCAGAAGATTGACCTGAACAACTTGGATGAGGAAATGGCTGAAAAGGAACCTGCTGAAAACTCCCCTGCTAAGGACCCTTCAGCTGCTGAAAATTCCAAGGAGCAGGAAGGGGAGTCTCAGGAGGATGACATTGAGTTGGAAGGGGAAGAGGACATTTTGCATGCTGAAATTGCTAAGCTGCAGGACCATGCTGCTGAGCAGGATACGCGCATCCAGCAGCAGCAGTCACTCATCACCAACCTCAAGAGGGATCTCTCTGACCAGGACAACAAAATCAAGTACCTGGAAGTTGAGCTCAAGAACATGAAGCACGACGCCCGGGAGCACGTTCATCAGCTGGCGAGGCAGACCTCAAAGATCAACGAGCTGCGCGAGGCGTTCAGTGCCCTCCGAAGGGAGACCATGTATCGCCCTGCACCACGAGCGGAACCGCCTGCCAACTCTGCTAGCGGTCGCACCAACCCTTCTCGCTCTGGTGGTGCAGTGGGTGACCCTGGTCCTTCTACGCAGCGCGCTGCTGAGCCGAGCACGCAGGCTTTTGGCTCTCTGCCAATCACCCTGCCGCCATTCATCCATGGCAAGACGGACGTGGCTGCGTGGTTGTCGATGATGACCGACCTGTTCAAGGCGCACAAGGTCCAAGACGACGCTCGCGTCGTCGCTGCCACCACCGTGCTGGACCAGAATGCACAGCGAGTGGTGTATGGCAGCAAGATCCAGGCTGAGGCGGATAGGAAGCCGTTTGGATGGGAGGAATTCGCATCTGCACTCAAGCAAGCCTTCCAGGTCCAGCCGACCCAGCTGGAGGTGCGCAGCCGCCTTGAGAAGCTGCAGTGCGGGAACCGCACAGTGCAGCAGTACGCTGTGGAGTTCGAGGAGATCTGGGTGCTGCAGAAACCGGCAGAACGCATGAGCGAGGGTGAGAAGATCCATCTGTTCTTCAGGGGGCTGCCTGAGCACCTCAAGAACATGCATATGACGGATGGGGCTGGGGAGGCATGGAGGTCATATGATCACGTGAAGCGCGTGGTGGGGACCACTGATAAGCACTTCCGTGCTTATGCCAAAACCACTACCCAGCCGCAGCAGGCCTCAAGGCCGTCTTCTAGCACTGCGGGTCCGAGTGGAAGGCAGCAGGGAACGCCTTGGAAGGGCGGGAACCACAAGAGGCCCTTCCAGCAGGGACAGCAGGCTGACCACAAGGCCAAGAAGGTCAATGAGGGTGGACCAAGCAATGTCCAGAGCTGCTTGGACACAAGGGTTATGAGTGCCGCCACCGCAAGTCGGTGAAGTACTCTGGCAAGGCTAAGACGGACAACAAGCGCAATGACGGCAGCGGTCCCTCGGGCAGCCAGCGGGATTTTGCAAAGCCCAACTAGGGGGTGGGTACCTAGCGGGCATAGCAGATCGAGAGGATGAGGCAGTGGTCCTGCGGGATGAGGAGTTGTTGAAACTCGAGTGCCTTGTTGATTGCAAAATTGCATGTGTGTATGCATTTTCTTTTAATGAAAGTTCTTCGTTTGCCTCTCGATTTCACCCACTGGAAAGTATCGCAGTTGAATCATTACGAGATAAATTCTCAATTATCTTTTGTGATCACCACAATTTGCCTTGGATAATGGATGTGGTGGGTCGTTGCACCCAAGCGCACCCTCTAACTGCGGTTGGAATGGTAACGCGCACAGTTCGAGGTAAATTATTTCGAGCGCTTCAAGAATGGAGTGTGTTAGCGCAATGGGATAAAGGACACCACGTGTGGTGGACACAAGCTCGTTCTTTTGGACGTAGCAAGCATGGTATTAAGGCATATTATTTGCCTCCCACTGATATTACAGCATGTCCTATCCGACCCAAACATCAGCAAAACCTTTTGTTTTCGGGTTGCGTAAATGGGCGCAGTGCCTCGATCCTAGTTGATACGGGTGCAACTGCGTCATTGATCGATGAGAAGTGGATGGGATATTTGAAGGTTCCTGTTCAAGGACCATCTTGTTCTATCCGTCTGGGGGATGACAGGATCATCCCATGCAGAGGACATGCATTGGTCAACCTGGATATCCAAGGATATCAGGAGACCGTCAGCGTTTTTGTTTTACCCCTCCTAGCAGGCGTAGACATTGTCTTGGGAATGGATTGGCTACGGCCTAATGAGGTGATATTAAATTTCCAAGATAACACGCTTTCATTCACAAAGAATGGGACGACGTTTCAATGGCAAGTCCCAAGACGCCAAGCACTGGACGACAAACCTCAAACGTTAGCTCTTGATGTACGCTTTGCGTCGGCTCTCCAATTCAAAGAGCATGTCAAGGGAGCTGATACACTTTTTGTTGTACAGCTAGACTCCGAACCAACCACTTCGCAGATTATTGAGGATTTTCCGCCTCAAATGAAGGCGTTGGCGGAGGAATATTCTGAGGTTTTCGAGCCAATTCCGGACGGGTTACCTCCTGACCGTGCAGTTGGCCACACCATCCCGGTGGAACCAGGAAAGGCACCACCGTTTAGACCTTTGTATCGCCTCAGTCCAGCTGAGTACGAGGAGGCTAAGCAACAAATTGAGGAATACCTCAGGAAGGGATGGATAGAACCCAGCGCGTCCCCATATGGAGCACCTATCTTGTTCGTTCACAAGAAGGGGGGGTGGACTGCGCATGTGCGTCGATTATCGAGCCCTGAATAAAATTACGATCAAAAATAGATATCCACTTCCGCGGATAGAAGATCTTTTTGATCGACTACAGGGTGCGCAATGGTTCAGTGCACTGGATTTGGCGCAAGGCTATCACCAACTACGTATAACAGAGGACGATGTTCCAAAGACGGCTTTCCGTTCGCCGTTCGGCCATTTTCAGTGGCGTGTGTTAAGTTTCGGCTTGACCAACGCTCCGGCCTCTTTCCAGAGGGCGATGAACGATGTGTTTCGTGATGCGATTGGCCAGTTCGTCTTGGTGTACCTCGATGATATCTTGGTATACTCGAAAACCGAAGACGAGCATACGGAACATTTGAAATGGGTCCTCGGAAAATTACGCGAGCACAAATACTACGCGCGTTTGTGGAAATGCCATTTTTACAAACGTGAGCTAGAGTATTTGGGGCACGTGGTGGGGCATAACGGGTTGAAAGTGGACCCCAAGAAGGTAGCAGCTGTCCAGGAGTGGCCCGTCCCACGCGACGTTGGCCAAGTTCGATCATTCCTAGGCCTGGCGAATTATTTTCGTCGCTTCTTGGAAAATTATTCCACGATAGTCGCTCCCCTCACGGCATTAACCCGGAAAGGGTGCACATGGGAGTGGACCCCACAGTGCCAAAAGGCCTTCGAAAACGTCAAGCATAAATTAACTAACGCACCAGTTTTGGTGTTGCCAGACCCACAGAAACCATACGAGGTGGTTACGGACGCCTCAACGGTGGGACTTGGTGCAGTACTCCTGCAAGAAGGACGCCCTGTGGCATTTGAGAGTAGAAAACTCTCCCCGGCAGAGCAACGCTACACGACAACCGAACAAGAGTTGTTGGCTGTCGTGCATGCGCTAAGAACATGGCGATGTTACTTGGAAGGGGTAGAGTTCGTGGTCACCACTGACCATTGTCCGAACACATACTTTTCTACCCAAGCTACCCTCACTCGCCGTCAGGCCCGTTGGGCTGAACTCCTTAGTGGGTTCAGTTTCGACATTCGTTATCGTGCAGGTTCCACGAACCTGGCTGACCCCCTCAGCAGACAGCCGATAGGGGCAGCAACTGGGCTTGACGATACCGAACATGCGGCTGTTTTTGCTGCCTGTTTTGGCATACTAGCTGCGGCGAAAGTGAGCGAGATCGCGTTTAGTGGTTTTCTGAAACGAATTCGCACAGGATATCATATCGATTCCTGGTTCCAGAACCCACAAAACACTAAGCATTTGATTTGGGAACACGATCTTTGGTGGCGAACAAAAGAGATTGCGGTACCTCATGTCGGCAATCTGCGGAACGATATCTTGGAAGAGGTGCACGCCACTAAATATGGGGGACACTTGGGCATGAATAAGACCCGGTGGGCCTTACTCGATGTATACTGGTGGCCAGGGGTCGGTAGTGATGTCCAACAGTTTGTGGCACGTTGTGACACGTGCGCACGTAACAAACCGGACACACAAAAGCCTGGTGGTTTGCTTCAACCACTTGAAATTCCGAGTGAACCTTGGGAAAGCGTTTCACTGGATTTCATCACCGACCTCCCAAGAACCCGTGATGGGTCTACGGCGATACTTGTCTTTGTAGATCGCCTTACAAAAATGGTGCACTTTGTACCCACGACAACGGACGTATCAGCCGAGGATACGGCTCGGTTGTTCGTGACACATGTGTTCCGCCTACACGGATTGCCACGTGTGTTAGTGTCTGATCGCGACCCGCGCTTCACGAGCCGATTCTGGCGTGAAGTAACTGAGACACTAGGAACGAAGCTTAAGATGTCGTCAGCGTTCCATCCCCAAACAGATGGGCAAACGGAACGGACTAATCGCACTCTCGAGCAGATGCTTCGTTCTTTCATAAGCCCAACACAGGACAACTGGGACGAGTTGTTACCCATGGTCGAGTTTGCGGTTAACAACTCAGTGCATGATAGCACACATGAAAAACCATTTATCCTGAACTATGGTCGGCATCCCACAACACCTGCTACGCATGGGATCGGCGGGTTGAAATTACCTGCCGCAAAGGATTTTGTGGGCAAGCAGCGAGAGGCCCTAAAGTCGGCACGTCGTTGGTTGCAATTGGCCCAACAAAGGCAAAAATCCTATGCCGATATGAAACGCCGGGAAGTATCATTCTCCGTTGGAGACAAAGTTTTGTTAAGCACGAAGAATATTCGGCTTAAGATCCCTGGTGCGAGAAAGTTGTTCCCTCGCTGGATTGGGCCCTTCGAGGTGATTCAACGAGTTGGTGCGGTAGCTTACAAGCTCAAGCTACCTGATACCCTGCAGATTCACAATGTCTTCCATGTGTCTCTGTTAAGCAAGTATGTTGCAGAAGGCAAGTACTTACCACCACCAACAATCGTCCTAGGGGAGGAACTATATTATGAAGTCGAGCGAGTGCTATTGCATCGTAATCGACAACGCGGCCGCAAAACTGTACGAGAGTTCCTCATTAAGTGGAAAGGCTATGGGCCTGAACACAACTCATGGGAGCCGGAAGAACATTTGACTGATACTGCGGTTCAGTCTTACATGGAAGACCTGGCTCAGCGAGCACTCCCACAACCAGCGGATGGTGTTGACCCTGGTCGTAATGTGGTTCGTCGTGCTCGTAGCACTCGTCCTAAGAAGCACCCCACGGCAACGAGGACGTTGCCAGCTGGAGGGGGAGGAGTGTAACATCCGTACCCAACCCCAGCTGGTCTCGATACGTCGAACCAGCTGAGGGAGAAATGTGGGGAAATCTGGTTGGTTGGGAAAGCGAGACTTACGGGCAATTCAGGATTGATTGGGAAACCAACCAATCGAAATTGTTGCTGAGTCAAACTTACGCAATTGGTTTGAGCTTGTTCAAACATAACCCACGTAAGTTCACCTCATCACTAATTCAACCAATCAGATCACAGCCCCAAGAGTGAGTCGACAATGTTTCCGCCGCTCACTTCAAACACAACCAATGAGAAACAAATACAGGTTTGTGATTGCTATGCAATTCTTATCCTTGCTATCTAAAATGTAATTGGTTGAAAATCTTGTTTGTTGCCACATGGGCAAGACCCAAGGGAGTGCACCCCTCCTTGCCATGGGGAAGGTGGCTGCACCCCAAGGGGGTCTAGGGAAGGGGTCTGAAGCCTCTTGGCTCATTCCTCATTTCCTACTCCCAACAAATCAATTGGGAAATAGGATTGTCTTCTCCTCAACTCACCTTCCACAGTTTGTTACTGCATCTCCTAGCACTCTCCAGACTTAGTGATTTCCAGGAGCTGTTACTCTCTGTTTGTGTTAGAACTTATCTTTATATGGGTAAATGCCCTTTTTCTTAGTAGATCCGTTACATGGCGGCTGTACCAGCAGTGGCAGGGGAATCTGATGGGGGCGGGGGGAGGGGGAGTAGAGGGGGGAGAGGGGGATAGGGAAAAGGAAGGGGAGGGAAGAGAGGAGGACGCAGAAAAGAGCAAAACGGGAGAGGTGCGTGATGATGAGCGGTGATGCTTTGCTTCTTTGCTTCTGCATTGCTCTATTCCGCCCTGCGCCATTCCCGTTTCCTTTACTCCTTCCACTCCTTCAGTTTCCAACTTAACCTTGCTTCCCGTTTGCTCCTCCCCGCCATCTTCAGTGGCACCATCCGCAGCAGCAGCAGGAGGAGCAGCAGCAGCAGCAGCAGCAGCAGCAGCAGCAGCAGCAGCAGCAGCAGCAGCAGCAGCAGCAGCAGCAGCAGCAGCAGCAGCAGCAGCAGGAGGAGCAGCAGCAGCAGGAGGAGGAGAAGAAGTGGGAGCGGTGTGGGGGCGTGGGGGGTGCAGCGAGTATGCGCAGTGCGGCGGGGATAAAGGCGGATGAGCGGGCACGCTACGTGCACCGCCTCACACCTGCCAACTCGCCACGTGGTTCGGCTCGGAGCGGTGGGGTGCGATACCTGATGGTGGAAGTGAATGGGGGACTCAACCAACAACGCACAGCGGTGAGGTGCTCCCTCTGTCTCTCAAGCCGTGCACGTACTGGGCGGTAAGCATAGGTAGCAAGCAGTGTGCGCGCGAGCTCTGCTCCCTCCAGCTCCCGCTGTGTGGGTGCGCGCGAACTGGATAGGGAATGTGCAGAGCCCACTTGCATGGCGAGCGTATGCACGGGTGAAGCACACCCGCACGCATGTGCTGCCGGGACACAATCATCCTCCCTCCATGTGCCCCGTGTTGGTGTAAGGGCCTAATAAACTCAAGCTATTAGGACTTAATCAAACTTAAAACCTCTCCTCGGGGTCACCTCCAAGGGTCCCTGGGTCTATCCTCGGGTCCCAAGAAGGACTTAATCCGAGTTTGTAGAGAGAGGGATCAAGAAGGACTTAATCAAAACAGCAAGAGTACCTTGAACGTCGCGCAGCGTGCCGTGCAGACCGTCGATCGGATTAAGCTGAGAATTCGCTATATCGAAGCTCGCTCCAAGAGCTTTAAAATGAGCCAAGTTGCCTCGCGAAAAGTTCTGCCATTACGAAGTTATGGCTCAGACGATGTTTGCCTAGCATTAGAGTGCTAGCGTACTAGCGTTGACTCGGGTAGCATTCCGCCAACGAACCGCGTAGAAACGAAATTCCAGCGAGGAAGGAATTCGCATGAATCAATTTGACTATATTCAGGTACAAACAGAGAAGGATTAAATAGTTCTAGCTAGCAAGGACCTTGGGAATCAACCTGGGAACAACCAGGGATGATCCCAAATAATTCCAAGCAACAGAACCAACCTGGCTAGACAAAATAGCAGGTGGTAGGTTGGTAAACAACCTCTGGTTCTGTTTTTCCAACCTGGGAAAACAACAACCAGGTTCAGGTTCTAAAAACAGAACCTGTGTTGTCTTTGCCCAACCAGCCAAATGCTGGTTCCGCTGGTTTCCCCTGGCCTTGTAGCATGCAGATACAGACAAACAACATCCAACCTTCACCTAAATTGTACCCCTATAGTGCCTTCCCTGCTACACTATAGTTAACCAAACAAAACAGTACAATTTCGAGTTGGATAGAACTGAATCTGCGCAATCAACTCAACCGAACTGCAAAGCTTCCATCTTGGGTTCCTTTGCGAGCTCGTCCTTTCTGCTTGCACTGTTCATAGCGCGTACAATGTTGTGCCGAAGCGCACATTGCGCGAGTACCTGCAAATGCATCAAGCGAAAAATGCGAAAGCAAACAAACACACGAACACACCATTCACACGCAAATGCATTCGCACACGCATACTCGTACAAACAGACGGCAGGATGTCGTGCAATGTGCATTTGCACCCAACACACTCCCCCTCAGCCTGCCGGCTGCATCCCCGTCATTCCATGCTAGTTCATGCTCATTCCACTCATGCGCACACAACGCCAATGAGGCTCATCCGCAAGCCTCTTGGTGAGAAAGTCTGCTGGCTGCTGGTGAGTCTTGATGTAGATCGGATGCACCGTCCCCCTCTTCACCTCCTTACGCAGCCAGTGCCACTTGATACGCATGTGCTTGTTCAGCCCATGAAGCACAGCGTTTCTGGCCATCCCAAGAGCCCCCTTGCTATCACAAAACAGCGGCGTAGCAACTTTCTGCTCCTGGCCAATCTCCTCTAACAGCCTCCTCAGCCAAATCACCTCCTTCACCCCATGGAACATCGCCATGTACTCTGATTCTACGGAAGAGAGTGCCGTCTCCGTCTGCTTCTTGGACCTCCAACTAACAGGTCCTCCCCCAACTAAGCAGATATATCCTCCCACAGATGAGGAATCCTCCTTCTCAGAAGCCCACGTAGCATCGGTAAAGCAAGTGAGAAATAGCTTGCCTTCTCCAAGCCTCTCCCCCTTCTCTTTCAGCACCTCCACCCCTTTCTGCTTCACCTGTGCAGATGCGGAGTATTGAACTCCAATGCTTGGGTGAGAGTTCAGGTACTTCACCACACGCTCAGCTGCATCCACCTGCTCCTCTGATGGATTCTGCACCACCCTAGCCAGCTGCCCAACCGAGAAAGAGATGTCGGGCCTCGTGTGAACTGCTGCGTACAAGAGGCTGCCCACCAAGGACTGAAATTGCTGCTGCTCTTCAGCTTCAACCCCTTCATCCTCTGCAGCCTTCACAAGCTTGAATTCTGCTGGCAAGGGAGTTGCAACCTTGCGCTCATTCTCAATCCCATACTTCTCCCCCAGCTCCTTGATGAACTTCTCCTGGTGCAGCTTCAACCACCTGTGATCTGGATCCCTCTCCACGTGCATCCCGAGGTAGTACTTTACCTCCCCAAGGTTCTTGCACTTGAAGTTTTTCATCAGTTGCTGCTGCACTTTCTGGATCTCCTTCATGCTGCTGCTGAAGAGAAGAATGTCATCCACGTAGACCAGAAACAGCACCAGCTTCTCCCCCTCGCCCTTGAGAAAGAGGCTCTCATCACAGCTGCTGGTCCTGAATCCCATCTCCTCTAAAACAGCTGCCAACTTCTGGTACCAGCAGCGTGGCGCCTGCTTCAAGCCGTAGATGGACTTGTTGAGCTTGCACACCCTGCCCGTACCATCCTCATACCCAGGCGGCTGCGTCATGTACACATCCTCCTCTAAAATCCCATTCAGGAATGCCGTTGAAATATCCATCTGAATGATGAATTTCCCACTAACAGCTGCATCTGCCAACAAGACACGGAGGGTAGGGGGTTTGGCAGTGGGAGCAAAGATCTCGTTGAAGTCCTGCTTCTCCTTCTGCATAAACCCCTTCGCCACCAGCCTACTCTTGTAGATGGTGACCTGCCCCTTGTCATCGGTCTTGATCCTCAGCACCCACTTGCATTGTATCGCTTTCTTCCCATCAGGCAGCACCACCAGATCCCATGTCCTATTCTCCAGCAGACTCTGGTACTCAGCATCCCTAGAAGCCAGCCACTTGTCCCTATCTGGTCCAGCTAATGCCTCCTCCATGCTAGCTGGTTCCTCTGGTGCAGGGGCAAGAAAACAGTACGCAGGCTCATCCTCCTCATCCGGGTCATAGCCATGAGGTAGAATCAGCAATGCCTCTTCGGTCCCTAGCTGCTGCTCTGCTGCATCAGTTCCTGCAGTCAGCTTCTTAGTAGCCATACGGGTACGTCCTGGCCTGGAGACGGGTGTCTCCCATCCCTTCATAACGACACCCTTCGGCTTCTTAGTTTTTTCCTGCTGCTTCTCTCCTCCCTCGGGTCCAGCAGCTCCACTAGTGCTGCCGCCAGTTTCCACACCATTTTCTCCACCAGCAGATGCCTCCTGTACCTTCTCTCCATCACCATTTCCAGCAGCTGCCTCTTCTCCCTCCTCCCACACACTAGGAGTCAGGTCCAGCTGCATGGTGATCTGCTCCATCTGCTGGGACACCCTTGCCTCCGGCTGTTTCTCCCAGCTCCCATACATCATGCCCTCAATGAATTTCACATCCCTGCTGTCAAACAACACACCCTTGGATGGTTCCCACAGCAGCCATCCCTTGCTCTCAGCAGCCAGCCCCAAATGCACACACCAGATTGCACTCGCCCCCAACTTACTGCGGTAGGTCTTGGGGACGTGGGCGACTGCCATGCAACCCTACACCCTCAGCATGTCCACCGGCGGCTTCCTCCCAAGCCACCTCTCCAACGGCACCCACGAGTCATCCCCAACCTTGGTGAGCACCCTGTTCCTAGCGACAGTGGCGTGCCGGACAGCATGAGGCCACATAGAATTGCTCAGCCCAGATTCTATGAGCAGCGCCCTAGCTGTCTCCAGAATGGTCCGGTTTGCCCGTTCTGCTACACCATTGGACTGTGGGGTATAAGCCGTGGTCAGCTCTCTCTGGATGCCCTGCTTCTTGAGCCAGGCCGTCATTTCAGCTCCAAGGAACTCACCACCCCGGTCTGTCCTAATCCGCTTCACTACACACTCCGCCTGCTTCTCCACGAATGGCAGCCAATCGTCCCGTATCGTGGAGGCGGCGTGGTCCTTCTGCTTCAGCGGATACGCCCACATCAGCCTGCTCCAGTCATCCACAATTGTAAGAAAATACCGCTCCCCCTTGTGCCCTTGCACCGGCAGCGGCCCCACCAAGTCCATGTGGACCAGCTCCAAAGGCTTCTTGCTCCTGCCAGCCACACTATGGAAAGGGAAACGGGTGAACTTTGAAAGCAAACAGATTTCACAGTTGTCATCGGGTGGCTGTCCGTTCAGCTTCAGACCCTTAACGGCTCCGTCCTTCTCCAGCTGCTTCAGCAAAGGCATTGCCACATGCCCTAAGCGCCGGTGTGCCGTTGCCCAATCTGTCTCCCCAGATCTGGCCGACACTTTCACACCAACCCCTCCAACGGCATTGCACTCCCCCTGGGATGCAGACCCCTCTCCAGCCTGCCCCCCACCATGCCACGCCAGGGCCGGCAGCTGCCACATAGATCTGTACACGTCCTTGCTCTCGTGCAGATCCCAAAGCACCCGATTGCCCAGCTTCCCCTTATAAGTGCGTGCCCCATCCGTGTTGGTGTTCACCCCAGCCTTGCCAAGCTTACGGAGGGAGATAAGGTTGGCCTTCAGGTCGGGGACGAAGAGAACGTCGTGCAGCACCACCGGCTTGCCATCCGCTCCCTTAAACGCAGCTCGTCCCGCACCAGCCACCTTCAACATGTGTCCAGAGGCGGAGCACACTTCATTGATCGGTGCAGCTCGTACTTCGTCCAGCAGGTCCTTGCGCGGCGTCATCGTCCAAGCAGCGCCTGTGTCCAACACCCAATAGTCTAGGGGGTGCAGCTCTGCTCCAACTTTGGCAGAGGCGTCTCCTTGCTCCCCCTTGTCTCCCACATGGAAGAATTGGCCCGCGGTGCGCTCCTTCTTCTTCTCCGCACCAGCGTTGCTCTTCGGGTTGTTGTCGGACGAATCAGCGACCATGTTGGCGCCGTTTTTCTGGTTCCTCCGCGCGCCGCCATCCTGGTGACGATTCTGGGGGGTCCATCCATCGGGTTTCTTATAGCACAAAAACCAGGGGTGCCCTTCCTTCTCACAATACCAGCAACTCCCTTTCATTTTGCCACCAGCACCCGATTTGCCCCCACGTCCAGATTTCGCACCGCGACCCCAACCGGTACCTCCTTGTTGGTCGTTGGAGTCGTCGTCCTTCTTTGCACCGTGCCCAGCACCACCGAAGCCACGTCCTCTGCCACGTCGGTTCCCTTGCATTCCGTAGCCGCTGCTGCCGTCGTCCCCACCCCTCAGTTGGCGGCGACGAAAGTCCTCCTCCAGAATCTTCGTCCGCACCCACTCGAGAGTCCACGAGCTCTGGTTCTGCGGCAGGCTCAATCTGCTCGTGAATTGAAGCCACGATTCTGGCAGCAGCGAGAGCATCTTCAAGCACTTGGTCTGCTCCGGGTAGGTGATTCCCGCGGTCGCCAACTTCGCGTAGAGGTCGCGCATCTTGTCCAGGACTGGTTGCACCGGCTCTCCCTCGCTCAGGCGCAACGCGGACAGCTCCCTCTCCAGCATCAACGTTGCGACAACGGAGGTCGGGGCGTGCAGCTCCTTCAACACGGTCCACGCCTTCGGACCGCATTCAACCTCCGGCAGCAGATGCATGACGTGGTGACGCTGGTTCAGCTCCAAACTCTGCGACATCAAATAGTAGCCAGCCGAGGAGCGCTCGTCCCAATCTTCCTGCAGCGTGGGGTCACTCGGTCTAGGCTCCTCCCCAATCATTAGTTTCAGCAAACCGATCTGACGGAAATATAATTGCATTTTCCAGGCCCAATCATCATAGCCCTCACCATTGAACTTCTCGACGGTGAAATTCTTCAGCACCTCCTTGACAAGCGAGCCCTGGTTTGTTCGCGCTCCCCTTGGCGCTGAAAGACCAGAATCTTGGCTGCCGCTACGATCTTGGGCTGAAGATTCACCAGCTCCCGCCGAGGTGTTGCCCGCCATAGCTACCTATAACGAGGATCACTATAACGCAGCTCTGATACCAGCTTGTTGGTGTAAGGGCCTAATAAACTCAAGCTATTAGGACTTAATCAAACTTAAAACCTCTCCTCGGGGTCACCTCCAAGGGTCCCTGGGTGCCTGGTACAAGACCAGCCCCTATCCTCGGGTCCGAGTTTGTAGAGAGAGGGATCAAGAAGGACTTAGTCAAAACAGCAAGAGTACCTTGAACGTCGCGCAGCGTGCCGTGCAGACCGTCGATCGGATTAAGCTGAGAATTCGCTATATCGAAGCTCGCTCCAAGAGCTTTAAAATGAGCCAAGTTGCCTCGCGAAAAGTTCTGCCATTACTAAGTTCTGGCTCAGACGATGTTTGCCTAGCATTAGAGTGCTAGCGTACTAGCGTTGACTCGGGTAGCATTCCGCCAACGAACCGCGTAGAAACGAAATTCCAGCGAGGAAGGAATTCGCATGAATCAATTTGACTATATTCAGGTACAAACAGAGAAGGATTAAATAGTTCTAGCTAGCAAGGACCTTGGGAATCAACCTGGGAACAACCAGGGATGATCCCAAATAATTCCAAGCAACAGAACCAACCTGGCTGGACAAAATAGCAGGTGGTAGGTTGGTAAACAACCTCTGGTTCTGTTTTTCCAACCTGGGAAAAACAACAACCAGGTTCAGGTTCTAAAAACAGAACCTGTTTTGTCTTTGCCCAACCAGCCAAATGCTGGTTCCACTGGTTTCCCCTGGCCTTGTAGCATGCAGATACAGACAAACAACATCCAACCTTCACCTAAATTGTACCCCTATAGTGCCTTCCCTGCTACACTATAGTTAACCAAACAAAACAGTACAATTTCGAGTTGGATAGAACTGAATCTGCGCAATCAACTCAACCGAACTGCAAAGCTTCCATCTTGGGTTCCTTTGCGAGCTCGTCCTTTCTGCTTGCACTGTTCATAGCGCGTACAATGTTGTGCCGAAGCGCACATTGCGCGAGTACCTGCAAATGCATCAAGCGAAAAATGCGAAAGCAAACAAACACACGAACACACCATTCACACGCAAATGCATTCGCACACGCATACTCGTACAAACAGACGGCAGGATGTCGTGCAATGTGCATTTGCACCGAACACCCCGCAGCTACCTGGAGACCACATTCCTGTCGCGCCTGCTGCCATCGCCCGCATACCTGCAGCCCATAGCACGGGACGCCACGGATGTGTGGGTGTGGCACATGCACGCCGAGGCCGAGAAGACCTTCCAGTACCCCGCCAATGCCTGGACCCTCCCGCAGCCCGACCCTCAGCGCCTCGTGCGGGTGGCGCCGGAGGGGCCTGGGTGGCCGTATATTGTGGACGGGCAGCGGTACGGGTTTGAGGACAAGAAGGAGCCGTGGCCGCGCTTTGGGTACCGTGCGGGGCTCATGCCTCGCAATAGGACGGCTGCACCCCCGCCAGTCAAACGCACACCCAAGGATCAATTCTCGTGGAAGGATTGATACAAACGAGGATGCTGTATGCCATGTGGTTTAGCCTTTTGGTTCGTATTTTATCAGGCTGATCCATCAGCGTGGTTGGTACAGAACAACGCAACATTACCGGGAATTGAGCATGCTGAAATTTCAGTGTCGGGTGGGTACAAAAGAAAGTTCACATAACTCCTGGAAAACTCCTGATACCGTACAACAATTTTGTGTAAGGTCGTTCCTTCGAAGTTGAAATACATAATGCAAATGTACCAGCAAGATGGTTGCGAGGGAGAGCAGCAAGTGGGATAGTAGAGTGGACCAACGGCGTAAGATCAGCCCGCTCGAGAAGGGTTTACAACCTGACGCTAGAGATTTTGCGCGACCGGTCCAACGTCGACAAGTTTCGGGGCTTCGTCTACGAGGAGCAGCTTGGTCAGTGTCCAAAGTCGCAAATCGTCGTCATCGCCTACGTTGGGCTGACGCTATAAGACTTTCAGTCATGCGAGGAAGAGGAGTACATGTAGAAGGTCTCCTCACTACAGTTCGCCACCACCATTACTTAGCCTGACATCACCTTCGCGTGCAGCAAGTTGGGTTCCAGCTTGACGGTGCAAGGCGACTAGCATTAGCACGAGGTCGGCCGCTACCTCTCTTACTTGACTGACACATGCGACGTTGCCTCGAAGTTCGGCGGCGGGTCGGCTACACGGACACAGACATCGGCGGTGACAAGCAGACTCGTAGCAGCACGAGCGGCTACTTTTTTTCTTTCGACGGCGCAATTGCTTCTTGAACGAGCCAGATCATCAAGTGCCTAACGCTGTCCTCGACAGAGTCGGATACACATCATTGCGATGAAGCCAACACAAAAACACACCGATTTCATTCCTCCTCGGCGGGTTTCAGCTCCTCGATGCTGGGATGCCGACCGTCCTCGACGTGAACAATCAGTCGGCAATCACGGTCGCTAAAGGCTTGGGGCTCAAACTCAACCTCAAGCACATGGAGCGCCGCTACATTTAGCAACAGCAGATGGTGAAGCGCAAAAAGATTGTGCTGCAGTACATCCCGACCACCAAGCAGTCGACTGATTTCCTCATGAAGGCTACGCACTTTCCGGCTTTCATCCATCGCGGTCGCCCAAGTTCGCCTTGCCGATGTTGGCGACGATGGCATGAAAAATAAGACAAGATCATGGGAAGCAATCTGACGGAGACTCGAAATGGAGCCGAGACATAGGCGGTAGTGCCACAAAAGCGACGAGTGGGTGAGATACTAACACGAGCAGGGCGCATCTACATCACCAGAGGTAGCCGCACAGACTCAGTGCACCGTGAGAATATACCTACCCAGACTTCCATGTGAACTGGCAAGAGGAGCCCCGGTGGTAAAGTCGGTACACGTCACAACCTTCTCGTATTCAGAAAACGTGATAGTGACACCCAACTCCTGAAGATGACCCACACCAACCAAGTTCTTAGAGATCAAGTGCTTATGAATATATGTAAGGGATTTAGAGTCGACTGCTGTGCACAAAGAGGAACGGTGTGTTAGAATCTAGCAACAGGAATGAGTGAACTATGAAAGAGTTGGGTACAAATATGAAACCCTAAAGGGGTTGTACCCCATATTGGCTACTCCACTACAGCCTAGACATATATAGCAGATATATCCTTTGACACACCCCCATAGGCAAAGTGGGGGAGAGCAAGGGGTCACAAGACCAGTCAAGAAAAACAAAGCAAGCTCAGGGTGGATCACAACGTCACCACACACACTGAGCACAAGCAAAGGGCCACAAGGCCAGTTCACATGCAGAGGTATATATGCAACAACAACAGCACAGTGATCTCTACCTAGCAAGAGCAAGCATGCAGGTATATATATAGATCACAGTACAAGTAAAGTCTACAGCAAGTGAGAAAAGTGGGCACAAGGCCTAACAAAGTGCAGAAAAGCGCTGATAATCACCAGACGGAAGTGCCTTGGTGAATATATCAGCAGTGTTGGCCCGAGTGGCCACGTAAGCAACACGAAGCTGACCACGCTGCTGCAACTCTCAAGCCAGGAAGTAACGCAGAGCGATGTGCTTCGTTCTGTGCTCCAGTCTGTGCTCCTCACATAAGGCAATGGCGGCCTTGTTGTTGACGTACAGAACTGGAGGAGAACGAGGCCTCTCTCCCAAGTTGGTCAGCAGGTAGGTGAGCCAGCGTAACTCCTGTGCAGCCATGGCTGTGGCGTAGATCTCAGCCTCACAACTGGAGCTGAGAACAGAAGACGAGTGAGTAGAACGCCAAGAAACAGAACCGGAGCCAAGGCTGAAAGTGTAACCTTGTGACGACCGCTGTGTAGCCTGGTCGTCAACACAAGACGCGTCTGAGTGCCCAGTGAGGACCACCTCACTCCGCCCTCCAAGCACGAGCCCCATGCCAGATGTACTGCACAAGTAACGCAGTACCCTCTTTGCAGCATCCATGTGCACCTTTCGGTGCTGACCAGGAGCCACGTAGCGGGCCAGAAGGCCAAGAGGGTACGCAAGGTCAGGACGAGTGCAGGTCATCAAGTACATGAAGCAGCGCACTAGCTCTGGGTACGGACCACTCGGCTCTACGGACTCGTCCGAAGATGGAGCGAGTGATCTGTAGTCAGGGGAGTGGACTGTGGCGAGGACCAGGTGAAGCCGAAGCGCTGAAGGACCTGCTGCACCATGTGTGACTGAGTCAGTGTGATGGTGCGGCGTGCTCTGTCCCGGGTGATCTGCAAGCCAAGGTAACTGCGCAGCTCACCTAGGTCTGTGCACGTGTGTCTCTTCTGCAGCTCCGACTTCACCAGGGCGAGAGCCTAAGTGTCAGCAGTGGCAAAGACCAAGTCGTCGACATACACGAGGATGTAGAACGACGGCACTGATTGTCGTTTCCCAGAAACAGCGACGGGTCAGCTGTCGAAGGAGCAAACCCAAGAGCCGCAAGTGTCGTCCTCAGTGTGCCGTGCCACTCACGAGGCACCTGGCGGAGACCGTAGACTGGCCGTCGGAGGCTCCACTGGGTACCTGCAGGAAACGACCCAGTGAAGCCAGGTGCGCGGCACAGCCGGATCTCCTCGTGCAGGCTGCCCTGTAAGAAAGTTGTGCTGAAGTCAAGAGACTGAAGCTCGTAGTCACGCTGAGCGGCAACGTGCAGCAGCACCCGAAGAGTGGTCATCTTCGGGGTAGGGGAGAAGGTATGGAGGAAGTCAACTCCCTATCGATGTCTGAAGCCTCGTGCAATATAACGAACCTTGAAGACAGGCGGAGAACCCGGCGGCCGCTTCACCCTGAAAATCCACATGCCATCGACGATGTTCGCCCAAGGAGGGGGAACCTCATCGACGTAAGTGCCTGTGGACTTCCAGGATGCCATCTCTGCGTCCATGGCTGTCTGCCACTGAGAGGAGTACTCACCCGCGATCGCCTCAGCATAAGATCGTAGGGTAGGGATGTCTGGTGCATCCGGGTCTCCCTCAAGGGCAAGCAGCATGGCCACGAGATGAGGCGCAGCGGCCGCAAGACACTCAAGGTCCTCCTGCCTGTCCTCAAGGACGTCCGTGCCAAGAGCACACTCACCCCCGACGGACGGAGGACAGACAGACTCAGACTCAGCAACAAGACTGGCAGCGTAGTCTAGACGACAGGCAGCAGCAAAGTCAACAAGCTCAGCGACCAAGGCAGACGCAGCAGCAGACTCAAATGAAGGGTCAGTGATTACAGTGGCTAACAGACGCGTGACAGTAGGGTGCTCAGCATGAAACCGGTCAGACTCAGGGTCCGCAACGTCAGGCAGAGAGGACGCAGGAGGAGACGGCAGAGGAACAGGCTGCGGAGTAGAGGAAGGACGACGGACTACGAGGTGTGTGCCGGGGACAGCCGGCTGACGCGAACGAGGAACACGGCGACCGGAACGACCAGAACTAACAGGCAAGACAGGACGCGACGCAGGCTCACGACGCTCAGCAAGGCCCCGTGGCTGCTCAGTGTAAGGAACAGGAGCAGGCAGCGGCGATTCAGGCTGTAGCGGAAGACCAGTGGACGAGGTAGGCTAAGAACCTGGCGAAGCACAAAGTCAGGCGGTGGCTGAGACAACGGAGACGGCGGAGCGAAGAACAGGCGCGGCTGTGCAGTGCCACCAGCACCAGCAGCTCCAGTGCCTCCAGCAGCTCCAGCACCTCCAGCAGCTCCAGAACCCCTAGCGCCAGCTCCTCCAGAACCAGCTCCACCAGCAGCAGCACCCCCAGAACCAGCACCTCCAGTCCTAGGGTCTCCAGCCTCAGTGTCTCCAGTAGCAGCACCCCCAGCCCCAGCAGCTCCAGTACCTCCAGTACGAGCACCTCCAGGACCAGCACCACTCCCAGCGCCTGTGACGGTAGCAGAAGTACCTCCAGCGGCAGAGCCCCGAGCTCCAGCAGCGCGACCCTGACGGCGACCGTACCAGTCGTGCAGCTGCTGTGAGGTGAGAGGCACACGCGGACGAAGGCGGCTACTCCAAGGAGACCGCGCAACAGCAGACTCAGAACCCTCAGCGCCAGCACCTCCAACAGCTCCAGAACCTCCAGCTCCAGCACCACCAATGTCAGCACCTCCAACAGCTCCAGAACCTCCAGCGCCAGCACCCGCAGCAGCTCCAAAACCTCCAGCTCCAGCGCCACCAGCAGTAGCACCCCCAGGACCGGCACCTCCAGCTCCAGGACCTCCAGTAGAAGCAACTCCAGGAGCAGAGTCACCAGCTCCAGCGCCTCCCGCAGCAGGGCCCCCAGCTCCAGCAGCTCGACCCTGACGGCTAACGTACCACTCACTCAGCTGCTCTGGGGAGAGTGGGAGACGACGACGAGAGTGCAGCGGCGAGGCACCAGCGGAGCGACTACGGAGACGGCCGCTCCAGGGAGACTGCTCACCAGACACCTCAGCGCCCCCAGGCGCAGCACCCCCAGACTCAGTACCCCCAGGCTCAGCACCCCCAGACTCCTCACGTCCAGGCTCCGCACCCCCAGGCTCCGCACCCCCAGGCTCCGCACCCCCAGAAGCAGCACCCCGAGCAGGACCACCCTCAGTAGGACCTGAGTCACCAGTGACCTCAACCGGCGCAGTCAAGGGAGGAGGGTCTACCTGAGACACACCTGAAGGAGCAGGACCAGGAGCGGGGAGGGGGTCTACCTGGGGAGCACCTGGAGCGAGGAAGAGCGGCGGGGGGGGGAGAGGGGCAGTGCGGTAGGGGAAGAGACAGTAGAAAGGAACCGACTCGTCGAACGTGACGTCCTGAGAGGGGAAGACACGGCGTGAGGTGGGGTGGTAAAACTGCCAACCAGGCACGTCAGGGACAAAGCCAAGGAAGACACAGGGAACAGCGCGGGCGGAGAGCTTGTCCGCGGTGGTATCGCGGACAAAGGCACGAGCACCCCAGACCCGGAAACGCGACGCATCGCCAACCTTCCCCATCCACAGCAGTGTGGGCGAGGTCTCCGGCAAGGAGACACGGGGCCAGAGGTTGAGCTGATGCGCGGCGTACCGGACTGCAAACGGCCACAGAAAATGGGGGGCAGCCGCATGGATCATGGAGGTACGAGCGACCTCCATGATTAAGCCAATGCGGCGCTCAGCAACCCCATTCTTCTGCGGAGAGGCCGGAAGCGTGAACGTCTGGCGGATGCCGTGCTCCGCACAGAAGGCTGCCAAGAGGTCGGAGGAGAACTCACCACCTTTGTCAGAGTGCAGACGCAGGACAGGAAAGTCCCGCTCGAACCGCTCGCGGAGCTGGAGACGAACAGCGCGGATCCAAGGGATCAAAACATCAGGGACCTCCCCCTTGCGCTGCAAGGGGAAGACCGTGGTGTAGCGCGTGTAGTCGTCGACGACCAGCAGGAAGTACCGCTCGTGGCCCTGTCCACGGACGCGGGCTGGGCCCCACACATCCAGGTGGAGAGTCTGTGGGAGGGAACGAGGAGGAGTGAGGAGCGGCGCGCTGCCGTCCCTCGACGCAAGGAATGCAGGGCGGCACAGGCGAGGGAGGGAGTGCAGGTAGTGTCAAACATTGTATGTTTATATTGTGTAGGCTGTAGTGGGTTACACCTTAGGGGGTACACAAAGTTAGGGTTTCCTACTTGTACCAAACTCTGTGCTAGTTCATTCATTCCTGCTCAGTTATTCTGACATGGTTTCAGAGCAGGTCCTTCGCTAGGACCTAATTCTCCTTCGGGCCCACCGCTACTTACTCTCTACTAGCGCCCTCGTGCGCCCTACTGTCGGAGCGCGCCTTAGCGCCTCCCCCCAGCGCCCTCGCGCGCTTCTTTTTTTTTTTTTTTTTTTTTTTCGGCCCCGCTGGCCCCGTCGATCGCGCGCGCGCCCCGCTTAAGGCCCCGCTGGCCCCGTCGATCCCGCGCGCGCCCCGCCTAGAGGCCCCGCCGGCCCCGTCGACCCCGTGCGCACCCCGTCTAGAGCCCCCGCCGGCCCCGTCGATCCCGCTCGTGCCCCGCCTAGCGGCCCCGCCGACCCGTCGACCCCGCCCGCGCCCTGCCTAGCCGCCCCGCCGGCCCCGTCGACCCCGCTCGCGCCTCGCCTAGACGCCCCGCCGGCCCCGTCGGCCCCGCGACCCGCCTAGAGGCCCCGCGACCTCGTCGACCCCGTGCGCACCCCGCCTAGAGGCCCCGCCGGCCCCGTCGACCCCGCGCACGCCCCGCCTCGCTGTCCCCGCGCGCGCCCCGCATAGAGGCCCCGCCGGCCCCGTCGACCCCGCGCACCGCCTCTTAGCGGCCCCGTCGCTACTACTGCTACTACTGCTACTGCTACTGCTACTACTGCTACTGCTGCTACTGCTACTGCTGCTGCCACTATGGAAAGTCCGTCTGTACTCGCTTTCGATGCTGAGGGCCGCCCAGTGAAGTTCGACACCTGGCTAGATGACCTACACCTCTTCCTACAACTCACTGCCAAGGAGGACATCTTACTGTATGTACGATCACGCCCTAGGCCATGCTACTGCCCCTGATACTTCTGCTGACAGCACTGCTCGCTCACAGTGGCAGACTCGTGACGCCCACGCTCGCTTTGCTATTCGCAACTCCCTGCCGATAGATGAGCGCGAGCACTTTGGCCAGCACAAGACTGCTAAGGAACTGTACACTGCTGTCGTTGCTCGCTACTCCTCACCTGCTTCTGCCGCACTAGGCCGCCTCTCACTCCCCTACCTGTTCCCCGACCTGGCCTCCTTTCACACAGTTGCTGACCTCATCACCCACCTCAAGACTAGTGAGGCCCGCTTCCGCGCTGCTATGCCCGATGAGTTCCTTGCTAGGAACCCCCCCCCGCTCTGGCTCACTCTCTACCACATCGTCACCCGCCTCCCTGACTCTCTGCGCGCAGTCAGGGACCACTTCCTAGCTCGCTGCCCCACTGAGCTCACCATTGCCCTCCTCGAGAAGGAACTACTTGCAGCTGAGGCGAGCATCGTCGCTGTAGGTGCCTCTCGTGGCGACCCCCGCACCCCTTTCTTTGAGGGGTGTTCCCCTTCCCCCCTTCTCCCCTCTGTAGCCTCTGCTTCTGCTGTCGACCTCCTTGGTGCTGAGAAGGTAGGCACGGCGTCCGCTCCGAGCGGGCGCCGCAGGAACAGAGGGGGCAAGGGTGGAGGTGGCGGCGGGGGAGGCGGGGGTGGAGGCGGTGGGAGTGGAGGTGGGGCTGGAGACGCCAGTGGCGGCAGTGGGGGTGGTGACGGCAGCGGCGGGGGCGGTGGCAGCGGCGGTGGCAGCGGCGGAGGCGGAGGTGGTCGTGGCAGCGGCAGGGGAGGGGGTGGTCGAGGAGGTGGCGGCGGCGGTGGTGGTCGTGGAGGCGCTGGCGGTGGTCTGAGCCAGCAGCCCGCTCCGTCACTCCATGAGGCCCGTGAGTGGTATGCGCAGCGCCGAGGGGCGGGTGGCGTTACCTGCACGTACGTCATTCGCACTGGTGACCGCACTGGTCAGACGTGTGGGAGGCCGCACCCCACGCAGCGCTGTATCTCACACCTTGACGATGCTTGACGCACCCAGTTTCCTGATGCCCCTGAGCTGCCCCGCTGGCTTGATCTGGAGAAGAAGGGAGTCAATATTTGGGCTCTAGACTTTGATGCTATTCTCACTGCCATGTATGCGATGTTTACTAGTGGAGAGGGTGCTCAGTACCTGTGTGTTCCGCCCGACCCGGGCATTCTGACCAGTGAGGCTGCCGCTCTAGGTGCTAGTGAGACTGCCACTGCAGGTACTCGCGTGTCTGCTACCTCAGGTGATGGTGAGGCTGCAGCCCTAGGTGCTAGTGAGTCTGTCCCCCCTGGTACTGAGTCGACTGAGGCACTGCACACCTTCACCCTGGACTCAGGTGCTTCTCGCTGTTTCTTTCGTGACCGCACTGCCCTTGAGCCGCTTGCTCGGCCAGTTGCTGTCTCCCTCGCTGACCCCTCTGGGGGTCCGGTCATTGCGACCTCCTCCACTGTTCTTCCCTCACCTGCGGTCCCGTCGGGCACGCTGTCAGGTCTCCACCTCCCCTCGTTCTCTACGAACTTGGTGGCGGGTTGTGCGCTCCAGGACGCGGGTGTTCACCAGTTCACCCCTGCCTACGAGCGCGTGACACACTGCACGTGTGCTCGGACGGGCCGTCACCTGGCTACCTTCACTCGGCAGCCGGGGTCGGACCTGTACACACTGACCACTGAGTCCCCTCAGGTAGCTGTGTCTGCGTCTGCGTCAGGTCAGCTGTCGGCCCCCTGCTCGTGTCGCTCTCTAGCTCACGAGACCGTCCTCTGGCACCACCGACTTGGTCACCCGTCTGTGCAGCGCCTTCGGGCCATGCACAAACGGTACCTTGTCTCTGGTCTTCCCAGAGTTCTCCCTCCCCTCCCACCCTCGCCTGCTCCTCCCTGTCTTCCCTGTGTCGAGGGGCGGCAGCGCGCCGCTCCTCACTCCTCCTCCTTTCCCCCCACGACTGCTCCCTTGCAGACGCTCCACCTGGACGTGTGGGGCCCAGCCCGCGTTCGTGGACAGGGTCAGGAGAGGTACTTCCTGATTGTTGTTGACGACTACTCGCGCTACACCACGGTCTTCCCCTTGCGCACCAAGGGTGAGGTCCCTGATGTCTTGATCCCTTGGATCCGCAGAGCTCGTCTCCAGCTCAGCGAGCGTTTCCGCTCGGACTTTCCTGTCCTGCGTTTGCACTCTGACAGAGGTGGTGAGTTCTCCTCCGACCTCCTGGCAGCCTACTGTGCCGCGCACGGCATTGAGCAGTCGTTTACGCTTCCGGCCTCTCCACAGCAAAATGGGGTTGCTGAGCGCCGCATTGGCCTGGTCATGGAGGTCGCTCGTACCTCCCTGATCCATGCGGCTGCTCCCCACTTTCTGTGGCCGTTTGCAGTTCGATACGCTGCGCATCAGCTCAACCTCTGGCCCCGTGTCTCCTTGCCGGAGACTTCCCCGACACTGCGTTGGACGGGAGAGGTTGGCGATGCGTCGCGTTTCCGGGTCTGGGGATCTCGAGCTTTTGTTCGCGATACGTCTGTGGGCAAGCTCGACTCTCGCGCTGTTCCTTGCGTCTTCCTTGGCTTTGTCCCGGACGCGCCTGGTTGGCAGTTTTACCACGTCACCTCGCGCCGGGTTCTGCCCTCTCAGGACGTCACGTTTGACGAGTCTGTCCCCTACTACCGCCTCTTCCCCTACCGCACTGCCCCGCTCCCCCCCCCGCCTCTCTTCCTCGCGCCAGGTGCTGCTGTGGTAGACCCCCTCCCCCCTCAGGGTGCCGCTCCCTCAGGTGTGTCCCAGGTAGACCCGGTTGAGCCTGTCGAGGTAGCTGTCGACTCTCGTCCTGCTAGGGGTGCTGAGCCTGAGCGTGAGGAGCCTGGGAGTGCTGAGCCTGGGGGTGCTGAGCCTGGGGGTGCTGAGCCTGGGGGTGCGGAGCCTGGGGGTGCTGAGCCTGGGGGTGCTGAGTCTGGAGGTGCTGCGTCTGGGGGTGCTGAGCCTGGGGGTGCTGAGCCTGGGGATGCGGAGCCTGGGGGTGCTGAGCCTGGGGGTGCTGAGTCTGGAGGTGCTGCGCCTGGGAGTGCGACACCTGGAGGAGCCCTCTCCTCCCAGCAGCTGCAGGAGAGGTACCTACAGTACTGCAGCCTCAGGAGAGGTGCTGCTGGAGCTGGTACCAGTGCTTCCCCTCCTACCCGGGAGCTCCCCTCCCTTCAGCAGATCCGAGAGTGGTACACGCGGCGCTGCAGTCTTCGGAGTGGCGCTCCTGGTGCTGCGGACCCTGGACCTGGAGCTGTGACTGGTGCTGAGGACCCGGGCGTTGGAGCTACTGCTGGTGCTGAGGACCCGGGCGGTGGAGCTTGTCGAAGTAGTAGGAGAAAGTTTAGAAGCAGAAAGAGAGGTTTGGACTAGCAGCAGTTGAGATACAAATAGCAAACCCTAGATTGGGCTGTACTCGCTATAGAGTACCCCACTGCAGGCTAGACAAATACAACATTCTGACACACCCCCATAGCCAAAGTGGGGTGTAATCAGCACAACAAGCAGTCATAATAGTAGTTCACATTTTATGAGCAAAGCTAGAGGCAGTCACAGAGGGCAAGTGAGGAGGAGGAGGGCTGGCGAGAGGAGAGAAGAGAGGAGGCGACTACTGAAGTTGCAGACACACGGGCACCAGGAGCACCAGGCTGCAACCTCCTCCAACTGTCTCACTCCCCCCTACACACACCCCCAGGGTCACCACTCGCTCCACGCCCACATCACCCCCCTAGCGCCACTCCCTCGTCTCCCACACATCCACCCCCGCAGCGGCAGCTGCAGCAGTGGGAGACGGAGGAGAAGGAAGGGGCGACGCACACGGAGCATTCCCACACCCGCCACCCCCACACCCTCCTGTCCAGGGGACCCAGAGGGGGGGGGGGTGGGGGCGGGGCGGGAGAGCGCACGAGGGCGCGGGCAACCGCGCGTGCAGAGCAACAGCGCGGAGCAGGTAGGGTAGAGCGCACGAGGGCGCGGGCAACCGCGCGTGCAGAGCAACAGCGCGGAGCAGGTAGGGTAGAGCGCACGAGGGCGCGGGCAACCGCGCGTGCAGAGCAACAGCGCGGAGCAGGTAGGGTAGAGCGCACGAGGGCGCGGGCAACCGCGCGTGCAGAGCAACAGCGCGGAGCAGGTAGGGTAGAGCGCACGAGGGCGCGGGCAACCGCGCGTGCAGAGCAACAGCGCGGAGCAGGTAGGGTAGAGCGCACGAGGGCGCGGGCAACCGCGCGTGCAGAGCAACAGCGCGGAGCAGGTAGGGTAGAGCGCACGAGGGCGCGGGCAACCGCGCGTGCAGAGCAACAGCGCGGAGCAGGTAGGGTAGAGCGCACGAGGGCGCGGGCAACCGCGCGTGCAGAGCAACAGCGCGGAGCAGGTAGGGTAGGGCGCACAAGGGCGCGGGTGAGACTGAGCGTGACTGCACAGGGTCCAGGAGCGGCGTCGCGGGCAGCTGCATGGTCGGCTGCTGCTGGTGCGGTTGCTCCAGGGGCGGCGACTGAGGTTCTGGGGGCAGCTGCAGCAGTGGCGACTGCTCTAGGGGCCAGGGGCGGCTGCTGCAGGGGCGGCTGCTCCAGGGGCGGCGTCGCGGGCCCAGGGGCGGCTGCACCAGGGGCGGCGGCTCCAGTGGCGGCTGCTCCAGAGGCGGCTGCTGCAGAGGCGGGCGACTCCAGGGGAGGCTGCTGCAGTGGCGGGCGGCTCCAGGGGCGGCTGCTGCTGTGGCGGGCGACTCCAGGGGCGGCTGCTGCAGTGGCGGGCGGCTCCAGGGGCGGCTGCTGCAGTGGCGGGCGACTCCAGGGGCGGCCGCTGCAGTGGCGGGCGGCTCCAGGGGCGGCTGCTGCAGTGGTGGGCGGCTCCAGGGGCGGCTGCTGCTGTGGCGGGCGACTCCAGGGGCGGCTGCTGCAGTGGCGGGCGGCTCCAGGGGTGGCTGCTGCAGTTGCGAGCGGGCGACTCCAGGGGCGGCCGCTGCAGTGGCGGGCGGCTCCAGGGGCGGCTGCTGCAGTGGCGGGCGGCTCCAGGGGCGGCTGCTGCTGTGGCGGGCGACTCCAGGGGCGGCTGCTGCAGTGGCGAGCGGCTCCAGGGGCGGCTGCTGCAGTGGCGAGCGGCTCGAGGCGCGCCCTGGCCTGGCGCAGTCCGTACGGGCCGCGCTGGCGCTCGCGGCTGGCCGTGGCGCTGGCGTCCGCGCGGGGCGACGAAAGGGGGGGCGCGGGGCGACGAAACGGGGGCCGCGGGCGACGGGAACGGGGGGGCCGCGGGCGACGGGAACGGGGGGCCGCGGGCGACGGGAACGGGGGGGCTGCGGGCGACGGGAACGGGGGTCCGCGGGCGACGGGAACGACGCGGGGCGACGCGGGGGCGACGGGGCAGAAAGCCGCCGCGCGCCTCGGGGCGCACGGCGGGCAGAAAACCGCCGCGCGCCTCGGGGCGCACGGCGGGCAGAAAACCGCCGCACGCTCCGAGCGCGCGGCGGGATGAAAAATCCGTCGCACGCCACGGGGCGTGCAACACACAGAGTAGCAGTAGCAGCGGAAGCAGTGAGGTGGTGGGCCCATTGAGGTAAGCGGCAGGAACGTACTCACGGGGCGACGCGAGGGTCGACGGGGATCGCGCGCAGGTCCCGCGGGGCGACGCGACCGTCGACGGGGCAGCGAGGGGTCGCGCGCGGCTCCCCAGGGCGGCGCGACGGGGTGGCGGGGCGACGCGACCGCCGACGGGGCAGCGGGGGCTGCGCGCGGGTCCCCCAGGGCGCCGCAACGGACAGCGCGGGGGTCCTCTACGGTAGGAAACCGCCGCGCGCCTCGGGGCGCACGGCGGGCAGAAAACCGCCGCGCGCCCCGAGCGCACGGCGGGATGAAAACCCTAAAAAAAACGGCAGGAAGTCGGCGTCGCGCGACCAAGGCGCGCGACAAGTAGAACAGCAGCGGAAGCATTAGGTGGTGGGCCCACCCACAGGATCGACCCAAGGGGGTCGACCTGCTCTGATAGCATGTCGAAGTAGTAGGAGAAAGTTTAGAAGCAGAAAGAGAGGTTTGGACTAGCAGCAGTTGAGATACAAATAGCAAACCCTAGATTGGGCTGTACTCGCTATAGAGTACCCCACTGCAGGCTAGACAAATACAACATTCTGACAGAGCTGCTGCTGGTACTACGGACCCGAGCGTTGGAGCTGCTGCTGGTGCTGAGGACCCGAGCGGTGGAGCTGCTGCTGGTGCTGAGGACCCGAGCGGTGGAGCTGCTGCTGGTGCTGAGGACCCGGGTGTTGGAGCTGCTGCTGGTGCTGCGGACCCTGGAGTTGGAGCTACTGCTGGTGCTGAGGACCCGGACGTTGGAGCTGCTGCTGGTGCTGAGGACCCTGCCGCTGGTGTCTCTGCTGGTTCCGGAGACGCTGCGCGGCCGCGACCGTACTTCGTACCGCTCCTTCAGCAGGTTCTTGGTCAGACTCCTCCTCCTTGTCCTCCTCCCTCCTTAGAGTGTCCTCCGCCTGTCCAGTCGCAGTCACAGTTACCGCCTGCCTCGCCTCTCCCTGGTCCCTCTCCTTACACTGGTCCCACAGGAGGTCTTACGGAGCGTCGTGAGCCTGAGTCTCGTCCTGCGTCGCCTGTTCGTGCTGCTCCCGCGTCAGCGTCCTCCTGCTGTCCCAGGCACTCACTACATGACTCTGCGTCCCTCCACTGCTCCTCAGCGTGTCCCTCTGCCGTCTCCTCCTGCGTCCTCTCTACCTACTCTTCCTGACTCGGAGTCTGACTCCCGTCGTGCTGCCCGTCCCACTGTCACGCGTCTCCTCGCCACTGTTGTCACTGACCCTACCTTTGAGTCCTCTGCTGCGTCTGCTCTGGTCGCTGAGTTGGTTGACTTTGCTGCCGCGTGCCGTCTAGACTACGCTACTAGCCTTGTTGCTGAGTCTGAGTCTGTCTGTCCTCCGTCCGTCGGGGGTAAGTGTGCTCTTGGCACGGACGTCCTTGAGGACAGACAGGAGGAGTTCCAGTGCTTTGCTGCTGCTTTGCCCCATCTCGTGTCCATGCTAGTTGCCCCTGAGGGAGACCCGGATGCACCAGACATCCCGACCCCGCGCTCTTACGCAGAGGCGATGGCGGGTCCCTACTCCTCTCAGTGGCAGACAGCCATGGACGCAGAGATGGCTTCCTGGAAGTCCACAGGCACCTACGTCGACGAGGTTCCCCCACCTGGGGCGAACATCGTCAGTGGCATGTGGATTTTCAGGGTGAAGCGGCCGCCGGGTTCTCCTCCTGTCTTCAAGGCGCGCTACGTTGCTCGAGGCTTCAGTCAGCGAGAGGGAGTAGACTTCTTTCAGACCTTCTCCCCCACCCCGAAGATGACCACTCTTCGGGTGCTGCTGCACATAGCCGCTCAGCGCGACTACGAGCTTCACTCACTTGACTTCAGCACTGCTTTCCTACAGGGCAGCCTGCACGAGGAGATCTGGCTGCGTCGCCCTCCTGGCTTCACTGGGTCGGTTCCTCCTGGTACCCAGTGGAGGCTCCAGCGGCCGGTCTACGGTCTCCGCCAGGCACCACGTGAGTGGCACGACACACTGAGGATGACACTTGCGGCTCTTGGGTTCGCTCCATCTACTGCTGACCCGTCGCTGTTTCTACGCACCGACACCTCACTGCCGCCGTTCTACATCCTCGTGTACGTCGACGACTTGGTCTTTGCCACTGCTGACACTGCGGCACTCGCCCACGTGAAGTCGGAGCTGCAGAGGAGACACACGTGCACAGACCTAGGTGAACTGACAAGCTATCTTGGCTTGCGGATCACCCAGGACAGAGCACGGCGCACCATCACCTTGACTCAGTCACACATGGTGCAGCAGATCCTTCAGCGCTTCCGCTTCACGTACTCCTCGCCACAGTCCACTCCTCTGCCTACCGGTCACCCGCTCTCAGCTCTGCCTTCGGATGAGTCCGTAGAGCCGAGTGGCCCGTATCCAGAGCTTGTGGGCTGCCTCATGTACCTGATGACCTGCACTCGACCTGACCTTGCATACCCTCTTAGCATCCTTGCACGCTATGTCGCTCCTGGCCGTCACAGGAAGGAGCACATGGATGCCGCTAAGAGGGTGTTGCGCTACTTGTGCAGTACGTCGGGCATGGGGCTAGTGCTTGGAGGGCGAGACCGAGTTGTACTTACTGGACACTCAGATGCTTCTTGGGCGGACGACCAGGCTACTCAGCGGTCGTCTCAGGGTTACACCTTCAGCCTTGGCTCCGGCTCAGTTTCCTGGCGTTCTACACGCTCTTCTTCTATTCTCAGCTCCAGTTGTGAGGCTGAGATCTACGCCACAGCCATGGCGGCCCAGGAGCTACGCTGGCTGACCTACCTGCTGACCGACTTGGGAGAGCGGCCTCGTTCTCCTCCAGTGCTGTACGTCGACAACAAGGCAGCCATTGCCTTGTGTGAGGAGCACAGACTGGAGCACAGAACGAAGCACATCGCTCTGCGGTACTTCCTTGCTCGAGAGCTGCAGCAGCGCGGTCAGCTTCGTCTGCGTTACGTGGCCACTGAGGCCAACACTGCTGATGTGTTCACCAAGGCGCTTCAGCCTTGTGACCATCAGCGCTTTTGTACTCTTCTAGGCCTTGTGCCTACTGGACCTCACTTGCTTACTTCTTGACTCTGTTTGTACTGTGATCTCTATATATATACCTGCATGTTTACACTTGCTATGTAGTGTTTATGTATCTCTTGCTATATTATCAAACTGCATGTGGACTGGTCTTGTGACCACTTGCTTGTGTTCAGCATTTGTGTGGTATCCTTGAGATCCACCCTGAGCTTGTTTTGCTTTGCTTTGACTGGTCTCATGACCCTGTGGTTGTCTCCCACTGCGCCTATGGGGGTGTGTCAAACATTGTATGTTTATATTGTGTAGGCTGTAGTGGGTTACACCTTAGGGGGTACACAAAGTTAGGGTTTCCTACTTGTACCAAACTCTGTGCTAGTTCATTCATTCCTGCTCAGTTCATTCGTTCCTGTTCATTCACTCGCTACTCCTCACCTGCTTCTGCCGCACTAGGCCGCCTCTCCCTCCCCTACCTGTTCCCCGACCTGGCCTCCTTTCACACAGTTGCTGACCTCATCACCCACCTCAAGACTAGTGAGGCCCGCTTCCGCGCTGCTATGCCCGATGAGTTCCTTGCTAGGAACCCCCCCCCCCCCCCCGCTCTGGCTCACTCTCTACCACATCGTCACCCGCCTCCCTGACTCTCTGCGCGCAGTCAGGGACCACTTCCTAGCTCGCTGCCCCACTGAGCTCACCATTGCCCTCCTCGAGAAGGAACTACTTGCAGCTGAGGCGAGCATCGTCGCTGTAGGTGCCTCTCGTGGCGACCCCCGCACCCCTTTCTTTGAGGGGTGTTCCCCTTCCCCCCTTCTCCCCTCTGTAGCCTCTGCTTCTGCTGTCGACCTCCTTGGTGCTGAGAAGGTCGGGACGCCGTCCGCTCCGAGCGGGCGCCGCAGGAACAGAGGGGGCAAGGGTGGAGGTGGCGGCGGGGGAGGCGGGGGTGGAGGCGGTGGGAGTGGAGGTGGGGCTGGAGAGGCTAGTGGCGGCAGTGGGGGTGGTGACGGCAGCGGCGGGGGCGGTGGCAGGGGCGGGGGCGGCAGCGGGGGCGGAGGTGGTCGTGGCAGCGGCAGGGGAGGAGGTGGTCGAGGAGGTGGCGGCGGCGGTGGTGGTCGTGGAGGCGCTGGCGGTGGTCTGAGCCAGCAGCACACTCCGTCGCTCCAGGAGGCCCGTGAGTGGTATTCGCAGCGCCGGGGGGCGGGTGGCTTTAGCTGCACGTACGTCATCCGCACTGGTGACCGCACTGGTCAGACGTGTGGGAGGCCACACCCCACGCAGCGCTGTTTCTCGCGCCTTGACGACGCTTGGCGCGCCCAGTTCCCGGATGGGGCTGAGCTGCCCCGCTGGGCTGATCTGGAGAGGAAGGGAGTTGATATATGGGCTCTAGACTTTAATGCTATTCTCACTGCCATGTATGCGATGTTTACTAGTGGAGAGGGTGCTCAGTACTTGCGTGTTCCGCCCGATCCGGGCATTCTGACTAGTGAGGCTGCCGCTCTAGGTGCCAGTGACACTACCGCTCCAGGTACTCGCGTGTCTGCTACCTCAGGTGATGGTGAGGCTGCTGCTCTAGGTGCTAGTGAGTCTGTCCCCCCTGGTACTGAGTCGACTGAGGCACTGCACACCTTCACCCTGGACTCAGGTGCTTCTCGCTGTTTCTTTCGTGACCGCACT
Organism: Closterium sp. Yama58-4; assembly: GCA_947470075.1. Classification (NCBI taxonomy): domain Eukaryota; kingdom Viridiplantae; phylum Streptophyta; class Zygnematophyceae; order Desmidiales; family Closteriaceae; genus Closterium; species Closterium sp. Yama58-4. Next base: position 361,811 of record CANIUD010000612.1, on the reverse strand, counting down.
GCCCTTGAGCCGCTTGCTCGGCCAGTTGCTGTCTCCCTCGCTGACCCCTCTGGGGGTCCGGTCATTGCGACCTCCTCCACTGTTCTTCCCTGTCCTGCGGTCCCGTCGGGCACACTGTCAGGTCTCCACCTCCCCTCGTTCTCTACGAACTTGGTGGCGGGTTGTGCGCTCCAGGATGCGGGTGTTCACCAGTTCACCCCTGCCTACAAGCGCGTGACACACTGCACGTGTGCTCGGACGGGCCGTCACCTGGCTACCTTCACTTGGCAGCCGGGGTCGGACCTGTACACACTTACCACTGAGTCCCCTCAGGCAGTTGCGTCCGCGTCTGCGTCAGGTCAGCTGTCGGCCCCCTGCTCGTGTCGCTCTCTGGCGCACGAGACCGTCCTCTGGCACCACCGACTTGGCCACCCGTCTGTGCAGCGCCTTCGTGCCATGCACAAACGACACCTTGTCTCTGGTCTTCCCAGGGTTCTCCCTCCCCTCCCACCCTCGCCTGCTCCTTCCTGTCTTCCCTGTGTCGAGGGGCGGCAGCGCGCCGCTCCTCACTCCTCCTCCTTTCCCCCGACGACTGCTCCCTTGCAGACGCTCCACCTGGACGTGTGGGGCCCAGCCCGCGTCCGTGGACAGGGTCAGGAGAGGTACTTCCTGATTGTTGTTGACGACTACTCGCGCTACACCACGGTCTTCCCCTTGCGTACCAAGGGTGAGGTCCCTGATGTCTTGATCCCTTGGATCCGCAGAGCTCGTCTCCAGCTCAGCGAGCGTTTCCGCTCGGACTTTCCTGTCCTGCGTTTGCACTCTGACAGAGGTGGTGAGTTCTCCTCCGACCTCCTGGCAGCCTACTGTGCGGAGCACGGCATTGAGCAGTCGTTCACGCTTCCGGCCTCTCCACAGCAGAATGGGGTTGCTGAGCGCCGCATTGGCTTGGTCATGGAGGTCGCTCGTACCTCCTTGATCCATGCGGCTGCCCCCCACTTTCTGTGGCCGTTTGCTGTCCGATACGCTGCGCATCAGCTTAACCTCTGGCCCCGTGTCTCCTTACCGGAGACTTCCCCGACACTGCGTTGGACGGGAGAGGTTGGCGATGCGTCGCGTTTTCGGGTCTGGGGATCCCGAGCTTTTGTCTGCGATACGTCCGCGGACAAGCTCTCCTCTCGCGCTGTTCCTTGTGTCTTCCTTGGCTTTGTCCCGGACGTGCCTGGTTGGCAGTTTTACCACGTCACCTCGCGCCGGGTTCTGCCTTCTCAGGACGTCACTTTTGACGAGTCCGTCCCCTACTACCGCCTCTTCCCCTACCGCACTGCCCCGCTCCCCCCCCCGCCTCTCTTCCTCGCGCCAGGTGCTGCTGTGGTAGACCCCCTCCCCCCTCAGGGTGCCGCTCCCTCAGGTGTGTCCCAGGTAGACCCGGTTGAGCCTGTCGAGGTAGCTGTCGACTCTCGTCCTGCTAGGGGTGCTGAGCCTGCGCGTGAGGAGCCTGGCGGTGCTGAGTCTGGGGGTGCGGAGCCTGGGGGTGCTGAGCCTGAGGGTGCGGAGCCTGGGGGTGCTGAGCCTGGAGGTGCGGAGCCTGGGGGTGCTGAGCCTGGAGGTGCTGAGCCTGGGGGTGCGGAGCCTGGGGGTGCTGAGTCTGGAGGTGCTGAGTCTAGCGGTACTGAGCCTGGGAGTGCTACACCTGGAGGAGCCCTCTCCTCACAGCAGCTGCAGGAGAGGTACCTCGAGTACTGCAGCCTCAGGAGAGGTGCTGCTGGAGCTGGTACCAGTGCTTCCCCTCCTACCCGGATGCTCCCGGGTGCTCCACTCCGAAGACTGCAAACGCTGGAGCTGCTACTGGTGCTGAGGAGCCGGGCGCTGGAGCTGCTGCTGGTGCTGGGGACCCGGACGGTGGAGCTGCTGCTGGTGCTGAGGACCCGGGCGGTGGAGCTGCTGCTGGTGCTGAGGACCCTGACGCTGGTGTCTCTACTGGTTCTGGAGACGCTGCGCGGCCGCGACCTTACTTCGTGCCGCTCCTTCAGCAGGTTCTTGGTCAGACTCCTCCTCCTTTTCCTCCTTCCTCCTTAGAGTGTCGTCCGTTTGTCCAGTCGCAGTCACAGTTACCGCCTGCCTCGCCTCTCCCTGGTCCCTCCCCTTACACTGGTCCCACAGGAGGTCTTACGGAGCGTCGTGAGCCTGAGTCTCGTCCTGCGTCGCCTGTTCGTACTGCTCGCACTGGTCGTCGTGTCCCACGTGAGCGTCCTCCTCCTGTCCCTGGCACTCACTACATGACTCTGCGTCCCTCCACTGCTCCTCAGCGTGTCCCTCTGCCGTCTCCTCCTGCGTCCTCTCTACCTACTCTTCCTGACCCGGAGTCTGACTCCCGTCGTGCTGCCAGTCCCACTGTCACGCGTCTCCTCGCCACTGTTGTCACTGACCCTACCTTTGAGTCCTCTGCTGCGTCTGCTCTGGTCGCTGAGTTGGTTGACTTTGCTGCCCGGTGTCGTCTAGACTACGCCGCTAGTCTTGTTGCTGAGTCTGTACGTTGACAACAAGGCTGCCATTGCCTTGTGTGAGGAGCACAGACTGGAGCACAGAACGAAGCACATCGCCCTGCGGTACTTCCTTGCTCGAGAGCTGCAGCAGCGCGGTCAGCTTCGTCTGCGTTACGTGGCCACTGAGGCCAACACTGCTGATGTGTTCACCAAGGCGCTTCAGCCTTGTGACCATCAGCGCTTCTGTACTCTTCTAGGCCTTGTGCCTGCTGGACCTCACTTGCTTACCTCTTGACTCTGTTTGTACTGTGATCTCTATATATATACCTGCATGTTTACTCTTGCTAGGTTGTGATCACTGTATCCCTTGTTATATTATCAATCTGCATGTGAACTGGTCTTGTGACCACTTGCTTGTGCTCGGAATTTGTGTGGTATCCTTGAGATCCACCCTGAGCTTGCTTTGCTTTGCTTTGACTGGTCTCATGACCCTGTGGTTGTCTCCCACTGCGCCTATGGGGGTGTGTCAAACATTGTATTTCTATATTGTCTAGGCTGTAGTGGGTTACACCTTAGGGGGTACACAAAGTTATTGTTTCCTACTTGTACCAAACTCTGTGCTAGTTCATTCATTCCTGCTCAGTTATTCTGACAAGTAGAGGCCTGGGAAGACTAGCAACCAGGGAGCGAGAGTGCATGCCACGAAGGCGCTGCACCGAGGGGTGACCAAGGCGGTGGTGCCAAAGGAGGGTCTGGTGCGACAAAGCGCGACACGAGCAGGGGGCCGCTAGCTGACCTGACGCAGACGCAGACACAGCTACCTGAGGGGACTCAGTGGTCAGGGTGTACAGACTCGAGCCAGGCGCACGGGTAAACGTGGCCAGGTGTCGGCCCGTCCGAGCACACGTACAGTGAGTCACTCGCTGACTCGCAGGAGTGAACTGGTGAACCCCCCTATCCTGGAGGTCAGCTCCACTCACCAAGTTTGTAGAGAACGAGGGGAGGTAAAGACCTGACAGCAAGCCAGACGGGGCGGCCGGACACGGCAGAACCGTGGAGTAGTGGGCAAGGACTGGACCCCCAGAGGGGTCCGCCAGAGAGACTGGAACTGGCCGACTAAGTGAGTGTGGTGCAGTCACGAAAGAAGGAGCGGGAAGCTCCTGAGTCAAGGGTGAAGGTGTGCAAGACCGCAGCAGGCGCAGTACCAGAGAGAGCAGACGCACTAGCACCTAGAGCAGCAGCCTCACCAGTACCTAGAGCAGGAGACGCAGTAGCACCTAGAGCAGCAGCCTCACCAGCACCTAGAGCAGAAGACGCACGAGCACCTAGAGCAGCAGCCTCACCAGCACCGAGAGCAGCAGGCTCTATACCTGGGTCAGGCGGTACACACAGGTAACAGGCACGGTCAGCACTAGTAGGCAATGCATACATGGCAGTGAGGATAGCATCATAATCAAGAGCAAACATATCAACCCCCTGTCCAAGCAGCTCCAGCCAGGTGGGGAGCTCAGCCTCGTCGCCAAACTCGGTACGCCAGGCGTCGCTCAGACGGGCAAAGCAGCGGGACTGTGTGTGACCAAGCGTCCCGCAAGTCTGACCAGCCCGAGCACCTGTGCGAATGACGTACGGGCAGCGAACTGTACGCAAAGACCACCCACTCTGGGCGTACCACTCGTGGAGCTGCTGGGACGTAAGTGTCTCGCGTGGACGACGCTGCAACAGCAGCTGGCCACTGCCTAACGCTCCCAACTGACCAGCTCCAGGGCGACAGCTACGACGGCTACCGCGACAACCCAAACCAGCGAACCACTCACTAAGCTGCTGGGGCGTGAGAGACTCGCGGGAACGTCGCTGGAGCTGCATCTGGCCACCTGCCAGTAGCAGCAGTAGCAGTAGTAGCAGCAGCAGCTCGGGCAGGGCAGGCGCGGCAGGCAGGCAGGCAGGCAGGTAGGCAGGCAGGCAGGCAGGCAGGCCGGCAAGCAAGCCGGTAGGCAGGAAGGCAGGCAGGCAGGCAGGCAGGCAGGCAGGCAGGCAGGCAGGCAGGCAGGCAGGCCGGCAGGCAGGCCGACAGGCGGCAGGCAGGCAGACAGGCAGGCAGGCAGGCAGGCAGGCAGACAGGCAGGCCGGCAGGCAGGCAGGCAGGCAGGCAGGCAAGCAGAGAGAACGGGCTCGCGCGAATAAAGCAGGTGCTCACCAGAGGAGGGAAGGGCAGATGCTCGCCGGGCGAGCAGGGCCGGCGCTCGGCGGGCGGCGGCAGGGTAGGTGCACGACGGCGGCGACAGCGGGGCCGCAACACCGGCTGCAGAGTAGGGCCGAAGCAGCTGCAAGGCTGGGCCGCATCAGCGGCAGGTCGGGGCCGCGGCAGCTGCAGGGCGGGGCCGCGTCAGCGGCAGGTCGGGGCTGCGGCAGCTGCAGGGCGGGGCTGCGTCAGCGGCAGGTCGAGGCCGCGTCAGCGGCAGGTCGGGGCCACGTCAGCTGCAGGGCGGGGCCGCGTCAGCGGCAGGTCGGGGCCGCTTCCGTGGCCTGGCGGGGCCGCGTCGGCGGCCTGGCGGGGCCGCGTCGGCGGCAGGGCGCGGCCGCGTCAGAGGCAGGGCGGGGCCGCGTCGGCGGTAGGGCGCGGCCGCGTCAGAGGCAGGACGCGGCCGCGTCAGAGGCAGATCGGGCGCGGTGCGCGAAGCCGTCGCGGGCTGCGCGAGGACGGCAGCCGCGGCGCGCGGGGCTGCAGCGCGACGCGCGGGCAGCGGACGCGACGCGCGGGGCTGCAGTGCGACGCACGGGGCTGCAGTACGCAGCGCGAACTGCAGACACGGCGCGCTGAGCAGCAGCGAGCCGCGCGCGGGCTGCTGCATGGCGGGGTCAGGTGGGGCCGCGTCAGTGGCAGGTCGTGTCCGCGAGGCGGGGCGGCGCTCTGGCCTGACGGACCTGTAGGGGCAACGTGCGGGCCTAGGGCAGCAGTAGGCAGCGCGAGGGCTGTAGGATGGCGCGCGCAGCGCAGCACGTCACAAGGCAAGGCAGGCAACACATGGGGTAGCGCGGTAACCGCAACGGTAGGTGGGCCCGAAAAAAAAAACGGTCCTACGGACCTTAGTGCTCTGAAACCATGTTAGAATTTAGCAACAGGAATGAGTGAACTATGAAAGAGTTGGGTACAAATATGAAACCCTAAAAGGGGCTGTACCCCATATTGGCTACCCCACTACAGCCTAGACATAAATAGCAGATATATCCTTTGACACGGTGCGTATTGACCTGGCCTGAGAAGGAGTCAGCCAGCACAACTCCAACAGGTGCACGGCTCGTGTGGTCGCTAAAGAAACGCTGAGAGGCACCAGAGTCAAGCGTGAAGGGAAGCGCTAAATACAGAAAAAAATCCTACAGATGCATCGACTAATGATCCGAAAGTAGATGCACAAGAATGATAGTCGTACAGACAGAAGCATACTAAGCAGTAGGAACATCATCAATATGGGCAAGCTACGTTGCATCGGAGAGTACAAGTTCGGGAGAGCAGCCTGAAACCCGATGCGCAGGCGATAGAGGTTGTCGAGGCAGCGGAAGCAGCGCACCGCTGAGTGATCCGGACGCCTGCAGATCTGACCAACATCAAGACTAGTCTTAAAGCCGCGGACTTTAAGATGCTACTTGCATGGCCAGCATCGCGGCGGCGCGTGTTAGTGTTAGACCTCAATCTCAACTTTCATATCATAACGTGTAGTTTTGCACTTTGTGCTGGTTGGGTGTACACCCACATTCCAACCCTAAAAGTGATCATCCAGCAATCTTTAACCCACCAATTGGAGATCGCCTTAGGGTTACCCTCAATTCCCTAGGGATTACCCCAGATTCCCTCCCCATCCATACCTCATTCCTTTGGATGTACGAAGAGCTTTGAGCTCATTACTTCAATTCTAAACTCAGTTGCAACATGGTATCAGAGCGTTTCAAATGCACACGCGGATCTTGATCTTTCTACCTTTCTAGATTCTCCTCCCGCAATCTTTGGCGAAGTCGCTTTTAAAATCCGTCGCTTGACGGCAATCATCGGCATTGCGCTAGCATACCGGTGAGTGAACTTGCCGATGGTGGCCGAGGTCGGCCAGTACCGCTACTTCTTGACCATCGTGGACGACCACACGCGTGCGGTGTGGGTGTACCCTCTCAAGACGAAGGGGGATGTGGCAGCGGCTGTTCTTAAGGAGTGGATGCCGAGAGCACAAAGGGAGAGCGGACACAAGGTGAAGGTGATCCGCACCGACAACGGGGGAGAGTTCATTGGCGCTGATTTTGAGGCGGTGCCCTACAATCCGCAGCAGAATGGCGTGGCTGAGCGGTTCAACCGGACCCTGCAGGAAGGTGCCCGCACTCTACTTGGGCGTGCAGGGCTGCCGGATCCGTTTTGGGTGACTGCACTACGGCAGGTCGTTGTGGTGAAGAACAGGGTGCTCGCGACTATGGGGGACAAGCAGTGGATCCCTTACACCAAGTGGTATGGGAGTGCACCAGCAGTCAACATGCTGAGAGCCTACGGCTGCATGGTGGTGTTTCATGTGCCGAAGGAGAAGAGGGGAAAGTTGGAAGCTTCTGGGAGATGGGGTGTGCACTTGGGACTTGCTAAGGATCACAAGGGCTGGCTGATTTGGGACACGACCAGCCAGCAGCTGACTGTGTCAAGGGATGTGAAATTCCTCGAGTCCTTGTACTACATGGAGGGAAGCCAGCCACCCCACTGCCTTCGGGGTTCACTGTGGAGCCCTGTGCTGATGAGGAGGTGGTGGGAGAGAGTGACAGGAAGCTGTTTCATTCCATGGTTGGGGCGCTCAACTATGCGGCTAACCACACGCGGCCTGACATTGCGTTTGCAACATCCAGGCTTGCGAGTGTGGTGTCACGTCCCAGTCATGAGCAGCTGGAAGCGGCCAAGAGGTTGGTCCGCTATGTGAGTGCTACAGCATCAGTGGGCTTGGAGTACAGTGCTGTGCGACAGAGGCTGCAGAGGGGTGCAGCTGACTTGAGCAAGGGGGAGATGCTCTTGACTTGCTACACCGACGCTAGCTTCAACTCAGTGAAGTCGGATGGCACCAGCATTGGAGGCTATGTGTGCCTCTTTGGAGGTGGTGCAGTGAGCTGGCGCAGCAAGAAGCAGAACGAGGTGGGGCTGTCCTCGTGTGAGACCGAGTACATGGCCCTTCATCATGGGGCTAAGGAGGTGGTGTGGCTGAGGCGTTTGTTGGAGGAGATTGGTGTTGGTCAGAAGGAGCCGACGATGATTTCCTGTGACAACGAGTCAACAGTGAAGCTGGCCAAGAATGCTTGTCTTCATGGGCTGACCAAGCACATCAGGCCTAAGTGGCATTGGACAAGGAGGCTCCTGGACAAGGAGGTGCGACTGGAGCTTGTGAAGACCCAGCAGCAGGCGGCTGACATTCTCACCAAGCGCCTGGCAGAACCTGAGCACTGGAAGGGGATGAAGCTCGCTGGAATAAGTGTGCATTGAGGGTGCATGCTTGAGCTTTGGAATGTTGGATGATGGTTGGCAGCCAGAGGGGGAGTTTGTTGTGTGATGCTATCATCCGCATTCACGTCTGTCTGCCTCCCATCATGTGTTTGCGTGTTGCATGCGTGGTGTGAGCGTGTGCAAGAATTTGTGTTTTGCGCGGTTTGGATTTTCTGAGTGTGTGTGAATGTCATTTGGCTTGAGCATATACCTGAAGTGATTGCTCTGCTCAAGAGCTTCCCGACGAACCAAGAATCGTCGCGATCGGAGCAATATCAAGAAAGTTACGAACATTGGAGTTCGTATGCTTTCTGTACTTTGGTTGCGGCGACTATGGGAAGTTGTGGGGTTGACTCATTATGGGGTACAGACTTTTGGGGTTGGGAATTCGAACCCATCACTGTAGATTGCTGCCATGTGGTTGGGTGAAGCCAAACCAGGTTGGCAAGTGTGGCCAAGTGGGTTGAGGTGGATGGCATGAGTTGGAAAGTGACAAATGTGAAAGTGGGGTTGCCTATGGAGAGGGGAATTGTGTGGCATGGGGTTTCCTTTGGTTGGGGACTCCTTGGGACCTTCCCTCTCGTCCTCCTCTTCCCTCCCACGTAGTGTAGTCCTACTCCAATTCTCATGTGTGTAACTCTTGTGAACTTGTGAAACTATTGTGAGTGAGTTAAGTTTCTATGTGGCAGCATACCCCCTAGTGCGCCGAAAAGCATAACTCGAGATTTACTCCACCTTTTGATACGATTCAAATTGGGAATGATAGCCACGGTCAAGGGCTATAACATACTCGAGTTTGAGACGATTCTAACGGTGCACGTTTCGTCGACAATGATTCTTGTGAAGTCGCGGTTTCTGTCCAGATCTCTAAGCCAACGATTTTGTGATATTTCGGCACCTAATCTTCATAGACTCGATCATTGATCACTAACAACTCCCCTCCCTGCACCTGTCCCTGTCTCACTTGCTGACCCCTCTGGGGGCCCAGTGCTTGCTCACTCCTCCACTGTGCTCCCGTGTCCGGCGGTCCCGTTCGGTGAGCTGTCAGGTCTCCATATCCCTTCGTTCTCTACGAACCTGGTGAGCAACGCCGTCCTTTAGGATCGTTGGTTTGACACCTTTACCCTTGGAGGACAGCGTGTGGCGATCTGCACGTGCTCTCGGACTGGCCGCCACCTGGCCACGTTCACACGTGAGCCTGGGTCCAGTCTGTACACCCTCACCACTGTGTCGCGCTACGCCCCTTTGTCTCCTCAGCTGTACGCGTCCGCTCAGGTAGCTACCCAGTGTGAGTGCCGTCGCCTCTCGCACCAGACTCTCCTTTGGCACCACCGCCTTGGTCACCCCTCCCTGCCTCGCCTTCGTGGCATGCACTCTCGCTCCCTGGTCTCTGGTCTTCCCAGGTCTCTGCCCTCCCTCCCTCCCTCGCCTACGCCGCCCTGCATTCCTTGCGTCGAGGGGCGGCAGCGCGCCGCTCCTCACTCCTCCTCGTTCCCTCCCACAGAGGCTCCTCTGCAGACTCTCCACCTGGACGTGTGGGGCCCAGCCCGCGTCCAGGGACAGGGCCGCGAGCGGTACTTTCTGCTGGTTGTCGACGACTACACGCGTTACACCACGGTCTTCCCCTTGCGCAGCAAGGGGGACGTCCCTGCTGTTTTGATCCCCTGGATCCGCGCTGTTCGTCTCCAGCTCCGCGAGCGGTTCCACTCGGACTTTCCTATCCTGCCTCTACACTCTGACAGAGGTGGTGAGTTCACCCCCGACCTTTTGCGAGCTTTCTATGAGGAGGAGGGCATCCTCCAGTCATCCCCGCAGCAGAATGGGGTTGCTGAGCGTCGCATTGGCTTAGTCATGGAGGTCGCTCGTACCTCCATGATCCATGTGGCTGCTCCCCATTTTCTGTGGCCGTTTGCGGTCCGGTAAAAAGCGTATCAGCTCAACCTCTGGCCTCGTGTCTCCTTGCCGGAGACCTCGCCCACACTGCGTTGGACGGGGGAGGTTGGCGATGCTTCGCGATTCCGAGCCTAAGGTGCTCGTGCCTTTGACCGGGATACCACTGCGGACAAGCTCTCCGCTCGTGCCATTCTGTGCGTCTTCCTTGGCTTTCCCCCTGACGCGCCTGGCTGGCAGTTTTACGACCCCGCCTCGCGCCGTGTCTTTGCGTCTCAGTACATCACCTTTGACGAGTCGGTCCCCTTTTACCGTCTCTTTCCCTACCGCACTGCCCCTCTCCCCCCCCCGCCGCTCTTTCTCGCTCCAGGTCCTCCCCAGGTAGACCCCCTCCCCGCGCCAGGTCCTGCTCCTTCAGGTGTGTCTCAGGTAGACCCTCCTCCCTTGACTGAGCCTTTTGAGGTCACTTCTGACTCAGGTCCTACTGGGGGTGGTCCTGCTCGGGGTGCTGCTTCTGGGGGTGCGGAGCCTAGGGGTGCGGAGCCTGGGGGTGCTGAGCCTGAGGGTGCGGAGCCTGGAGGTGCTGAGCCTGAGCGTGCGGAGCCATGGGGTGTTGAGCCCGAGGGTGCGGAGTCTGGGGGTGCTGAGTCTGGGGGTGCTGAGCCTGGGGGTCCTGAGGCTGCTGGGTGAGCGTGGTGAGGCTTGAGGCCGCCTACGTAGTCGCTCCGCTGGTGCCTCGCCGCAGCACTATCCTCGGTGTCAGCCTCTCTCCCCACAGCAGCTGCGTGAGTGGTACGCTAGCCGTCAGGGTCGCACTGCTGGAGCTGGTGGTGCTGGTTCTGGGGGTGCTGCACCGGAGAGTGCTGAGTGTGGAGGTTCTTTGTCTACTGGAGGTGCTGGAGTAGCTGGTCCCGGAGGTGCTCGTACTGGAGTTACTAGAGCTGCTGGGGCTAGAGGAGCTGCTGGACTTGGTGGTACTGGAGGTCCTGCTGCTGGAGGTACTGGGGCTGGAGAGCCTGGAGCTGGAGGTGCCGGTTCTGGGGGTGCTGCTGCTGGAGGTACTGGAGCTGGAGAGCTTGGAGCTTGAGGTGTTGGTTCTGGGGGTGCTGCGACTGGAGGTACTGAGGCGGGAGACCCTGGAGCTGGAGGTTCCGGAGCTCCAGCGCCTCCACCTCCAGCGCCTCCAGCAGCTCCGGGGTCTCCCTGCTGGAGGTTCTGGCTTGCAGATCACCCGGGACAGAGCATGGCGCACCATCACCCTGACTTAGTCACACATGGTGCAACAGGTCCTTCAGCGCTTCGGCTTCACTTGGTCCTCGCCACAGTCCACTCCTATGGCTACCGGTCACTCGCTCTCAGATCTGCCTTCGGATGAGTCCGTAGAGCCGAGTGGCCCGTATTCAGAGCTTGTGGGCTGCCTCATGTACCTGATGACCTGCACTCGACCTGACCTTGCTTACCCTCTTAGCATCCTGGCTCGCTATGTTGCGCCTGGGAGACACCGGCGAGAGCACATGGAGGCTGCTAAGAGGGTGTTGCGCTACTTGTGCAGTACATCGGGCATGGGGCTCGTGCTTGGAGGGCGAGACCGTGTTGTACTCACTGGACACTCAGACGCTTCTTGGGTGGACGACCTGGCTACGCAGCGGTCGTCACAGGGTTACACTTTCAGTCTTCGTTGCGGCTCTGTTTCTTGGCGGTCTACCCGCTCGTCTTCTGTTCTCAGCTCCAGTTGTGAGGCTGAGATCTACGCCACAGCCATGGCTGCACAGGAGCTTCGCTGGCTCACCTACCTGCTGACCAATGTGGGAGAGTGGCCTCGTTCCCCTCCAATTCTGTACGTATACAACGAGGCTGCCATTGCTTTGTGTCAGGAGCACAGACTGGAGCACATAACGAAGCACATCGCTCTGCGTTACTTCTTGGCTCGAGAGTTGCAGCAGCGTGGTCAGCTTCGTCTTGCTCACGTGGACACTCTGGCCAACAATGCTGATATATTCACCAAGCAGCTTTTGTCTGGTGATCATCAGCGTCTGTGTACTGTGTTAGGCCTGGTGCAAGTTTCGTCTCACTTGCTCACTTCTTAACTTTGCTTGTACTGTGATCTATATATATGTACCTGCATGCTTGCTCTTGCTAGGTGGTGATCACTGTACTGTTGTTGTTGTCTATATACCCCTGCATGTGAACTGGCCTTCTGGCCCTTTGCTTGTGCTCAGAGAGTGTGGTGACATTGTGATCCACCCTGAGCTTGCTTTGTTTTTCTTGACTGGTCTTGTGACCCCTTGCTCTCCCCCACTTTGCCTATGGGGGTGTGTCAAATTATATATGTGATATATGTGTGTAGGCTGTAGTGGGGTAGCCAATATGGGGTATAGCCCCTTTAGGGTTTCATACTTGTACCCAACTTTGACCTAGTTCATTCATTCCTGGTACCGTAGCTTGTTTCTGACAAGCACAACACGAGAGGGACTTGGTGCCGTGCCACGATGACCTCAAAAGCCGGTGCCATGCCATATGTGATGAGGTCGAGGACATCCCGTGTGATCTGGAAGGTATCCTCAAACTCGTCGTCACACATGTGGTAGAGGTCTTCCAACCAGTCCTGGATCCTTGTCTCCCGACGCCGTTTCCGCCTTTCACGGCGAGCACCTTCCATTTGAGTACGCTCTACCTCCCTGTCCACCTCTGTCGACATTGGTAGAATAGTAGTGGTAATCCACTCACATGCAGCGAGAGAGACTATGCGCAGCCAGGAATTAAGGTAGTACTCGTGCCATAGATGTAGAGCAACACAAAGGATGAGCACGTGATGTGGCTGCATGATGTCTGTGCTCCATGTATAAAGTATGTGTTGGGCTGAGAAAAGCCCTTAGGATCTTTACAGGGGTGAATTCTAGGTAATACTTGATGCAACAGCGGAAGCTTAATAACCGAGTTTTGAACCACCTTGCGCTAGTATGTGAGGGAAAAGTAGATTGATTAAAAACAAGGAGATACAAACTTTTATAAGAGTACAAGGAATATTAGACGTTGTAACTTAATAACTGTTTTATTGTTGCTGTTGCGGTTCGATACAGTGACGACTCGGGCAACTGCTCTGTAGCGAGTCAGTTGTGTGTCCTTGCTGTCGCGCTGTACTTGTCAGGTCAAAGGTCGCTGACCTTTGACTTTCGCGTAACCTCCAGCAACTGCTCAACCTCCGAGGGTTGACTCGCCGGTGCTTCAATATGCTTCGCTTCGCTTCTGACTTGGTGTTTCGACACGACAGAGGCGCTTAGAATTAATTGTTTCCAACACTCCCCTTCGCTTCTGAAGTATCGCAGCTGGTGACGTGGCTCTGTCCAGTCAGCAGCATGCAGTACTCGAACTTCTGTTTTCCGAGCTTCTTGGTCAAGTAATCAGCTGCCATCTCGGACGTGGGGCAGTAGGATAGCTCGAGTCTCCCCTTCTCGATCTCGTCCTTCACGAAGAAGTATCGCAAGGCGATGTGTTTCGTCCTGTTCGCGAAGCCGTTCTTGTTGGCGATGCGAATTGCCGACTGGTTGTCGCAGAACAGGGTGAAGCTGGGTAACTGAGCTAGCTTCGCTTCTTCCAGCAGTTCGCGAAGGTAAAGTCCTTCCTTGGTGGCTGAGCAGAGTGCGATGTATTCCGCTTCAGCTGACGAGAGGGCGATAAATTCCTGTTTGTTCGGCTGCCAAGAGATATATCCGATAGGCTCGAGGCGGTAGATGTAGCCGGTGCGGGAGCGCCTATTGTCGGAGTCCCCGACGTGATCGGCGTCGACGTAGCCGATTAGCTTAGGAGTCGTGGTTCCGTTCTTGTGGTAGGTTAGGGCGACGGTCGGGGTGCTGACGAGGTAGTGGAGAGCGCGGTCGCGTTCTGCCATGTGCTCTGCTTCGGGCTTCTTGAGGTAGGTGGCAAGCTGGCTCGCGGAGTATGATCGGTCCGGGCGGCAGGTGACAGCTGCGAAGAGGAGGCATCCTAGCTTCCTCTGGTAGTCGCGTATGCCGGCGGGCTTGAGTAGAGCGGAGCCTTCCTTGTGGTTTTTAGCCGTGTAGCGGTATGGCGTGGAGATGACAGTCGGCGTGAGTGCGAAACGCTTGGCGATGGTGTCGGCGTATTTCGCGGCGCTGAGGTAGATCGTGTCGTCCTCTTCCTGTATGTTGAGGCCGAGGTACTGTGTGACGGTAGACGAGACCGTGAGCGTGAGATCCTTCTGTAGCTCCCCTTCGAACCAGGTTGTGACACCGTCGGTCAAGCCGATGTAGAGGAGATCGTCTACGTAGACGATTAGCAGGATGTAGTCGGTGCCTTTCGTGAGCCGGTACATGCCCTGATCGTGCGGTAGTTGCTTGAAGCCGATGCGAATGAGGCGAGCGTGCAGGTATTGTTGCCATAGCCGCTGAGCTTGTTTAATGCCGTAAGGTGACTTGAGTAGCTGGCAGACGTGATTGGAGTCCGTGTTGGAGCCGTGTGGTAACTCGACGAAGATCTCTGCGTCGACAGGTGCGTAGAGGAATGCGTTGGCGACGTCAATTTGCCGCAGCTTCTTCTTCTTCATGGCGGCGATCGCGAGGAGAATTCGCAGCGAGGTGTGTCGGCTTACTGGAGCGAAGGTTTCGGTGAAGTCGCGTCCGTGCTTTTGGTCGAATCCGCGTACAACCCAGCGAGCTTTGAACTTGTCAATGGTGCCGTCTGCCTTTGTCTTCACACGGAAGATCCACTTTCCGGTGAGAATCGTCTTGTTCCGTGCTACGCCGATGGGAACGACTTTCCAGGTGTTGCGCTCCTCTAGTGCCTTCAATTCCCTGTCCATGGCTTCGCTCCAATTTTCCCTATGCTCCCCTCTCAGAGCCTGCTGAACTGTCGCAGGCTCCTTAGGAATATATTTTGCCCTCGCCGCGCCGTGCACCGCGGTGACGAGCCCAAATATCTGGAGTCCACTCTGTGAGTAGCGGGGGAGTGTGGTGTCCTCGGGATAAACTGCTTCGTCTCCCGCTTCTGGATCAGGTGCGAAGTTGGGCCCTATGCGTTCTGCTTCGTTGGTCTTGACTTGTTCAGGTGTAACGTAACCGTCGTCAGCGAATTTGTAGAAGACTTCGGCGTTGATGCTTTCGCGATGGTTGTCGTCGTCCATTGGTACATCCACCCAGCAGTAAGGGAGTGGTCCGGCTGCTTCCGAGGCTCCATCCACATTCTGCTCGTCCCAATCAGCTTCATCCGCTGCCGAAGCGAAGGCTCGGTCTCCACGAACACCACTGGTGAGGTCTCGCTGTTCTGCCAAGTTGGCTTGGTAGGAGTCGAGGGTGAGTCGTTCGTAGAAAATGACATCACGTGCTGCCACTGTTTCCTTTGTGTGAACGTCGAAGATTTTCCACGCGTTGTAATTATTTTCGATGCCCATGTGTAGTCCCCACTGTACGCTTTGGGAGAATCGGCCGGCTCGTGCAGCTGGGGGTCGGTACTGTACCATGCAGCCGAAGACGCGCAACATTTTTGTGCTGCCCAGTTTTCCTGTCCACAGCAGATGCGGTGATGCGTTGTTCGGAAGTGATGATGACGAGAGCAAGTTGTGCAGCATGACGGCGTGGTCCATTGCTTCGGGCCACTGGTGGTTGGGTAGCCGCATGCCACGCAACAGTTTGCGCATGGTGTTCTGGAGGGTCCTGTTCATCCTTTCTGCTACACCCTGCTGTTGATGGGCGTAGGGAAGGGAGATGAGCCTCTTGATTCCCTTCTCTGCCAGGTAGTCCTTGAAGCGTTGTGAGGTGTATTCTCCTCCTCCGTCTGACTAAAAACTCTTCAGTTTTACTCCCGATTCTCGTTCTGCTGCTGGAAGCCAAGCGACGAAGGCTTCGAAAGCCATGTCACGACTCGGAAGGTTCAGATGCCAGACGTATCGTGTGGCAGCGTCGATGAAGGTGATAGTGTAGTTATAAGCTCCTTGTCCTGGTACGCGATTGTACAGGATGTCGCTGTACACCCTTTCAAGTGGTGCGTAAGCTGGTGCACTCGGGTTGTGATGAGGAACGAATGGCTGATGTGGTAAGTCGGCCTCAGAACAGGTGAAGTACGTTCCGCGGACTCGCTGGAGTTCACTGCCATCGTGAAGTAGAAGAGAATTTTTGTCGAGCACGCCTGCTCTTATCGTGTTATTTAACACCGTATTGCTTTGGTGTCCCATTCTTGCATGCCAGATTTCTTCGCTGGCGCGGTGTCCGGGTGAGCGCCGGTACATGTCGGAGTTAAGTAGAAGCCGGCGGTGACGTTGGCGCTTCGGTGGACTTCTCGTGGTGCCGGTTTTAGTTGCTGCGCAGGTGTCAGTGATGTGTCGTCGATGAAGATTGGTGCCGTTGAAGGACCAGCGATTGGTGTCGATGTTGCTGCTGCTGCTTTCGTTGTCTCTGCTGCTACCGTTGTTATCTCTGCTGCTGCTGATGTTGTCTCTGCTGCTGCTGATGTTGTCTCTGCTGCTGCTGATGTTGTCTCTGCTGTTGCTGATGTTGTTTCTTCTGCTGCCGAGTGCTGAATTGTTGCTAACACCCTTGTTCTTTCTGCCTCAGGGATGGTGTGTGAGTACCAGAAGCCTTCTGGACTGAAGTCGGGGTCGAGATCCGGTGGATGTGTCCAGGAGGTGAAGGTGACGATCCCGTCGCTGTCTGCGGTGCCGAGATCTGGAACAAAGTCAAGAACAAAGACGTTATTCTTCAAGACTGCCTTTCCGATGTAAAGTCCTCCTCTCCCGTGGTATAACTTAAATTCTTGCGTGGTGCTGTCTGCTTCGAGGTGTATCCCTTTCGCCATCAGTTGACTGACACTCAGTAAGTTGTAGCCGAGTCCTTCTGCTATCAGAACCTTCGACATCTGTAGTATGACGTTTGTTTCTCGTGACTGAAGTTCTACTACGCCTTGTCGTCGCGTGCGCAGGTCTTGGTTGTTCGCGACGGTGATGACGACTTCCCGTTGAAGTTGGTATTCCCGTTGAACGAAGCGACCCGAGGAGCACATGTGTTGCCCGCAGCAACTGTCCAAGAACCAGGTGTCTTTCCCGGACGGCTCACTTTGGGCGATGGCTGCATATGTCGGGTTCGGTTGAAATGACTCGCGGCAAAGTGTGGCGTTGTCGAGTTGCTCTTCCAGTGAATAATGTGGTGGTGATTAGGTGATGCAGGAGTCGGTCAATCTTGCCATGCAACTGACGATGTTTCTTGCTCCTTGTGCAGGTTGTCCCGTTGATGTCGTTGAGGCTTGAACCTGAGTGGTGGGATTCGCTTGTGTTGAAGCGGCTTGGCTGCTTGAAGGTCGAAGTTGTCGTTGCGGCGGTGTTGGTTGCTGTCGATTCGGGCAGTGCAAGCGCGGGTGTCCTGACGTCTTGCAGATGTGGCAGAACGGAGGTACGGGTTTTGGTTGTTGTCGGTTGTTGTTGTTGTTGTTGTTGTTGTAGCGTCGCTGAGAGTGGAAGGCGAATTCCGGTGCTAACGTCTTCCTTTTGTGTCTTTCTTCTTGCAGGTCCATGTCTTGTTGCTCGGCATGAATTTCAGTGCAAAGTGCTGCTTCGGAGATTCTTCCGTGCGCTCGAAGAATGGCTTTTGTGGCGCGCCATTGAGGACCGAGGCCGCTGATAATAACTGTCACGAAGGCGTCTTCTGATATTGACCCTCCGCATCGAAGGAGTTTGTCGTGCAATTCGCGACAGCGACTGATATACGCCATCCCCTTTTCCCCTGGTTTCATTTCGACTGTTGTCAGTTGTGCCATCAACCGACTCTGATTTACGCTGTCTGTTGCTTGATACAGGCTCTTCAAGTGGTAGTATGCGAGTGCGACGGAGTTGCCGTATCCCGGTAAGACCGTGTATTCTACTGCTGACGGCGTTATATTCCTTAGGAGGATTGTGTACGCCATCATTGATTGATAGGTGTACTGCTGCTTCTCATACTGTGTGCCGTTTGTTGGGTATGGCAGAGTTCCGTCGAAGAAGCTGAGAATCTTCTCGCCTTCCATCATCACCTCGACTTCGAACGACCAGGTGAAGAAGTCCTTTCCGTCGAAAGGTCTTGACGTCTGCAGTTTCAGAACGTGTGCGAACTGCGACTGAACTTGTAACGCGTCCAGTGGTTTCTCTTGTCCAGGTGGAGCTTGCGGGTGCGGCATGAAGCTGATGGACCCGCGCTCGTACGGAGCAAAGGTAGGCTGTTGCTGTTGGTTTCCGCGCTTATGATGAGCCATCAAGGCTCATGGGAGTTACTTTGTTGTTGTTGCTGTTGTGTGACTGCGCAGGTGCCGATTGCTGGAGGCCAAGGAGTTTTACCGTGGGCTCTCAAATACTCAAGTACTACCGTATCACGAAAGCGGATCTGCTGCGCAAGTACCGCTACACGGGGGGAAGACTGGGGAATCGTCGAGGAGTTCCTGGACAGTCTGAAGCGCCAATTTCCGGTGCAGACCCCGGAAAAGATCCGCGACTTCGCGTACTTCGAACGTAAGGGCGAAAAGTCACTGCTGGGATACTACGGACGACTGCGGGAGCTGGCGCTGGACATGGAATGCACGGACGAGAGGCGGCTCATTGGCAAGTTCCTGAACGGCCTTGACCAAAGCATGGTGAAGGAGCTACGGAGTAAAGTGTTTGAACTGGGGAGGGAAGCATCGCTGCAGCAAGGTTACGACATGGCGTGCCGATACGAGATGGGGCTCAAGTTGTACGAGCTGGAAAGAGCCGAGACTAAGGGGCCGGAGAGACGACGGGGTGTGTGGTTGGAAAGTGCGCAGGTGGAGCCGGTGCGTCGGGAGGAAGTGGCAGGCACGGACCGCCGGAAGTGTCACTGATGCGGGCAACCCAGGCACCTTCAGCGGGACTGCGATCAGGCCCCGCGGTGCGACACCTGTGAAGACCTCGGACACCTGCGGCGAGAGTGCCCCAAATCACCGACGTGCAAGAACTGCGGGAAGAAAGGCCACCGAGAGGCAGACTGCTATGCCAAGCGTCAGCCGAAGGGGAGAAGCAAGACCAGAGGGGAAATAGAGGAAGAAATGTGCAAGCTCCGAGCTTAGTTGGAGGACCTGGGTGGCGAGGAAAAGGCTGCAGAAGCACTCTACGTTGGCGCTGAAGAGGAGGATGACGCGGGAAGCCAGGCCTCCTTTCAGCTGATGGCGAGGCCCGGAACCCATTGGGAAGCGGAGCGGCAGCGAGGCGTAGGAGTTCTGAGGGCGAGTACGCCGGGGAACCCTTGTATGCGAGAGCAAAGGTGTGCGGTAGACCCTGATTTCGAGGATTCGGCCTACAGGCACTCGAAGGAGTGGATGCTATGCCAGTCAACCGTGCTGGCGGAAGCTAAAGGGTCCATAGCGGTCGGTGGCATATGGGTAGATCTCGCGATCATTAACATGGGAGCTCACCACGTGCTCATCGGGAAGGGCCTCGCCGAACAGATGCGGTTGAACGAGGAAGGGCGACTGCGGCAACAAGGATTCTCCGTAATGACAGCCGAGGGAGGAGAACTGAAGTGGCTGCCTCGCACGCGCAACTCGGTGGAGATCGTGCTCAAGCCTAGGGAAAAAGATGAGTGCAAAGTCAACCTCCGGTGCGGGGTAACCGAGTCAGAATACTACGATCTCCTCGTAGGGATGCGGCTTCTATACGCGGTGGGGGCCACGATCTGCACGTGGCAGGAGAAAGTGGTGTATTGCTCGCAATTCTGGGACCCGAGTGGACCGCGAGGAACGCTGCCGGTCCGCTTCATGGCACAAGAACCGAAGGCAACCTATCAGGCCCGCATAGTGGATCTGGAGGACCAGTTTGGAGAGATGAGCTGGTATGAGGCAGATGCGGAACTGCGGGAGCGCAGAAATCGGGAGGTATGGGCAGAAAGGAAGGAGGTGATCCCTGGAGAGGTCTTGAACAAGCGGCTCCTGCAGAAGCCAATTCGGATGGTGGAACTGTTTGGTGGACTCGACGCCGGACTGGCAGCGGCGCTGAAGGCAGGGTGGACCATTGAGAAGTGGACATACGTGGAAGTCAACCCGAGAGTGCGGGAGATGGCATGACACCACGTAGAGCTACTCAAACAGACCTACCCGGGGCAGGTCTTGGACGGAACCACAGACGGAAATTGGCACAATACGGTGAACGATGTGCAAGAGATCACGGAAGCGCGGGTGGCCGCGTGGGGCAGAGTGGACGTGCTTATCGCAGGGTGGGAATGCCAAGGAGTGTCATGGGTAGGATTGGGGATGGGCATGGAGGATGAGAGGACCGCCCTGTTTGAGCATCTGATGCGGATTATGAAGCTGGCGTACAGGCTACACGGGGAACACCTATACGTGCTGGAGAACTTGAATTTTGCGGCGGATCCCAAGGAGCGGGTGCGTGTGGCGCACAGGCGAGTAACCACAAAGCTGGGGGCAGGCGCGGCGCAGGCAGGATCACGGGGGCACCGAGATCAGAGGTACTGGCAGAATGGCATCTCAGAAGACGGCTGAGGCTGGAGCTGTCGAAGCGGGAAAGGCCGGCGGCAAGGCTCGTGCGGGACATACTCGAGCCGAACCAGGAAGAAGCACCGGTGTTATACCTCGATCACCCCGCACACTACCCATATAACCAACCCGAGGAGCCGAGGCAAGCGTGGCCAACCCTGGTCGCACACTATGGCTCGCACGCATTCCAGATGAAGGAAGGAGTGCCGGGGCCTGGGATGGTCAAGAATCTGAGGACTAGGGTGTGGGAGGAGCCAACGGCGTTGGAACGAGAACTAGCCATGGGCTTCATACCCGGGGCCACGGCAGCACCAGAAATCAGGGAATGGGAGTGCAGGCAGGCTCTTGGGCAGGGGATGGACGTACAAGCCATGGAGTGGCTACTGCAAACGGTGGAATTCCAGTTGCTGCTGTGGGACATGGACATCAGGGTGGAGGAGAAAGAGTGGTGGGCCAAGGGAAGCGAGGAAAACAATGAGGCTCAGGACCGACTTAACACAGAGAAGCGGAAGCTGGAGAACCTGCTGAACAACGAAGATCAGGAAGAACGGATGGCCACCGGGAGGGGAGAGTAACCTGGCGGCACGGAGCCGCCTGGCGAAAAGAAGCTGTGCGCAGTCCTTAATGGCGCTAGAGCCGAGCACGCGGGAGAGCCCAGCGGAGCGAACAGTTGTGGCTGCAGGGGAGGACCAGGAGTCATGGGCGGTGGGCCCTGTGCTCTTGGCAGAAGAAGTGGCCAAGATGAAAGAGATGCTGAAGCGGTATCGCAATGCCTTTGCCTACTCGTTGAAGGAGCTGGGCCGGTACAAAATCGGGGAAATGAAGATTGAGCTGACGTCAGAGACACCGACCTTCCAGCGGAAAAGGCGAATGACCAGAGTGGACGAGGAGGTGTGCAAGGAGAAATGTCAGGAGCTCTTCGAGGTAGACCTGATCCAACGCTCCACGTCGGAGTACGCAGCAGTGACGGTGGTAGCTGCCAGGAAGGATGCGACATGGGAAGTTCTCTCCAGACGCATGTGCCGGGATTATTGGGATCTATACATGATAAAAGCGAACCGATACCCCATGCCGACGCCAGAGGACATATTCGACAAATTGGTGGGGGCAACGGTATTCAGCACATTGGATTTGAGGCAGGGCTTCAACCAGATCCAGATCAGAGAGGAGGATCATACGAAGACAGCGTTCCACGCCGTGGATGGGTTGTGGGAGTGGAAGGAGATGCCATTTGGCATGCGCAACTCGTCGGCTATATTTCAGCAAGTGATGGACACGATCCTGAGAGGCATTAAGTGTGCGGCGTGCTACATCGACGACGTGGTCATCTTCAGCAAAGACAGCGCGTCGCATGTGGCGGACGTGGAGAGGGTGCTGAAGGCGATCCAAGAGGCGGGCCGCACCTGCCACCCGAACAAGTGCAAGTTCGGAGAGAGCACTGTGAAGTATCTAGAGTTTGAAGTCTCGGATGGGACCTTGTCGATTCAAGAAGCCAAAGTTGCGGTGCTGGACAAGGTGGCAGCGCTGATGGACAAGAGCAGGCTCAGGGCCATACTGGGCTTCCTCAACTACTACAGGAAGTTTGTGCCGAACTTCAGCAAGAGAGCCGGTCCGCTGAACTAGCTCCTGAGAGAGAGCATTGCGTGGAAATGGGGAGAGGAAGGGGAGAGGGCGATGAAGGACCTACTCGGAGCAGTAAAGACGGGGCCCGTCCTGGTCCTGCCCAACAGGGACCAGCCCTTCGTGCTCTACACCCTTGGAGCAGCCTGGGCATGGGGGCAGTGCTGAGCCAAGAGACCGAAGACGGAGAGAGAGTGGTGGCCTTCGCCAGACGGAGCTGCAGCCCCGCCGAGGCTAACTACAGCTCCTATGAAGGCGAGGGACTGGCCACGGTGTGGGCGGTAGAGCATTTCAGGGTGTACCTGCAACGAAGCCCATTCACGCTGGTGACGGATCACCGGCCGCTGACCTGGTTGATGACCAATGAGACCTTGACTGGGAGGAATGCGAGGTGGGCGATGCGGCTGCAGGAGTATCACGAGTTCAAGATACGCCACCGCCCGGAAAAAACGCTGCAGCATGTGGACGGACAATCGAGGAATCTGCCGCAGCCGGAGGCAAGCTCACTGGCAGCCTGCCTAGTGGCGTTAGCTAGCAGCATCAGGGAGACGGAGGGTGTCAAGCACCAAGGCCAGGGGCCCGAGGCTGTGTGGGAGGATCCACTGGTGCTGAAATGGGTGAAAGGAGAGATCGAGGCAGAGGAAGGCGTGGGCGAGCGAGCGCGCGCTCGGGGAAGGCACTACGGGTGGTACCAAAAGCAGCTGCAGGTGGACACGAAGGACGGGTGGAAACTGGTGCCATCGCTAGGAGAAAGGAAGCCACTCATCGGAGAGGTGCACAGCCAGCTGGGACACTACGGCCACGTAAGGACCGTGCAGCTGCTGACTACAGGGTGGTGGTGGGCAGGATTGCAACGAGACGTGTAGGAAGGAGTGGCGGACTATGAGCTGTGCAGCAGGATCAAAGCGAATCTGGAAAGAGAGCAGCAGAGCTGCAGTCACTGCCGATCCGTGGGCTGGGGTACCGGTGGTCGCTCGACCTTGCATGAGAACTGCCATTGAGTCGGAAGAACAAGTGTTACGTGCTGGTTATGATCGAGCACGTATCCAAGTGGGTGGAGGTTCGGGCGCTCAGTAGCAAGAATGCCGAATTGATCGCGGAGGCGTTCACAGACCAAGTATTGACGCGGTTTGGGGCATGCAGGGAAGTGCTGACTGGCCAAGGCACAGAGTTCAGGGGAGCCTTTGATCAGCTGCTGAAGAGCATGGGGATTGTGCACAGGCGTACGTCAAGGTACCACCCACAGGCGGATGGACTAACGGAGTGCATGGTGCAGACCATCAAGAGAGGCTTGTGCGCTTACGGAGAAGAGCACAAGAGAGACTGGGACCAGGAGCTCCACTGGGTTGCAACAGGGTACCAGTTCATCAAGCATGCGGCGCTCAGAGACTACTCGCCGTACTACATGCTGTATGGCAAGGAGCCCATGCTACCGGTGAGAACGCCCAAGGTGCTGACGGAGGTGGTCATAGTTGGGTCGCCGATGAAGTGGGTGGCGCTGGCAGACTGCAGGGCGAGGTTCCTGGAGAAGATTATGCTAGCAGCTCTGGAGAACTTGCATACGGCACAGCTGAGGGATGCGAAGTGGTACCAGCAGAGGCTTCTGCAGACCGGAAAAGGGAAAGCTAAGGCGATGGAGAGTGGGACAGAGGTGTACATCAGGAAAGCAAAGAAGGATGGTCTCGACGTGGGGCTGTCCACAGACTGCTGGGTAGTGAGAGAGGTGAAGCCATCGGGAGTGCTGGTACTAGAATCCGAAGAGGGTAAGCGACGAGATGATCATGTGACTAACGTGGCACGTGCAGTCAGAAGCAAGATGAAAGGGGTTCCTAAGGACCAGCAGCAGGAGCAAGGCAGGTCTCGGAAGGGGGCAAGTGGGTAGACCTCCTGGAGGAGGCAAGGGCAATGGGTAGGAGAGCAGAAGGAGCAGGGATAAGAAAAGGGCAAAGAGGAAGAAGGAGGCAATAAGGAGTCAGTCAAGGAGGGCAAAGATAAAGGAGAGACCGCGAGGGCAGGCTAACGAGGGGGAAGCCTATGGCATCCGACAGCATTGCTTACCGATATGGTTGGTACTGACTCCTCGCAGATACCGAGAGAAAGTATCACGGATGTGGGCATCTTCATGAATAGTGGCCATGGACTCAGAGATGGCGTCTTGCAGATCCAGATGTACTTATATCGATGCAGTTCCCCCTCTCGGGTCGAACGTAGTCGATAGTATGTGGATCTTCAAGGTTAAGCGGCCGCTTGGATCACCGGCTGTCTTCAAGTCGCGCTATGTGGCTACAGTTAGCGTGAGGGAGCTGACTTCTTCCAGACCTTCGACCCAACCTTGAAAATGGTCATTCTTCGGGTGTTACCCCACGTTGTAGCATAGTAAGGCTACGAGCTACACTCACTGGACTTCTCCACTGCCTTTCTCCAGGGCCACCTTCATGGGGAGTTCTGGCTCCGACATCCTCCTTGCTTCACTGACACTTTCCCGCCTTGGACCTAGTGGAGCCTTTATTGACTAGTCTAAGGTCTCTGGTAGGCGCATCATGTGTGGCATGACACTCTTCGATCCATACTTGCTGACCTTGGTCTCATACCTTTTACCGCTGACCCATCCTCGTTCGTTCATTATGGGACTACAACTATCATCGTCCTCGTCTACGTTGACAATTTGGTCTTCATTGCAACAGACAGGATTGCTATAGCTGAGGTGAAGTCCATACTGCAAATGAGACGCACACGCACTGACCTTGATGAACTGCGCTGCTACCTTGACTTGCAGATCACCAAAGATAGAGCTGCTCGCACCATTACACCAACTCAGTCAAGCTTGGTTCAGCAGGTCCTTGAGCAATTCAGGTTTCAGTACTCTACCACATAACCTACAGTTCTTGCCGTTTATCATAGGCTTACTGCCCCTGTTTTTGACAAACTCTTTGAGTCAATGGTTCCTAAGCAGAAATAGTGGGTTACCTCAGGTACCTGATGACTTGTACTCGTACAGACCTCGTTTTTCTGCTTAGTATCCTGGCTCGCTTTGATGTGACTCGGAGACACTGACCTGTTTCCTGGGTGGCAGCTGTGAGGGTAGCAAAGTACATCGCGACTAAACCAGGCATGGAGCTTGTGCTTGGAGACACAGCCAGTTGTGCTAAGTAATCACTGCAACTCTTCCTACACTGACGTGGAGACCTCGAGGACTGCTCAGGGCAACTGCTTTAGCTTGGGCTCTGGGTGATGTGTCATGGATGTCTACTTGGTCGTCATCTGTGGTGCAGTCTGGCCTCTAAGGCCGAGATCTACACCGGGGCCATGGCTGACAAAGAAGGCCATGATCGTTGTTTGTCGAGAGCCTCGACTGGAGGGAAGACTGAAGCACATCGACGTGAGATACTTTCTACTGCGAAAGGTGCAGCGACGCAGCCATGCTTGGAGCTTGTAGCCTCAGCATCCAACACTGCAGACATCTTCACCATGGCCCTTCCGCCTAGTGACAACCACAAGTTTTGTCTGCAGTTGCGCCGGTTGATGTAGGCCATCGATTGCTATAGTCTTGCTTCTTGCTTCATTATCTTTCTTTTTATGTTTAGAAGGGCGTGTTATACTATGTATGTCAAAACAGCAGGCAGAAGTTTAGAACAGAAAAGAGGGCTTTGGACTAGAAGCAGCAGGAAACCCTAAATTGGGCTGTACTCGCTATAGAGTACCCCATTGCAGGCTAGACAAATATAACATTCTGACACACCTCCATAGCCAAAGTGGGGTGTAATCAGCACAATAAGCAGGCAGAGCAATAGTTCACAATGATAAGCAAAGCTAGAGGCTATCACAGAGGGCAAGTGAGGAGGAGGAGAGACTGTGGGGGCGAGAAGATGGGAGGCGACGGCTGAAGCTGCAGACACACGGGCAACAGGAGCGCGCACATTGTGGCTACCGGTGGCAAAGGCCCCAACTGCAGGAATAACTGGCTATGCGCTAAGACGAGCGGCAGGAGCAACTGACCCACGGGCGACAGGCGCAGCAGGCTCTCTGGGCTACCAGGTGCAGAGCCCCGGACTACAGGCGCTGCGGACGACAAAACGGCTGCCTCCACTCAACCTGCCCCAGTTGTTCTACACACCTTTCACACACCCCCTGCTGTACCCATAGCACTGCTGACACACCACCCCCCTAGTACCACTCCGACGGCTCCCACACATCCACCCCCCTCAGCGGCAGCTGCAGTAGTGGGAGACGGAGGAGGAGGAGGAGCAGGGGACGGCTCACACACCCGCCACCCCCATACCCGCCACCCCCATACCCTAAACGCAGGCGGCGCGCGCACGGCGCGGGGCAGACACGCGGGCAGCAGCTGGGTCGGCGTGCGAGCGGAAACAGGGCAGCGCGCTGGTCCCTGGGGCGCCTCGACGGGCGACGGGAGGGGGCGACGCGCGGGCCCCCAGGGCGCCGCGACGGGCGACGGGAGGGGGCGACGCGCGGGCCCCCGGGGCGCCTCGACGGGCGACAGGAGGGGGCGACGCGCGGGCCCCCGGGGCGCCACGACGGGCGACGGGAGGGGGGCGACGCGCGGGCCCCGATGGCGCCGCGGCGGGTGACGGGAGGGGGGGCAACGCGCAGGCCCCCTGCCTCGACGGGCGACGGGAGGGGACAGCGCGCGGGCCCCCGGGGCGCCACGACGGACGACGAAACCGTCGCGCGCTCCCGGGGCGCGCGGTGGGCAGGAAACTGCCATGCGCCCGAAGCGCGTGGCGGGCAGAAGACGTCGCGCGCATGAGGCTCACGACAGGAAGGACAGCAGCGAAAGCTAACGGTAGGCCCATCCACAGGATCGACCAGGGAGGGTCGATCTGCTCCGATACCATGTCAAAACACGACGCAGAAGTTTAGAACAGAAAAGAGGGCTTTGGACTAGCAGCAGCAGGATACATGTAGGAAACCCTAAATTGGGTTGTACTCGCTAAAGAATATCCTACTGCAGGCTAGAAAAATACAACATTTTGACAATGTATTCGTTTTTTAGGCTATAGTGAGGCACACAATAGGGAGGATGGCACTTCTAGGGTTTGTATTTGTGTTTCTCACTTTCTTGGGTTGACCATTCCGCCAAACATACTTAAGAAACGTAGGTGGAGGGAAAAGAGCTCCAACCCATGATTTGGAGTGGAGAATGGCATTTAGCGCACTTTGACATTGCCAAATCTGCGTTAAAGGCAGCTGCGCTTTCGAAAGACGTAATTTCAATAGAACAATTCGTTTGCTTTTTTTTTTTCCTTGTTCATTTTATTGACGTTGACTTCTATGTGTTATAGAGCTGTATTATTTCTCCATCGCTTTGAACCTCAGCATACCGGCCTGAACAGTGATGCATGAGCTGTAAACTTCGTTTCCATGACACAACCTGAGGACACGTCACCTCCCTCAATCGATCGTGCAAAATCGAGGAATATCGATCGTCCACCGCATTGGAAACCCGAACGCTGAATGTTTACCTGTCTGGAAAGCCGGCGCCTAGAATGGCAAGGGCTAAAAAAATACTGAACTTGAAAAGGGTTGCGCGAAGGTTGACGAGAGGAGAATTCGCCAGGGGCAGGTGGCGAAGGCAAAATGGTGCACAGTGTATCGCAGCTTCGGCTTGAACAAATAGTAACGACAAAACCGGACCCAACCACCATCACGCAGTTCACAACTCAGGCTTACGCCAAGTCCACTGGCGCACTCTTAGAAAAGCATACGTAAGAAACACATAGAACATCAGAGTTAGGAAACTAGGTATCCAGACTAAAATAGCTAGGTACAACGTGTGAGATTATATACCCTGAGGGCGGGATCGAGAGGAATCCGAGGACCGTGGGAGGGAATGTGGCACGAATGCGAGTGTGAAGCACGGAGATAATGTGTGGCACGAGATGAGAAAAAAAAAGCGTTGTCGACCTCGCTTCCCCCGTCCGGCGCCTTCGCTTCCCCCTTCCGTCGCCACAGCTCCCATCACGTCCCCCTCCCATCGCCCTCGTTTCCCCCTTCCATCGCGCTCGCTTCCCCCTCCTATTCCATCGCGCTCGCTTCCCCCTCCCATCTCGCTCGCTTCCCCCTCCCATCTCGCTCGCTTCCCCCTCCCATCTCGCTCGCTTCCCCCTCCCATCTCGCTCGCTTCCCCCTCCCATCTCGCTCGCTTCCCCCTCCCGTCGCCCTCGCTTCCCCCGCCCATCGCCCTCGCTTCAACCTCCGCTCGCCCTCACTTATCCCTCCCGTCGCCCTCGCTTTCCCCTCCCGTCGCCCTCGCTTCCCCCTCCCATCGCCTTCGCTCCCCCCTCCCATCGCCTTCGCTTCCCCCTCCCATCGCCCTGCTCATTCTCCCATCGCCCTCTGTTTCCCGGCTCACCCTGTTTCCCTGCTCAATCTCTTCCCCCTGGCTCACTCTGTCTGTCTCCCCTGCTCATTCTCTTCCCCTGCTCATTCTCTTACCCTGCTCAACTCATTTTCTTCCCCTGCTCATCTCTTACCCTGCTCAACTCGTTCTCTTCCCCTTCTCTTTCTCTTCCCGGGGAAGAGCGCAACGAGCCGAGCACGAGTAATGCTCGACTCGTCCCTAGCCATGCTCGGCCGAGTACGAGCCCGAGTCGAGTATTACTCGGCCGAGCAATTTTCCCCCAAACAGATACTCGTTACTCGCCTTCTTTAGGGAAACTCGGGCGAGCAATTTGAAAAACTCGTCCGAGTACGAGTAATGCTCGGCCATGCCCCCTATAGGGGCATAGAACGACCTTGTACATAACGCCTAGTGAAGTCCATGGTACCACGTAGTATTTGGGTTTCCAGGGCCGCCCAGGTAAACCCAAGGTGGTCCATGGTGGCCTAGCGGTTTGATGGTAAACATTCTGCAGCAGCACACACCAGAGCTCAGTGGGGAAGACACCACAGCCAGCCGCTATGCCTCAGCCCATCTACTTGCTTACTGGAGCTTTGCGGTAGAAGGTCTCAATGGCACTTCGAAGTCGAAGCGCGCGCTCGAGCATGAGGTAGGTCGAGCCCCACCGCACCTCATTGTCCCCGCGAAGGCGCAATATCATCGCCTTCTCATTTGCACGCTTCTGGATCTTCTCGAACAGGGTTGTCCTCTTGGGCGATAACCCAATGAAGGTCGCTAGGTCTCTAACGATCCCTAGCGGCTCCTTGATATCGAGCACTGTCTTCAGCCCTAGCTGGATTGCTAGGTTGCAAATGTGGCCCATGCACCTGGTGTAAGGGTTGCATGATTGATTTGAAAAAGAAGGCGCACACACCGGAATGATCACGAGTACCGCACGCACACACACACAACACGGCACAGAGCCACCAGGGTGCGAGAGGTAAACCAAGTTGAGGTACCTGACGTGCATCCCGGAGGAGAACAAGGGCGGCTGACGGTCGGTTCGCCCCCCACGGCAAAGGAACGCCATCGCTGCGACATTGGCCGACGCGTTGTCGGATGTCACAGCAATGCACCGCGTCTCCAAGTTCCACTCCTTCACCACATCGAGCAGCATCTCGATGATCCTCTGGCTGGTGTGCTTGCCAGGCATAGCGCGGAAGTCGAGGGTTATCTGCATGAGCTCAAACTTCTCATTCACGCAGTGACCTGTCACAGATATGTACGACCGGTGATTCTCACCGGTCCATATGTCATGCGTAAGTGCAACAGCCCCTACCCCGTCAGCAGCAAGCATCTCCTTGAGCTTGATCCTTGCCAGCCCTGCCAGGCGGATGATTTGGCGGGCTAGGGTGGAGCGCGATGGAATCACTTTCTCCACGGCACACTTAGGATTGGCGGCCGCCATCATATTGCGAAACTGCCATCAAGAAGGGGGGTGGGTACGTACGAGGCCGCGGATACTGACTTCCATTCTTTGCAGGTTTGGTTGCGGCCAGCAGGAGGTACAAACTACGCGACAACACTTTAGTAGCAGCACACTGAATGACGATCTACAGGACAATCACTGCTGGTTTGTGGTTAAGAAGGGGTGGTGATGGTATGGTGGTGGGCTCACCGTCGGGTGCTCCACCACAGTGAATGCCTGGTCGGTGGCGACCACCCACTCGCACATGGCCTGCTGCAGATAGTCCTTGTTGAAGCGCTTGGGGTAGGTCTGCGTGATCAGCTGCTGCCCCTTCCTCGCTGGCACCCCCTCAGTGGGCGGTGCTGGCCAAGTGTCTACGCCTACCCATTTAACGCCCCCGTCCGGAACCTCGTCGTCAACCCCATACCCCCCCTCAGGGAAGTGGTCGTTTTGGCCCACCTCCCCACCATGGAACTTCCGCAATCATATGATCCAGTGGTTGAGGTGCTGCCCTTCCATGTGAGTCCTGCCAGTCTTGCAGTTGGTTCCGGCAAAGGAGATCTCACTATTGCACTTGCGACATCGACGCTTCTCCTTTGGATGGTTAGGAATCTTCTCAAGACATCGGGTGACGTACCCCGTTAGAACCTTGGGATTGGGTGGGGTGGCATTAGAGTGCACGGATGGGGTGGCAACACCATCCCCGAAGTGTCCTCCCTCCGAATCTGCCCTCCCGCTCGAACTCCGGCCTTACCACGCCCCCTCCCTCTCCCTCGCCCACCTCCTTTCCCCCGGCCGCCCCCTTTCCCCCCCCCACCTCGACCGCCTACTGCCTTCTTACCCTTCCCATTTCCACCCCGCTTCCTCTTTTTAGCACTCTCCACCCCATCTCCCTCTGTTTCCTCCATCCCTTCCTCTTCCAAGTCGTCGAAGTCCTCAGCGTTGTCGTCCTCCGCCTCCTCTCCGTCACCGGTGTACACCTCCTCCTCAGAGTCGTCACCGCTCCCCTCCTCCGAATCCCCCTCCTCTTCCTCCTCCCCGTCCCCCTCCTCTTCCTCCTCGGCATCCCCCTCCTCTTCCTCCTCGGCATCCCCCTCCTCTTCCTCCTCGGCATCCCCCTCCTCTTCCTCCTCGGCATCCCCCTCCTCTTCCTCCTCGGCATCCCCTTCCTCTTCCTCGTCAGCATCCCTCTCCGCTTCCTCGTCCTTCTCTTCGTCAGCCGCCACCATCTCCTCATCCGCCTCATCCTCGTCACCATCCGCGCGAGCAGCAGTGCCGCCATCTGCACTGGTTGGACCAGCGGTTCCGGCCACACCGTCATCATCGCCATAGTCCCCTACTACACCACCGTGCCGTTCGCGATCCTCTCCATCAACCTCGTCCTCCACATTATTGTCACGATGAGAGCCACGATTCACCCCAGAACTCCCTTCGCCATGACCTTTGTCTACCTTCTTGCCTCCTCCAACCGCTTCTAAAATTTGCGAACGATGAAACTCCGCTGAGGCCACTTTCAGTTGGCGGAGCTCTAAAGGTGTCATCCCGATCTGCTTCTTCTCGCCACCATTAGCGATATCTTTACCACGAGCACCACCGCGACCGCGACCTGCTGCAGCCGGCGCTTTGTTGATCTTAGAGACGCACTGCTTTGATCGCGCCATCCTACCAAGGTAAAGTCGACCTTCTAATCTAAACGTCCTAGGAAATGTCAACCCTAAGACAACAGGTATCGCGATGTCTAGGTAAATCTGACGGTCGATCGCATCTACAACGCTACGTCAAAGTCCTACGGATCCGGTCGAGCTCGTCCCTTTGAACACATGGCGACATTGTTTCGTGCTCAGACCTTAGCGGTCGCGTAGGCGAAGTGACGGGAGGGAGTACTAAGGGAACGGTACATGCGTGATCCTGGGGAAAGCCATCAGATCTGAAAGGTTGTTGTCTGGAATGGCGGGAGGGAGAACTGAAGGATAGGTGCGTGCATGATCCAAATGACACCCATCAGATCTGAAAACGGATTGGCTAAATAGGCGGGAGGAAAATTCCAACCCAACCAAACCGCAATGTTATTGGTTAGGGTAGCGAGACGAGTATTTTGGTACTCGTCGAGCTCGAAAGGCTCGGCGAGTTCTCTAAATGCTCGCCTAAAAGCAAGCGAGTACTCGTCGAGCAAAAAAAACTCGGCGAGTAATACTCGGCTCGACTCGGCCGAGTAATTTTTTCAAAAAACGAAACTCGCACCCAAACAAGTAACTCGGCCGAGTCCGAACGAGTAACTCGGCTCGTTGCACAGGGAAGACTTCCCCTGCTCATTCTCTTACCCTGCTCATTCTCTTACCCTGCTCAACTCATTCTCTTCCCCTGCTCATTCTCTTCCCCTGCTCATTCTCTTACCCTGCTCAACTCATTCTCTTCCCCTGCTCATTCTCTTCCCCTGCTCATTCTCTTACCCTGCTCAACTCATTCTTTTTCCCTGCTCATTCTCTTCCCCTTCTCCCCCCCAATCCCCGACCCACTCTTCCTCCAGTTGCTGGTTCACTTGCGCTAACGCCTCTGCACCGATGCTCCCCTTTTCCCCACTGCCACCATCCCCTTTCCACCCCCGCCTCCACCCCCCTTCCCCTGCAGTCGCTGGTTCACTTGCGCCATTTGTGAGTGTGGGACAGCAGCATCACCAACGCCTCTGCCTCGCTGCTCCTCGCCTTCCCCCACCTGCTCTCTGCCAACCTCGCCTGGACTGCCCTCTCTCACCTCCCCGCCCACCCCTCCCTCACCGCCCTCCACCTCTCCCACTGCCCCCTCCTTTCCATTGGCTTCCCTCTTCCATCCTCCTCTCCCTCTGCCTCATCTCCTTCCTCCTCTCACTCCTCTTCCTCCTTCCCCCTCACTCATCTCGTTCTCTCTGGTGCCTCAATCGCTCCTCCCTCCTCCCTCTTCCCTCCTCACCTCCTCGCCTCCCTCACTCACATCGACCTCTCCCACTCACGGGGCGCCACACTTCCTCCTCCTCCGCACCACCCTCTACCGCACTCAACTCCTCCATGCCCTCACACCCCGCCATGCGGCTGGCGGTGGTTGCAAGCAACAGTATCCCTCACAAACCTCGACCTCTCTACTGCTGCTGGGACGCCCTTGTGTTACATCACGGCCCCAGCTCCTCACCACTCTCCACTGCACTCTACCCCCCCTACACGCCCTCACAACCCGCCCTGCGAGCTGAAGTGGTTACAAGCAGCAGTATCACCCTCACACACCTTGATCTCTCCGGCTCACTCTGTCTCCCCTGCTCATTCTCTTTCCCCCTCCTCTCTTTGTCTCCCCTGCTCTCTTTCCCCCTCCTCACTCTGTCTCCCCTGCTCATTCTCTCCCCCCCCAATCACTCTTTTTCCCCTGCTCATTCTCTTCCCCCGGCTCGCTTTGTTTCTTCCTGTTCACTCTATTTTCCGCTGCTCAGTCTGTTCCCCCTTCCACTCACCCCCACTTCCAGCCGCGCAGGGTACAGGTCCCAGCACCATGGCCCAGGGTTTATTGCATGCAGTGTAGCAGCCAAGAGTGGCCCAAAAACATTGCATTCTCTAGCTGTCTCCTTTGTGTCGATGGTCAGTTGCCAAGTACTCAGTTTGTAGAGGTCATGTGCACGCGGCTGCTTCTGAGCAGAGTTTGTATTATAACAAAGCATTCAACATCAATGTACGGCATGGCATGGCCAATCAACGTAGTACGGTAGTATCAAAGAGTGGATCACATCACCACAACCAGATGCATACCGGTAGCAGACCTGTATACAAACACAAACCAGGAAGTAAGTTGTGACATGGCTGAGCAGCAGGGAAGTATACAAGATATTGATGAAGGACAAGCAGCCAACAAGAAAGAGGGAAAGGATAATGCAACGCAAGGTCCCTCGACTTATGCTTACAGAGAGAGGTCGATGCTGCTTTGATGGGCAGGAGTGCTGCACCTGCAAGTAGGGGACATCGATGTGACAACTACAGCATTGACTATGGCAGCAGGGACGGGTGTGAGGGAGGGACGGGTGTGACGGAGGGACGGGTGTGACGGAGGGACGGGTGTGAGAGAGGGACGGGTGTGAGAGAGGGACGGGTGTGAGAGAGGGACGGGAGTGAGAGAGGGACAGGTGTGAGAGAGGGACGGGTGTGAGAGAGGGACGGGTGTGAGAGAGGGACGGGTGTGAGAGAGGGACGGGTGTGAGAGAGGGACGGGTGTGAGAGAGGGACGGCTGGGCTGGAATGCGTGAGTCTGTGGTGGGGGGTGTCTGCCGGGGTGGTTGCCCTTGGGGGAGAGAGTGGCGTTGAAGGAAGGAAGGGAAAGAGGAAAGGTAAAGGGGGAAGCGGATATGCAGGACACTGTGAAATGAGCGTGAGTGCTGCCGCCACGCACCAGGAGCTGGCAGTAGAGAAGCTGTCCAGACACCGAGCACGGAATTGCCGCGGCTGCACCAGCTTTGCCTGCTGATGCTGCTGCCCCGCCTGCACAGGCCTGAGCTGACGTGAGTCCATCCCTGTCACCCCCACGGCCAGGGTGGGCCGAGGGGCGAGCTCTGGTGCGGGCTGGCCTGCTATGTGTGCCGCCACGACGCGTCAACGCTCCACCTGACTCGCCATCTTCCCCACACCAACACGGGCAGTCATGCGGAGCGATGGGCAGAACGATGGGGGGCAGACGGTGGCTGGGAATGGGGAGGTGGTGGAAAGGAGGGAAGGACAGCGGGGGAATGCTCACGGGAGTGTGGGGTTGAGGAATAAAGAAGCAGCAAGTAGGGATGGGGGAGAAGCGCGAGGAGAAGTGGGGAGACAGCTGGGAGGGAAAAGCGGAAAGAAGCTCGTCCGGAAGGGGAATGCGAGGGCGCAGGGAAGGGGGAAAGCTGCACGCTGGAAACATGGGAAAAGGGGGGCGGGGTGAAGGGGCAAAGCAGATTGTATGGAAGGGGGTACATTGCAGGGGGACGGAGGGTAAAACAACATAGGGCAAGGGGAGAGGCGTGGAGTGAAGGAAGGCGCGGGAGGGATCCTCGTGAGGGATGGGGGCGACGGGGTGCGACGGGAGGGACCAGAGTGTGGAGAGCAACAAGAGAGACGAGGGGCCACTACTGCTACTCCCCATGCCACTGTTGCTGCCGTTCCCTCCTGCCACACCTCCACCGCCACTACTGCCAAGAAGGGGCCGGCAAAGAGGTCGATCAGCGCCGACCTGGTAGCGGGGTGGTGAGGGGGGAGGGCAGGACGGTGAGAGTGAAGGCAGGACGGTCCTCAGGGAAGTTGAGGCGCACTTGCATGTAGCTAGCAAAGCCCCCACTCCAGCACTGCTCTGCTTCCTGCATTCACATCCTCACCCTTCACCTCCATGCCCGCACTCCCCCTCCTTCCGCAAGCCTGTTACCCGGGCGCACGGAGAAGCGTGGCGGTGGCACGAGCTGCTCGTATGGAAGGGTTCTGGGGTGTGAGGGGGAGGAGAGAGGCTGGAGGCAGGAGGAGAGTGGTAAAATGACTCTCGCGCACCCTGACGAACATAAGGGGGTGGAGGGGAGAGAGAGGCGGGTGGTGGGGAAGGGGTAAGTGGTGGAGCGGGGAAGGGGCGGATATGGTGATAAGTGCATGGGGCATGGGGCACGTGGCAAGGTGCATGGTGCATGCATGGTGCATTGGGCATACCGTTTTGGGCATGTTGAACTCAGCATTGGATAGGCCGAGCATGCGGCAAGGTCTTGTGCAGGCAGACAGGCTGAGAGGGAAAGGACTGGAGGGGCTGCGAGGGAAAGGACGAGAGGGAAAGGACGAGAGGGAAAGGAGGAGAGGGAAAGGAGGAGAGGTGCTGAGAGGGAAAGGAGGAGAGGGGCGGACGCCATGTGACAGGCGCGCTACCTCTCCTCCCCGGCACCCCCTGCGTCTTCTCTCCTACACGCCGACCAAGGCTCTGGTTCCCACGAGGAGGCGAATTCTGGGGCGTCTACCACACCACCATGCTGCTCGCCACCTCAGATAGCGACAACTCGGCGGCTGCCTAGGCAACGGCCTGCGAGCGCGCCCTTGCTCCTTCCGTTTTCCCCTTTGTCTCACCCTCCCTTTCCCCCGTGTCCTTCCGTGGCAACGGCCCGCGAGCGCGAGTGCAAGGGCTTCCGCTGCTGCTAGGCGCGTAGTCCCTGCATGCATATTAGGACGTCCGCCAGCATAGTGGCGCAGGCGGAAGCATGGGAGGCGGAAGACGCGGAGAAGCGCATGCAGACACCGATGGCAGAGCCACTGGACTGAAAGGATGCGGTCCAGGCAGCGGAAGAGAAACCGTGGTGTGAAGACATACGGGAGTTCCGCGCCCTACAAGGTGAGCGCGGGACGAGGGTGAGCGAGCGACGGAGTGATTCCACAGCGGGAGTTCATGAGCGACGGGAGTGAGTGAGCGCGCCACGAATATCTCAGCAACGGGACGCAAGTTGGCACGGGAGGGCGTGAGCGGCGAGAGTGAGTGTGCGGAACGGGAGTGAGTGTCACATTCGAGTGTGTGCGACTGGACCTGAGGGGTGGCGATTGCCCTGTGTGGGCGGTGGGATCGTTCGAGCGACGGGGGTATTGCGCGACGGATCTAGTGAGAGATGCGAATGTGGGACGGATGACGAGCGGCGGAGAGGGAAGGGAGGCACGCGAGGGAGGCGCGCTACAGCAGGAGCGAATGCGAGATGGAAGCGAGGCGCGGGACGGAAGGGACGGAGGGTGCTGGGCGACGGCAGGGATGGGGGTGGACTGGACGATGGACGGAAGGCACGACCGGGACGGGAGTGACGGGCGCGGTGACTAGGACAGACGCGACGAGTGCGACGGGAGGAGCGGGATCGACGAGAGCCAGAGGCGAGACGGGACCTACGAGTGCAACTGGAGTAGCGGGTGCGGCGGGACGACGGATTAGATGGTGTGTGAGATATATTTGCGAGTACCGCGAGAGATCCGATGAAATGGGCGTTAGCGGGTGACGGTGGAGACCTATACTATGCAAACCGACGGACGTCGCAATACAATTTTTTGGGTGTCGCCAGCAGTAGTTATCGGTAGCGGACGATAATGTGGGCCACGGCGCCTACTATAATCAACGAGTCTAGAAAGGGAGCTTCAGTTTCGGAAACTGTGAACAGTGGCCCTGGTTCTTGTTTGTTTTGGAGAGTGTCGACGGTGGTGTTGCTGTTGTGCTTTTGGCCAATCATATTACTGCGCTTCAAACACCTTCAAAGTGGATCGCGAGAGAGCCCCACACAAAGCGGGGTTACCGTGTTCACTGGCGAAATCATGTTAAAGAATCAAGAATCTTGAACATTTGCCATTCTAGACTCGGGCTGCGCAGGTTCGATCGAGGCAGGTGACGCGTCCTGATGCATGTCACCATACCTTTTGTACGCTGTTTGATGTGATGCGTTCTGGGCAGCCGAGGCCAGGGTGAGCCGTACGGGAGGAGGGCGCGAATTACGCAAATCCGATCCGCAGCCCCCCTTGTCTGTTCACATCTTTCTGAGGCCCAGTCCTGCTGCCCTCATCCGCACCGTCCATCATCGCTCTATTTCTCTCGCCGCTGTCTGCGCCACGCCTCGCGTCTCGCGCGAGTGGTGCTTGTGCTCCTCGGCATCATCTGCCATGCGCCTCATGGGGGCGGCGTGGCTCGCCGCTCACCGATGCCAGCGGCAAGCTCGCCAAGTCCTCGCCCTCGCAGCTCCGCGCTACTTCTCCGCCATGCACTCTCCCAGTGCGCCGCACCCGCTACACCCTTCGCCTCTCCCTACCGCCTCTCCGCTTCTCAAACTTCATCGCATCGTGGCAAGCGGAGCATCTGCGCGGGCACCCTTTTCCGCGCAAATTGCCCGCCCATCATCCGCGCGCACCGCACCACTCGTGCAGGAGGAATTGGCGCAAGGCGCGAGAGTGACAGGGGGGCAGAGGCTGGAGGGGAAGAAGGGCGAGGGGGATAGAGTGGAGGGGGTTGCGGACGCCGCAAGAGGCGCCTCTGCTGCTGTTGGCAGGGGAGATGATCACGGCAGTGCGCCTTGCCCTGCTCAACCCGCGGAGCCCACCGCCGCGCCCACAAGCACCGCTGCATGGCAGGGCGGGCGGCTGCCGCCCACAGTAGCGGGCGAGAAGCCGCGCGTGGTGGTGCTGGGGTCGGGGTGGGCGGCGTGCCGCTTCCTGCGCGACGTGGACACGCGCGTGTGGGACGTGGTGTGCGTGTCGCCGCGCAACCACATGGTGTTCACGCCGCTGCTGGCATCCACGTGCGTGGGCACGCTGGAGTTCCGGTCCGTGGCGGAGCCCGTGGAGCACATCCAGCCCGCCGTCTCGCACGTGCCCTCCTCCTTCTTCTTCCTCGCCACCTGCACCGCCGTGCACCCAAGCAAACATGAGGTGACACGCGCCCTGCGCCGGGGTGCTTGCATGGGTTGATAGCACCCACGAAGGGGGGAAGGGGGGGACAAAAGGGGGGAGACACTAAAGGCAGAGAAGAAGAGGTGAGGCCAAGTGCGTGGCGACCTTGTTCAAACCGGCTAGGTAATCCCTCTCATCCCACTCTCACCTCTCTCTCTCTCCTCTCTCTCTCTCTCTCTCTCTCTCTCTCTCTCTCTCTCTCTCTCTCTCTCTCTCTCTCTCTCTCTCTCTCCCTCTCTCTCTCCCGCACCCGGTTCCTCCACGCGTCCGTTTGCCACACCTCCTCCACGGTTCATCCCCTCGCAGTCATCCGTCCCCCTCACTGCGCGCCCGTGCACCCCCCCAGATCACGTGTGAGTACGTGGACGACGAAGGCAGCAGCGCGTCGCCTTTGGGCGGCACGTGGCGCTTCAGCATCGCGTACGACAAGCTGGTGGTGGCGGTGGGCGCGCAGCCCAGCACGTTTGGCATCCGCGGCGTGGAGCAGCACGCCTTGTTCCTGCGCGAGGTGCGCCACGCCCAGGCCATCCGCCGCCGCCTGCTGCTCAACCTCATGAAGAGCGACACGCCCGGTACGCACCACACGCAAGGGGGAGGGGAAACGAGTTGCACCGGTGCTCAGGTCCCGAGGCTGCAGTCTGTCGTGGGTGGTGGTGGGATGGGGTCAGCGGGTCATGGAATCATTTCAACTCTCTCCATCTGTTTTTACCCCCCCCCCCTGCGTGCGCCCTCCGTGGCACGGATTGGTGGCAGGGCTGCCGGAGGAGGAGAAGCGGCGGCTGCTGTCGTGTGTGGTGGTGGGCGGGGGGCCGACGGGCGTGGAGTTCAGTGGCGAGCTGAGTGACTTCATCCGCCGTGACGTGCGCTCCAAGTATGCGCATGTCAAGGACTACGTGCACGTCACCCTCGTTGAGGTGCTCCCCACATGCCCTGCGCTATGCCACGCTGTCTGAAGATGAGACCAGAGGCTCGGAATGAGGAGGGTTTGTGAAGCCACGGTGGGAACGGTTGTTTATGAGGTCAATGGCAATGTAAGGCCATGTTAGTAGAAAGGTTCTTGTAATCTGCGTGAGTGTGGCTTGTGTGATTGGGAAGCATCAAGGCATCTGCCTGCAGGCTCCGTCAGCTCGTTGTTGCCCTCTGCACCCCTTTCCCTCCCTTCCTCCCTCTCCCCCGCCCTGCTCGCCAAGTGCTGCCTGTGTGCCGCATGGTGGTGCAGGCACATGACATCTTGTCGTCGTTCGATGTCTCTCTGCGCGCCTATGCTGTGCGCCAGCTCACCAAGGTGCGTGCTGCTGCCGTGCATGCTCGCAGTGAGGCCCAAATGTGCTGCTGTACGGCGTGTGGCGCCCTGCGTGGGCGGAGCAGATGCTAGTGGCACGCATGGAGTGGAGTGTGGCAAGGCAGGGCTGTCCCACCTCACCTCGCGTGCTGCACTGCAGCCTATGTGCACTGTGCTCGTGCCAAGTGTGCCGGAGCAGCTGAACGAGCCACACGCAAATCGCCCTCACTGTCCACTACCAACCACCATCTATGCATCACTCGCCTCCTCTCACACTTTCAGTCCTTTCGTTACGCCTTCACGTTTACTTTGCTTATCTCAAATGCATGGCACCAGTCAGTGCCGTGTTCACCTGTTTCCTGGCTGTTCTGTCCTTCCTGCTTCATCCTTTTGCAAGCACACAGCCACATTTTTTACCAACCCCCCACATGGCACGCCACCTACCGCTGCCCTTGTACCCTGCCTCACCCGTGGCACATAACATGGACCTCACACTCGCCCATGCATGCACGCCCACCGCCCACTCGTATGCGTCCATGTGCTATGGCCCACGCCCCTCCCCGTGCGGTGGCAGCAGAGTGGCGTGTCGTTGAGGCGTGGGCAGGTGGCAGAGGTGACGGGCAGCACGGTGGTGCTCACAGATGGCTCCGTCATCCCCTATGGGCTGCTCGTCTGGTCCACGGGGGTCGGCCCCTCCGACTTCGTCAAGGCGCTGCCCTTCCCCCACACTGCTGGCGGCAGGTGCGCACTGGGGGAGGATGTGGGCAGTGGAGGTGTAGGGACTACGTTGTTGAGGGGTAGTGGGGGGCGGGGTGTGTGGATGTGTGGGTTAACAGCAAGCCGAGGTAGTTGATGGGGGATATCGAGGATTGTGTGTGAGAGAGAGACGCAGGGGTTGTTGGCGCGTGAGGATTTAAAGAGCAATGCCCACGTAGTGAGACGTGTTTCCCTTATGCACATGTCGAGCAGCGTTGCACTTTTGTTCAGCTGCTGCTGCTGGTGATGACATGGAGTGTAAGGAACTTCATCCCTACCACGCGCTCTACTGCTCATTGCCGCCCAGCACCTCCCCCGTCTTGCTCGCTTCCCTCACGTCTGTTCTCTTATACTCCCTCCTGTGGCCCCCCGCCTGCCCTGCTGTGTGCATCAGAGTAGCAGTGACGGAGGGGCTGAGGGTGGTGGGGGAGGCGGACGTGTTTGCGCTGGGTGACTGTGCTGGCTTCCATGAGAGCACCGGTCGCCCCACACTGCCCGCCCTCGCTCAGGTCAGTGCTTACACGGGGCACGCTTTGGGAGGCCGGAAGGTGGGGGCTTCATGCGTTAGTCAACCCCAACCCCACCCCCACCTCGCTTTCCTCACCACACAACCACACCCCTGTTTCCTTTCCCTGGCCCTCCCCTCCTCCTCCCATGGCTGCTTCTCCAATGGTGTGCGAGCAGGTGGCGGAGAGGCAGGGGCGGTACCTGGCAGCGAGGTTCAACCGCATGGGCAAGGCAGGCGCTGGCAAGGCGGGTGCAAGAGAGGGTACGGGGGGCGAGGAGCAGCCGTTTGTGTACCGGCACCTGGGCAGCATGGCCACAGTGGGGCGCTACAAGGCGCTCGTGGACCTGCAGATTGGCCAGGTACCGACATGCACTGCGCCTTGTTGCCCTGCCCTGTGCCACCCACCCT
The DNA here is from genome assembly GCA_947470075.1 of Closterium sp. Yama58-4. Lineage (NCBI taxonomy): Eukaryota > Viridiplantae > Streptophyta > Zygnematophyceae > Desmidiales > Closteriaceae > Closterium > Closterium sp. Yama58-4. Next base: position 320,684 of record CANIUD010000612.1, on the reverse strand, counting down.
AGCTTCGCCCTTTGTGGTCGGACCCACTGTCGCCTGGCAAAGCGCAATGCTTATTCGTGCACACATGGCATCCATTGGTACCACACACACTACTTTCCAATGATTTCTGCCTGCCCATCTAGTATTTGTTCACCCTCCCCCGCAACACAGAGGGCCACACGCCACTGATGGCTTGCAGGTGTTTCCAGATGGTTCACCAGCCTCGTGTTCTCTCATAGGCCGCTCCATACCCTCGACCCCACGGCAGGGAGGCAAGCGGCACGTGTCCCTGGCGGGGTTTGCGAGCTGGTTCATCTGGCGGTCGGCGTACCTCACACGCGTCATCAGCTGGCGCAACCGCCTCTATGTCGCCGTCAACTGGGCCACCACTCTGCTCTTTGGCCGCGACATTTCACGCATTTGAGCAATGAGAGCATTGTTGTGCTTGTACATGTGTACAGTTTGCTTGGCTGATTGCCCCAATTGATGTTTAAGAATCAAACACTCTGGATAGTACCCTATAGACTTACTGTAAATGCTTTCGAGAAAGTTGAATGTAATAAAACATAAATTGAAAGTAAATAATACCGTAAAAAGAAAAACAATGGCTTTATAGCTAGGCGAAAGTGCCTGTTTGCCAATGTACAGATCAAGAAAGCTTGCTTTCTATTCTTGCAAAGGCAACAAGCAGGGCCTCAAATGTCAAAAATCCTACCACCATAAATTCCTGAAGTTTGACCCCCGTTTTTTATCATGACCCTGATGCATCAGCCTTTTTTTTAAACGACCCTGATGTTTCAGTGTTTTTTAATTTTGAACTCTGATTTTCCAGTGTTCTGTGGTTGAGGACACTGACGAGTCAGTGTTCTATCGGGGGTCTACCCTGAAAGCGAAAACTCCTTGTTTGAGCCAACATCATAGACATGCAACTTAGTCTGGTAACCCTATTCGATGGTATGCAAAACCGTCGATACCCCAGTTCTGCTGCGCAAAATTGTCTGGTAGCGCCACTCAAAACACTGTGTAACAGCGGACGCAGCAGGAAAGAAGTAAGAAATACATGAGAGAATTGGTTGCGTTTTAAAATTTGTATCTTCGTCGTTTTTACTGCGTCTTGTTCGGCGCCTAACAAGTATTCCTTCCGGCCACTATTTTCCACTAAATGTGCACGACAAGTCCACTGGAATGAAAGTATAACAATAAATTGGACCAATATATTTCTACGGGAAATTGTTTGGGCAGGGCAGAAAAACAATAAAACCCCTAGGGACCTGGACGCATTTCTAGAAGGAAAGCGCGGTAGGGCTCAGTGTTTGATTTAAAAACGAACGAGCTATTAGGGCAGAATGTCAATAACTTCGAAACTGAGGTCAGACGCTTTTGCATACCATTGCATAGGGTTACCAGACTAAGTTGCATGTCTATGATGTTGGCCTCTCCTTGTTTTGGCGCGCCGTCACCATGCACCGTGCACCAAGGGGATTTTTGGCGGGGCCAACATCATAGACATGCAACTTAGTCTGGTAACCCTATGCAATGGTATGCAAAACCGTCTTACCTCAGTTTTGGAGTTATTGACAAGCTGTCCTAATAGCGCGTTCGTTTTTTATTTTTAGCTTATGACTACCGCGTTTGACTTTGCACTAAAACGTGATTTTTTCGGGCCAAGAAAATAATAAAACCCAATCGGAAAGGATGCGTCAGGGAGGCATCAACCCTAAAACTATGTCCTTTCCCGTGTTTAGGGTTGATCCCTCCCAGAAATGCGTCCAGGTCGCTAGGGGTTTTATTGTTTTTCAGCCCTGCCCTAACAAATGCAGGTAGCAATTTATTGGGTGCAATATATTCTTTCAAAATGGACCCCGTGTAGTTTCATTCCAATGGATTTTTCGTAAAATGTATCGTGCGCGTTTAGCGGAAAATAGTAGCCCGGAGGAAAATTTGTTAGGCGCCGAACGGGGCGCGGTAAGAACCACGAAGATACGAAATCGTCAACGTAACCGATATTTTCCTTTATTGTCCTGCGTCTGCTGTTACACAGTGTTTTGAGTGGCGGAACCAGACAAACTTGCGCAGCAGAACTGGGGTATCGACGGTTTTGCATACAATCGAATAGGGTTACCATACTATATTGCATGTCTATGATGTTGGCCCTTTTTGGCGAAACATGCTCTGACAGGGCGAATCTCTTGTGTGAGGGAGAATCTGCTGCTGTGTCAGGGCAAATCTGGTGTGATTGGGCGAATTTGCTGTGCTGCGACAGCAAGAAACGATTGTGCGAGGTTGAATTTGCCGTCACGGCGAATCTGCTGTGACGAACCAAGTCCGAGTCATCAGTCAAGTACACAACCAGAGATCAGAAACAGTCGTTAACAATTGTCCTGTTCGATGGTCAGACAAGAATTTTGACCAATCAGACACGGAAATAGGAAAATTCTGGCCGAATTTAAGAATTGCAAAGTAAGGGCAGTCTGATTCACTGTGTTATGATAGCATACCGGTATAAGCATCTATGCTGATCAGTGTTAAAGTTTTAGAAACCTTGATTGATCAGCGTTTTATTTCTAACAACCCTGTAAAATCAGGGTTTCACACTAGACGACATTGAAAACCAGTGTTACCCTCCTAGGAGACACTGAGTGCCCAAGATACCCAAACACCAACCTGAGGCCCTGGCAACAAGATTCATTGTAATTGCAATAATACAACAATCTCGTCCAACTATGGATACAAATATACCACTAGGGTGGGTGGGTGGGTGGGGTGGGGAGTGGAACTGCAGAGTTCTGAGAATGAATGCATCGAACAGAAAGTTGGTACAAGTACTAACCATATTTGGGTTGTACCCCTTATAGGCTTCCCCACTTTAGCCTACACAGTATAACCATTATAACAGTTTGACACACCCCCATAGGCAAAGTGGGGGAGAACAAGTGGTCAAAAGAGCAATCAAAATAAAACACGTCAAGCTCAGGGTGGATCTTGAAGTCACCACACATTCAGAGCACAAGCAAATGGCCACAAGGTCAGTTCACATGCGGAGCTATATAAAAGAGAGCAACCAGTACAGTGATCACTATCTAGCAAGCGCAAGCATGCAGGTACATATATAGATCACAGTACCATACAAGCAAAGGCACGCACTGAGCAAGTGAGACGAGGCAGGCACAAGGCCTAAAGTAGTGCAGACGGAAGTGCCTTGGTGAATATATCAGCAGTGTTGGCCCGGGTAGCCACGTAAGCAAGACGAAACTGACCACGCTGCTGCAACTCTCGAGCAAGGAAGTAACGCAGAGTGATGTGCTTCGTTCTGTGCTCCATTCTGTGCTCCTGACACAAGGCAATAGCGGCCTTGTTGTCTACGTACAGAACTAGAGGAGAACGAGGCCGCTCTCCCAAGTCAGTCAGCACGTAGGTAAGCCAGCGTAACTCTTGTGCAGCCATGGCTCCTTCGTAGATCTCAGCCTCACAACTGGAGCTCAGAACAGAAGACGAGTGACCGCCAAGAAACAGAGCCGCAGCCGAGGCTAAAAGTGTAACCCTATGACGACCGCTGCGTGGCCATGTCGTCAACCCAAGACGCGTCTGAGTGTCCAGTGAGGACAATTGGACCCCGTCCTCTTAGCACGAGCCCCATGCCCGATTTACTGCAAGAGTAGCGCAACACCCTCTTAGCAGCCTCCCAGTGCTCTCGCCGGTGTCTCCCTGTGAGAGTACGACGGCTTATGCTGGCTTTGCTAGCTTGCCTTTACTTTATTATGCATTATCTAGCTTAGCTTTGCTTGATTTTGCTTGCTTTTGCTAGATTTCCTAGGTTCGTAGCTTATACTATATTTATTATAGTTATAGGCACCGAACTAGGTTGAGTGCACCGAATTCTAGGCTTTTCGGTTGCCACCAAATTGCCTTCTACCGAATTCGGGAAGGGTCTGTTCGGGACGCTTCGCGACCCTCGGAACCTTCGCGTAACACCTGGTTACCTGCCTTGTGTCGAGCCTATATATAGCCTCGATTTGTACCCAGGTGAAAGATTCAATTCAAACTCTCTTTTCTGAGCTCGATCCTAGATCCTCACACTTGGTAATCAGAGCCTTTTTATACGCGAGTTTTTCGACCGCTAAAACCTAGCTTTTAAAACCGCGGGGGCGACGACGAACGTAGACCAGTTCCGCGCTGATTTTTAATGCTCCCCTCGAACTGGTTTTTGAACACTCCTCAGGAACATTTGGTGAAAAAGTTGGAATTTCAGCCGTCGGATCGATTTCTGGATCAACGGCCCTGAGAATTTCGCACAAAAAGTTGGAATTTGGGGCGTCGGATCGAATTTCAGCTCAACGGCCGAGATCTGACGCGAATTACATCTAAGGGAGAATTTAGCGGCTGACAGAATTAGCGCTCGACATTTCTACAGTCGATTTCATTTCTAGTAAGTCGACCAGCGCATAGTTTTCAATTATTTCTGTCGCAAATCTTCCTGTAAATCGCCAAAGGGAGCAAAATGGTGATAATTCCGTACGAAAAATTACGGAGTTACGCACCGACCTGGACCAGATGCGAGCGGCACTCCTGAGATTAGAGGAGCTCCTCGCGAACCAGTCGGCAGCCGCCACGGCAGCAGCGAACGTAGCAGCAAATGCTGCAGCGACGGTAGAAGCAGCAGCGGCGACACCGACACTTTACCCAGCAGCAGCGGCAGCAGCTACAGTGAATCTTGAGGCGGCACGTCCAAGGATACCGGAGACGTTTAATCCAAGTGCGAAAGACAACGACGTCCGTCGATTCATTGCTACACTCGAAATTTACTTCGAGGCCGTTGGCTGTACGACCCCGACACACGATGCAATGCGGATTCGGCTTGCAGCGACACTATTGCGAGGCCCGACGCTCGAGTGGATTTACAACTGTAAGGAGATCTGAGGCGAGGGGTCATGGACACAGTTTCGGGCAGCTTTATTACAACGTTTCGAACCGTTTTTTTTTTTAACTACATGGCGCGGCAGCAGATTCATCGGCATAAGCAGTACGGCAGTGTAACACAGTACACGCAGCAGATGGAGAGCCTCTTCAATCGAATTACCGACCTGACCGAAGGGAAAAAAATCCAAGCGTATACTTAAGAGCTAAAATTGGACGTACGACGACAGGTGATTGCTGCGAACTACAACAACTACCGCGACATGGTGTGTGCAGCAGAGAGATTTGATGCGTTAACACAGGATCAACCCGAGACACGACGCTACATGGCGAACAGATCATTCGACACGAAGCGATCGGCACCACCCACGACCGCCGACCCGATGGATATCGACAAGATCGACGCGAAGCAGCGGCCGACAAAATGTGAATTTTGCGGCGCAGCAGGACATCGACTCTTGGCGTGTTGGAAAATGAAGAAGGCACAAGCAGCGCTACAGGACAACAACAGTGCGGCACCCACGAAGTCAACAAACGTGGCGACTTCGGAGTGGGTGAAAAAAGGAGGACATGATGGCGCGAATTCAAAACGTCACGACCGGCCGGCACCAGGGGAAATCGCCGAGACAAATGGAGGCTCCGCGAAACAAGACTCTGCACCGACCGGGAAACTCCAGCCGAACACCCACGAAAGTAAGAATTCGTTAAAGTTATCCTACAAAGATACTTTAACTAAGAATATTACTTCTCGTGATTTTCAAGCCTTCAGGGGAGATTTAGAGGCTAAGAAAAAGCCCTCAGATATTATTCAGGTACCTAAGAAGTTGGGCAAACCACCACGGAGCGTTGATAAGGGTCGTGCGTTCCAAGGAGTTAATTTTCTCTCCCCGCAGCACAGTGTTAAGGCTCCCCATTGCCCACAGGAGAAGCCTACACAGCTGCAACGGCTTAGGGGAAGGTTCCAGGCCAAGACGAAGCTGAATCGGCCGTGATAAATCCTTCTAACCCTGCTCAGTTGAAAACTGATATGGAGTCAGCAGCTTCGAGCGCAGGACCTAGGGATGATCTATTCGACGTACCCTATGATCCTATAAGCGAGACCATCTACGGCTACTCGGAGCAGCAGCAGCCACTACTCCTCGAGGTGATCTGCAACGGGCGACGCCTCCAGGCGATGGTGGACAGCGGTGCGTCCCACTCGGTGTGTGACCGCGGGACGTTGGAGAAAGTTGGAGAGAAAGCAGAAAAGACCCAATTTTCAACCACGATGGTGGATGGTACGAAGCTCCCCATCCACTGCGAAGCATCATTGCATATAGGTGCGTTGAGATGGAAGCCGACGTTGCCGATCACGAACATCAAAGGGTTAGATTTCATCTTGGGGCGATACTTCCTGAAGCAAATCAACCCCGAGATCGACTAGGTCAATCGAAAGGCGTGCATCTACAACAACGAGAAGCGGATAGAGCTACAAAGCTGGACGGATACAGGGACTATTCCGGAAACGACACTGGTACGGTTCGAACGGACGGTGAACAAGAGTAACACGGGTTACTTAGCACTGGTCATGGCAGCAGCAGAGGAGGAGAAGCCGAGTTCCGAGCTACCTGCAGCAGTGAAGGAGGTCTTGGAGCAGTACAAGGATATAATGCCCGACGACCTACCTGCAGGCGTACCTCCAGCACGCACCCACGAGCACGAGATCGTGGAGGAACCAGGTGCGAAACCCGTCTCACGTGCACCATACCGGCTGAGTCCGACCGAGCTGACCGATATGAAAAAACAGATCGAGTATTTACTGGACAGACAACTGATCCGCCCATCCACCTCTCCCTACGGTGCACCAGTTCTCTTCACCCCAAAACCAGACGGCAGTTTACGGATGTGCATCGACTACCGCGCACTGAACAAACAGACAGTTAAAAACAAATACCCCATACCGCGCATCGACGACTTACTGGACCAACTGCGTGGTGCAACAGTCTTCTCGAAGCTGGACCTACGGTCGGGTTACTGGCAGATCAAGATGGCGGACAACTCGATCCACAAAACGGCGTTCCGTACGCGATACGGCTCCTACGAATACTTGGTGATGCCGTTCGGACTCTGCAACGCACCAGCGACGTTCCAGGCGGAAATGAACCATATCCTACGGCCCTTGCTGGACGAGTGCGTAGTAGTGTACCTGGACGATATCCTCATCTACTCCAAGAACATGAAGGAGCACGTGGAGCATCTGCGGAAGGTGTTCGAGATCCTGCGGAAAAATAAGTTCTACGTGAAGCTGTCAAAGAGCGACTTCGCACTGGAGAAGGTGCAGTTTCTCGGGCACATGGTGAGTGCCAAAGGCGTACACGTGGACCCGCGGAAAATCGAAGCCGTCAAGAAGTGGAAAGTTCTGGAGAACGTGAAGGAGTTGCAGCAGTTCCTAGGCTTCGCCAACTACTACAACAGGTTCGTGCCGCAGTATGCTAAGATAGCAGCGCCACTGACCGACCTACTGAAAAAGGATACGCCCTTCAAATGGGGTGCTCCTCATCAGCAAGCCATGGAACAGCTACAGATAGCACTGACAACAGCAGTGCCAGTACTCATCCTACCGGATCCCGAGAAGGACTACGTAGTTGAAGCAGACGCTAGTGACCAGGCAGTCGGAGCAGTACTGATGCAGGATCACGGGAACGGTTTACAGCCTATCGCCTACCTCAGTAAGAAGCTACACGGAGCAGAACTGAACTACCCCATCCACGACAAGGAAGCCTTAGCCATAGTCGTAGCCTTCAAGGCGTGGAGGTGTTACCTTGAGGGAGCCAAGACCACAGTCTATACAGACCACTGCAGTCTCAAATACCTGAAGTCGCAGCCAACGCTCTCACGACGACAGGTGCGGTGGGTGGATTTCTTGGAGACTCACTTCCACTACGACATCGTCTACAAGCCCGGGCTACACAACAAAGCAGACGCGTTGAGCCGCCCCGGTCATATAGCAGGCATCCATCTCAAGGGTCTATTCCAACATGGGTACTCCGTGGACGGCGATATAGCAACGGCAGAGGAACAGAAGCTATTACAGTGGGAGAAAGTCTTGTGTACCGAACTACGCCCCGCTACGGCAGATCCTATTGGAGGAGTTTCATGACGTACCATACGCGGGACATTTCGGGAGCAACAAGACGTTAGCGGGAATAGCGAAGTATTACTACTTGCCCCGAATGGCAGCAGACGTGCAGCAGTTCGTCACCTCCTGCGACACGTGCCAGCGGATGAAGAGTAGCAAGCAGAAGAAAGCAGGGTTACTTCAGCGTCTTCCCGTACCGGAGCAGCCATGGCAGGTCGTTAGCCTCGACTTCATCACAGGACTTCCTTCGACCTCACGGGGACACGATTCCATCCTCGTAGTCATCGATAAGTTCTCCAAAATGGGTCACTTCATACCGACCAACGCCACAGCTACTGCTGAAGCAACTGCTCGACTCTTCTTTGACCGCATCATCACCATCCACGGCATCCTCGCTACACTCTTCTCAGATAGAGACCCAAAATTCACGAGTAGATCTGGAAAGAGCTTATGGGACTGTTGGGAACTAAGCTTGCGATGTCTTCAGTATGCCATGCCCAGACTGACGGACAAACAGAGCGACTCAATCAGGTGGTTGAACAGTTACTGCGCACAGCTTGCAAGGACGACATCAGCCACTGGGACACACAGTTACCAACCTTAGAGTTTGCTTACAACAACGCCTCGCATGCGGCCACAGGGAAAACTCCTTTCTTCCTGTGCTACGGACGGGAACCACTCACACCACAGCAGCCAACCACACCGGCACACGTCCAAGCCGCACACGACTTCGTCACCACCATGCAGCAGCTATGGGAGAAGACTCAGCAACGTCTCACCACAATGCAGAACTCCCAGAAGCAGTATGCCGATCGCCAGCGACGAGATCACTCAGTAGTAGTCGGAGATCAGGTGCTTCTTGACACGCGCAACTTGAACCTGTCTCACCTACCATCCAAACTCCGGCCTCGCTTCTGTGGTCCTTTTCTCGTGGAGGCACAGGTGACACCAGTTACATTCCGCTTGCGCTTACCAGATACGTGGAAGCTTCACAACGCTTTCCATGTTCAGCTACTGAAGCCCTACAAGGACCCCAACCAACAGTTCCAGGGACGGCAGCTACCGCCACCACCACCTGTACTCGTACAGGATGTGTCAACGGGAGTGTTGTGTGGCCCCGTCCTCGCTTGGGCGGAGCCAACTTTGTGGTCGGGTGCGCGAGGGATGCAGCCGACCTGCAGCAGTGGGCACGGGGGCCACTGCAAGGGCGTGGTGTTGGGAGGCGCCCGGCTGGAGGGCGCCGAGCAGGTAGACGCCGTCGTTGGCGGCGTCCTGGGCGTCTGCCCGGCGTATTGGGCGCCTGGACACCGTTCTGGGCGTCTGCTCGGCGTCCTTGGCGCCTGGACACCAACTGGAGCCTCGGCTAGGCGTCCTGGGAGGTGGGACGCCGACCGGGAGGTCTGCTCGGCGTCCCGGGCGCCTGGACGCCGACTTGGGCGCCTGGACGGCGTCCTGGGCGAGAGAACGCCGTCCTGGACGCCAGGACGCCAACCTAGGGACGATGGGCTTGGCGTAGCCGGCGTCCGACTGGGCTGGACGACCAGGCGGGGTTGCCCGGTCGACCGGGATACCCGGGCGACGTGTGCGAAAGTCGCCGGGATGGTTTCTGCGAGGGCGACCTCGGGGGTGGTATCCCGAGGTCGACGTGGCTGGGGGGCTCAGTCGCTGGCGTGGAGTCTGCCAGGCGTCTGCGCTGTGCTCGTGACAAGGAGTGGAGCACCACCTAGCTGCGCACACCTGCGAAGCAGGTGCACCGTTGTCCTGCGGGTGCAACGCTGTGCAGCCGACTTTTTGCAGCGTTGGCACACCACGGACATGCAACGTTGGCGCGCCGCATCTCTGCTGCGCTGGAGCGGTGCGAGCATTGCTGCGCTGGAATGCGGTCGACCGTGCTGCGCTGGAGGTCGACCAGCAGCTGTGCTAGCTCTGATGTAGTGATGCATGCCAATGTTGTTGCCATCATTCTGAACCTTTGTTGTCAATAATTTCCTAGTGGAACTCTTGCCAATTCTCCCTGTGAACTAGCAAGTAGTGTGCGCACAAGGAAACGACTAAGGAACGAACGCAGAGCTACCTCTCACACACGTGCCTTTCCCGTGGTCAAGCTCCCGTTGCTAGAGTTATCTCCGCATGGTGCGGTGAGCGTGGACGACACCGCGAAGGCACCTTTGATCTAGCCGACTTTGCACTTCCCGATTGTGTTCGTAGGCCGGCAGCTGTGCGCTAGCCACCATGGTAGGCGGCGTAGGTGACGCCGGGGTGGTGGACACCCTGGAGGCACGGCTGGAGAACGCGAGGAGAAAGCACGAGGCCAACGAGTATGGCGACCTGCCGTGGGCGGTCGTCGAGGCCGGGCTCCGCAGCATGTGGGCGTCGGAGCACCCTTCTCGGCCTGCTTCTCCTCGACCGGCGAACACCGAGGGCGGCGTCGACGTGTGCGTCCACGTCGGGGGAGGTCAGGTCGGCAGCAGTGCGGGAGGCACGTCGAGGCAGAGAGGAGTGATACACGCCGATGAAGTCGGCGGTGTTCAGGCGCGAGGGATGCAGTCGTCGGCGGCTGCAGGGACCTCGCAGGGCTACGTCGGAGGCCGACGAAGTGGACTGGCGCCGATATCGGCGTCTCACGTGACGGCAGGAGGGATTGCGCCGAGCTACGGCTACTTCAAGTTTACGCCAGACAGAATTTAGGTCACCCCCCTGCTGGTCGGTCGGCCGGACATCCTCACCTGGAAGGAGGCGATCGAGCCTCAGCTGGAGATGGCCGGGCTGATCGGCTTCGCTCGTGGGACCGTGGAGACGCCGGAGGAGATCTACCCCGACTTGCGTGCGGAGTTTCGCGCCTTGCAGCTGCTGACCTTCACGGTCATCTCGCGTTGCTGTTCACCGGGCGTGCAGATCGCCCTGAAGTGGTGCAGGGAGTACCTTGACGCCGGGCACCAGGCGTGGCACTTCATCGAGTCGACGTACCAGGTCACCGACGACCTGTACATCGGCCAGCTCGAGGAGCAGATGACGCATCTGCGGATGGGCGAGCAGGAGACGGCGACGGACTACTGCAACCGGGCACGGCGACTTCTCGCCACCATGAGGATGGCCGACGTACAGTATTCCACGGCGTCGTATGTCACGCACGTCCTCAAGGGGCTCCCGAGCAGCTACAACCTACTGAAGCGGCTGTCAGTGGCGCCGAGCACGCGGGCGACGCTCAACGAGGATTCCCTTACCTCGTACATCCTGCAGGACGAGGCGATGCAGGAGGCCGAGAAGTCCACGGAGCTCCTGCTGCAGGCAAACTACGCCGCCCCGGCGAAGCAAGGTAGCCGACCAGGGCAGCGCGGCAAGCCTGGCAGCGGTGGTAGCGGAGGTGGGAAGCCGGCCAAGGACGCCGACAAGGGTAAGTCGGCGAAGGAAGGCGGTCGCGGAGGGGAAAGTTGGCGTCGGGAATGCTGGATCTGCCACAGCCCCGACCACCTCTCGTTCAAGTGTCCCGACCGCAGCGAATCCGACGACGACGACGCCAAGGGAGGCCGTGGGAGGTCGGCCAGCCGTCGTCCACGTCGAGGAAACCAGCCGCACAAGGAGAAGCAGTCGAACAAGTCGACCTCGGCGAAGGACGCCGACTCCTCTGCTGGCGGCAAGGGGAGCGACGACAAGTCGGCGTCGTGCTCCCTGGTCGGCGTCGTGGAGCCGACCGTCTCACTGGCGCCGGAGGCCGGTGAGGATTTCCAGGCGATGGCAGCGGCAGCTGTGCAGGCAAACCCGGCGGTGGTCCTGCTGGACAGCGGCTGCTCCCACCACCTGATGGGGACGAAGGAGGTCTTCGTCGACATGGGGCCGAGCGGCGACGTGAAGCACGTGCGCGGCTTCAATGGGGCGTTGCAGGACGTTCGAGGCCGTGGCACGGTTGCGCTGCAAGGGGAGGCCGGGAAGCGTGTGCTCATCCCCGACGTGCTGTACGTCCCGGGCTTGCATGTGAACCTACTGTCGTCCAGTCAGCTGAAGGAGAACGGCGTGAATCTGTAGGAGGACGGCGACGGCATGCTGCTCGTCTCGGCGACGGGCGACGTGCTTGGTCGCGCAACGTACTCCGGCCGGGTTCTCTGCACCGACCTGCGTCCCTGCCCAGTGACGACTGCAGCGGAGGAAGTGGCTCTGCGGGCAATCGTCTCGGCGACGAAGGCGACGCCGGACAGGCTGCACGCGAGGCTCGCGCACGTCGGCATGGACACCATACGGAGCTCGGCGAAGCACGAGGTCGCCACCGGGCTGGACCTCAAGTCGGCGTCCGGCGCCACTTCGCCCTGCGTCTCGTGCGTCGGCGGGAAGCTTGCGCGGCACTCCTTCCCCGACAAGGGCTCGGACGCCGAGGACGCCCTGGCCGTCGTGCACATCGACTTGTGCGGGCCGTTTCGCGTGGCCGCCAAGGATGGCAGTCTGTACTTCCTGCTGCTGAAGGACCGCAAGACCCGCTACGTGTGGGTGAAGCCGGTCGCCAAGAAGTCCAAAATGCTGCAGGAGTTTGAGCAGTGGCTTGTGACGGTTGAGCGACAGACGAAGAAGTCGGTGCTGATGCTGCGTTCTGACCGGGGAGGGGAGTTCCTCGGGAAGGACTTCACCGCCCTCGTGGACGGCAAGGGGATCCTCCACGACCTGACCTGCCCCTACACCCCGCAGCAGAACGGCATGGCGGAGCGGGAGATGCGGACGGTCGTGGAGTCGGTGCGGACGATGCTGCTGCACATGAGCGTGCAGCACCACTGGTGGCACCTTGCTCTGCGGCAGGCCGTTTGGGTCCGCAACTGCCTGGAGCGGTCGGCGACGCCGGGAACGACGCCGTACCAGCTGCTCACCGGGAAGAAGCCGGACTTGTCGCTGGCCCGTGTGTGGGGCTGCATGGCGCAGTTCCTCGTCCCCGAGCAGCAGCGTGGTGGGAAGCTGAAGCTAAAAGCCCGGTGGGGCCTTCATCTCGGCGTATCGGAGGAGAGCAAGGGATGGGAGCTCCTCGACATCGCTGCCAACCGGGTGGTCACCACGTCGGACGTGGTGTTCTACGAGGACATGTCGCTGGAGGTGTGGAAGTCGGAGCACGGGCCGGTGTCCGGACGGACGCCGACCACCCCACCAACCGACACCTCCACGGCGACGCTGCCTCTGCTCGCCGAGGTCGGTGAGCTTGCTGATGAGGACGCCGAGGTCGTCCACCCTTCCCCTGCCCCTCCCCTCGTCGCTGATCTGCATGGGCTGACTCCGGCGTCGCCTGTGGCGCCGACCAAGAGCATCGCCGGTGGCCGCCGTGACGCCCAGCAAGTCGGCCTGGAAGTGAAGTCGACAGAAGGGACGCCGGGGAAGCAGCAGACAGCAGTGCGGCCGACCCAGGAGCAGTCGGCGACCTGGCAGTCGGCAGGGGAGCTGACCGCAGGGGAGACATCGGTCGGGACGCCGACCGAGGTGCAGCAGGGCGAGCCGACCAAGGTGCAGCAGGACGCCGAGGACAGTGAAGCCGGCGAAGCTGAAGGGGAGCAGTCGGACGCCGGGCAGTCTACCGACAGCGACAACGATGCTGTGGAGGTCAGCGCCGAGCAGCCTGAACTGCGGCGTTCGGGACGAGTCCGGAGGCCGCCAGAGCGGCTAACCTACCATGTCTGCCTCCCGGCGGCCGCCTTCACCACGCTGTACGACAACGACGATGATGACCCGGCGTACGACGACGCCGACGAGGATGAGGAGTTCCCGGAGCTCGACCCCGACATGCATGCCGACCCCGAGCACCGCTGGGACATCGCAACGATGACGGTGAAGGAGGGGTTGGCCAGCTGGAAGGGCCCGGCGGTGAAGGCCGCCATGGAGGAAGAGATCCGCAGTCTCCTCGCCATGGGCACGTGGGAGCTGGTAGAACGCCCGCCGGGAGTGAACATCATGAAGAACCGGTGGGTGTTGACCACGAAGTACCGCATCGACGACACCGTCGAGCGCGAGAAGGCGAGGCTGGTCGTGAAGGGCTTCACACAGGTGTACGGCGCCGACTACGACGAGACGTTCGCGCCGGTGGGCAGCTACGTGACGCTGAGGATCTTCCTCAGCATCGTCGCCGTGCTCAACCTCAACCTGATGTAGCTCGACATGAAGAACGCCTTCCTGCAGAGCAAGCTCGACCGGGTGCTGTACATGTCGCAGCCGGACTACTTCAACGACGGAACCGGCCGGGTGTGTAAGCTGCTGAAGAGCCTGTACGGGCTGAAGCAGTCACCGCTGTTGTGGTACTTGGCGCTCAACGACGTGCTGGTCGGCGCCGGGTGGAAGAAGAGCCAGGTCGACGAGGCTCTGTACTTCAAGGTCGGCGACGATGGAGTGGCTTGCTGGGTGTTGGTTTACGTCGACGACGCGCTCGCCGCCAGCAGCAGCGCCGCGATGCTGGAGGGGCTGAAGGAGCTGCTGGAAGCCGCGTTTGAGCTGAGCGAGATTTCGCCTGTGCAGAAGTACCTTGGCCTGGAGATCGTGCGCGACAGGCCGGCGAGGAAGCTGTGGCTGCACCAGCAAGGCTACGCCGACAAGCTGCGTAGGCGCTTCATCGACGAGGAGCAGGGAGGCCGGACTCCAAAGACGCCGGTCTCCGTCGACGCCTACGCCGAGCTCACCTTCGACGACGAGGAGGCGCAGGGGCGCGAGGAGGAGGAGTACCGGCAGAAGGTTGGCTCGCTGCAGTTCGCGGCGACGACGACGAGGCCAGACATCGCCTTCGCCTGCAGCAAGCTGGGGAGCGGCCTCACGGTGAGGAGCGACCAGCATTGGCGTGAGGTCGACCGCTGCCTCGCCTACCTCGCCAACACACGCGACACCGCCTTGGAGTTCGGCGGTGGTCCGGAGACGCTGGAGCTGGTCGGCTACGTTGACGCCGACGACGCCGGCGACAAGCAGAACAGGACGAGCACGGGAGGCTACGTGTTCGTCTACGGAGGGGCCGCGGTCTCCTGGTCGAGTCAGCGCATCAAGTGCGCGACGCTGTCGTCGACCGAGTCGGAGTACGTGGCGGCCGTCGACGCCGGGAAGGAAGGACGCCGACTTCGCTTCCTCCTGGCAGAGTTCCGGCAGCTGGACGCCGGGAAGCCGACGGTCCTTCGCGTGGACAACAAGTCGGCCATCACAGTCGATGAAGGCATGGGGTTGACAGGCAACCTCAAGCACATGGAGCGGCGACAGGCTTGGCTGCAGCACATGGTGAAGCGGGGGAAGTTTGCGCTGCAGTACATCCCGACCGCTAAGCAGCCAGCCGACTTTCTGGCAAAGGCGCTGCACTACCCGGCCTTCAACCGGTGCTCCGTCGCGATCGGCCAAGTGCGCCTGGCCAACGTCGGCGACGGTGACAACGACGTGCAGCAGTAGGTGCCATGCCCTCATGCATGGCTGGTGCGGTGACCGGCGTGCTTGTTATAGTCACAATAGGCTTCAATGTGCCTAAAACGAAAGATAGAGTGCGCTGACGGATTTCTGCACAGCAGCTTCAAACGTTCATAGCGATCTGGTCACAGCTCCAATTGACCTCATTCAACTTGGATCTGGAGCGTCTTGACGTCGCCTACAATAAGCAATTTAGATCGCACGATTTCATAAAGAATTGACGACACAGCGTCAGATTGAACGAACGGCACTATGGCAGCAACATAGTCTTAGAACACACAATTACGAAGCACTAGGAAGAGTTACGAGTTGGGAAGGACTCCCAGCTCCTAGAAACCCCAAGAGCCGAGGTACAGTGATGGGGAACAGTGCCACACTGTCCCCAACCAAGAAGGGTCTCGAAACTACCCTTCACAAGGGCCTACACCAACTGAAATGTTACACTACACTTTGTAATGTAACTATCTTCAATATCTTGAGGTGTAGCCTTTTGGCGAGCTTCGAAAAAACACTTGAAGCTTGAACCAAGGCTCGGGTTCTTCATCACAAAACTCATCCTTGAGTTCTTGATGGGTCTGCTGCGCACACCTGCGACACGCCGAACGTTCGACAAGCGACAAAATAGAAACCGCGCACGACAAAATAGAAACCGCGCGGGACACACAAAATAACCGCGTAATACGCGGCTAGCGATAACTCGCTATTGACTCGACACACACACTTGACATCATGACCCATCATACACACACCATTATAAGCATGAAAATATATATTTATTTCATGCACTCATACCACTCCATGCACACACGCATGCACGCACACGCACACGGACAACAAGCCGAGTGCAAACCGTAGGTTGCACCAACAGTGCTGTGTGTTGTGTGCACGCCGCCGAGCTATTCTTCGAGCAGTGCTGCCATGTGGGCTGGGGGCCCAAGCGTGAACGTGGCAGGGGAGTGTCAACGGGAGTGTTGTGTGGCCCCGTCCTCGCTTGAGCGGAGCCAACTTTGTGGTCGGGTGCGCGAGGGATGCAGCCGACCTGCAGCAGTGGGCACGGGGGCCACTGCAAGGGCGTGGTGTTGGGAGGCGCCCGGCTGGAGGGCGCCGAGCAGGTGGACGCCGTCGTTGGCGGCGTCCTGGGCGTCTGCTCGGCGTCCTGGGCGCCTGGACGCCGTTCTGGGCGTCTGCTCGGCGTCCTGGGCGCCTGGACGCCGTCCTGGGCGCCTGGACACCAACTGGAGCCTTGGCTAGGCGTCCTGGGAGGTGGGACGCCGACCGGGAGGTCTGCTCGGCGTCCCGGGCGCCTGGACGCCGACTTGGGCGCCTGGACGGCGTCCTGGGCGAGTGGACGCCGTCCTGGACGCCAGGACGCCGACCTAGGGACGCCGAGCTTGACGTAGCCGGCGTCCGACTGGGCTGGACGACCAGGCGGGGTTGCCCGGTCGACCGGGATACCCGGGCGACGTGTGCGAAAGTCGCCGGGATGGTTTCTGCGAGGGCGACCTCGGGGGTGGTATCCTGAGGTCGACGTGGCTGGGGGGCACAGTCGCTGGCGTGGAGACAGCCAGGCGTCTGCGCTGTGCTCGTGACAAGGAGTGGAGCACCAACCAGCTGCGCACACCTGCGAAGCAGGTGCACCGTTGTCCTGCGGGTGCAACGCTGTGCAGCCGACTTTTTGCAGCGTTGGCACACCACGGACATGCAACGTTGGCGCGCCGCATCTCTGCTGCGCTGGAGCGGTGCGAGCATTGCTGCGCTGGACCGCGGTCGACCGTGCTGCGCTGGAGGTCGACCAGCAGCTGTGCTAGCTCTGATGTAGTGATGCATGCCAATGTTGTTGCCATCATTCTGAACCTTTGTTGTCAATAATTTCCTAGTGGAACTCTTGCCAATTCTCCCCGTGAACTAGCAAGTAGTGTGCGCACAAGGAAACGACTAAGGAACGAACTTAGAGCTACCTCTCACACACGTGCCTTCCCCGTGGTCAAGCTCCCGTTGCTAGAGTTATCTCCGCATGGTGCGGTGAGCGTGGACGACACCGCGAAGGCACCTTTGATCTAGCCGACTTTGCACTTCCCGATTGTGTTCGTAGACCGGCAGCTGTGCGCTAGCCACCATGGTAGGCGGCGTAGGTGACGCCGGGGTGGTGGACACCCTGGAGGCACGGCTGGAGAACGCGAGGAGAAAGCACGAGGCCAACGAGTATGGCGACCTGCCGTGGGCGGTCGTCGAGGCCGGGCTCCGCAGCATGTGGGCGTCGGAGCACCCTTCTCGGCCTGCTTCTCCTCGACCGGCGAACACCGAGGGCGGCGTCGACGTGTGCGTCCACGTCGGGGGAGGTCAGGTCGGCAGCAGTGCGGGAGGCACGTCGAGGCAGAGAGGAGTGATACACGCCGATGAAGTCGGCGGTGTTCAGGCGCGAGGGATGCAGTCGTCGGCGGCTGCAGGGACCTCGCAGGGCTACGTCGGAGGCCGACGAAGTGGACTGGCGCCGATATCGGCGTCTCACGTGACGGCAGGAGGGATTGCGCCGAGCTACGGCTACTTCAAGTTTACGCCAGACAGAATTTAGGTCACCCCCCTGCTGGTCGGTCGGCCGGACATCCTCACCTGGAAGGAGGCGATCGAGCCTCAGCTGGAGATGGCCGGGCTGATCGGCTTCGCTCGTGGGACCGTGGAGACGCCGGAGGAGATCTACCCCGACTTGCGTGCGGAGTTTCGCGCCTTGCAGCTGCTGACCTTCACGGTCATCTCGCGTTGCTGTTCACCGGGCGTGCAGATCGCCCTGAAGTGGTGCAGGGAGTACCTTGACGCCGGGCACCAGGCGTGGCACTTCATCGAGTCGACGTACCAGGTCACCGACGACCTGTACATCGGCCAGCTCGAGGAGCAGATGACGCATCTGCGGATGGGCGAGCAGGAGACGGCGACGGACTACTGCAACCGGGCACGGCGACTTCTCGCCACCATGAGGATGGCCGACGTACAGTATTCCACGGCGTCGTATGTCACGCACGTCCTCAAGGGGCTCCCGAGCAGCTACAACCTACTGAAGCGGCTGTCAGTGGCGCCGAGCACGCGGGCGACGCTCAACGAGGATTCCCTTACCTCGTACATCCTGCAGGACGAGGCGATGCAGGAGGCCGAGAAGTCCACGGAGCTCCTGCTGCAGGCAAACTACGCCGCCCCGGCGAAGCAAGGTAGCCGACCAGGGCAGCGCGGCAAGCCTGGCAGCGGTGGTAGCGGAGGTGGGAAGCCGGCCAAGGACGCCGACAAGGGTAAGTCGGCGAAGGAAGGCGGTCGGGGAGGGGAGGAAGTCGGCGTCGGGAATGCTGGATCTGCCACAGCCCCGACCACCTCTCGTTCAAGTGTCCCGACCGCAGCGAATCCGACGACGACGACGCCAAGGGAGGCCGCGGGAGGTCGGCCAGCCGTCGTCCACGTCGAGGAAACCAGCCGCACAAGGATAAGCAGTCGAACAAGTCAACCTCGGCGAAGGACGCCGACTCCTCTGCTGGCGGCAAGGGGAGCGACGACAAGTCGGCGTCGTGCTCCCTGGTCGGCGTCGTGGAGCCGACCGTCTCACTGGCGCCGGAGGCCGGTGAGGATTTCCAGGCGATGGCAGCGGCAGCTGTGCAGGCAAACCCGGCGGTGGTCCTGCTGGACAGCGGCTGCTCCCACCACCTGATGGGGACGAAGGAGGTCTTCGTCGACATGGGGCCGAGCGGCGACGTGAAGCACGTGCGCGGCTTCAATGGGGCGTTGCAGGACGTTCGAGGCCGTGGCACGGTTGCGCTGCAAGGGGAGGCCGGGAAGCGTGTGCTCATCCCCGACGTGCTGTACGTCCCGGGCTTGCATGCGAACCTACTGTCGTCCAGTCAGCTGAAGGAGAACGGCGTGAAGCTGAAGGAGGACGGCGACGGCATGCTGCTCGTCTCGGCGACGGGCGACGTGCTTGGTCGCGCAACGTACTCCGGCCGGGTTCTCTGCACCGACCTGCGTCCCTGCCCAGTGACGACTGCAGCGGAGGAAGTGGCTCTGCGGGCAATCGTCTCGGCGACGAAGGCGACGCCGGACAGGCTGCACGCGAGGCTCGCGCACGTCGGCATGGACACCATACGGAGCTCGGCGAAGCACGAGGTCGCCACCGGGCTGGACCTCAAGTCGGCGTCCGGCGCCACTTCGCCCTGCGTCTCGTGCGTCGGCGGGAAGCTTGCGCGGCACTCCTTCCCCGACAAGGGTTCCGACGCCGAGGACGCCCTGGCCGTCGTGCACATCGACTTGTGCGGGCCGTTTCGCGTGGCCGCCAAGGATGGCAGTCTGTACTTCCTGCTGCTGAAGGACCGCAAGACCCGCTACGTGTGGGTGAAGCCGGTCGCCAAGAAGTCCAAAATGCTGCAGGAGTTTGAGCAGTGGCTTGTGACGGTTGAGCGACAGACGAAGAAGTCGGTGCTGATGCTGCGTTCTGACCGGGGAGGGGAGTTCCTCGGGAAGGACTTCACCGCCCTCGTGGACGGCAAGGGGATCCTCCACGACCTGACCTGCCCCTACACCCCGCAGCAGAACGGCATGGCGGAGCGGGAGATGCGGACGGTCGTGGAGTCGGTGCGGACGATGCTGCTGCACATGAGCGTGCAGCACCACTGGTGGCACCTTGCTCTGCGGCAGGCCGTTTGGGTCCGCAACTGCCTGGAGCGGTCGGCGACGCCGGGAACGACGCCGTACCAGCTGCTCACCGGGAAGAAGCCGGACTTGTCGCTGGCCCGTGTGTGGGGCTGCATGGCGCAGTTCCTCGTCCCCGAGCAGCAGCGTGGTGGGAAGCTGAAGCTAAAAGCCCGGTGGGGCCTTCATCTCGGCGTATCGGAGGAGAGCAAGGGATGGGAGCTCCTCGACATCGCTGCCAACCGGGTGGTCACCACGTCGGACGTGGTGTTCTACGAGGACATGTCGCTGGAGGTGTGGAAGTCGGAGCACGGGCCGGTGTCCGGACGGACGCCGACCACCCCACCAACCGACACCTCCACGGCGACGCTGCCTCTGCTCGCCGAGGTCGGTGAGCTTGCTGATGAGGACGCCGAGGTCGTCCACCCTTCCCCTGCCCCTCCCCTCGTCGCTGATCTGCATGGGCTGACTCCGGCGTCGCCTGTGGCGCCGACCAAGAGCATCGCCGGTGGCCGCCGTGACGCCCAGCAAGTCGGCCTGGAAGTGAAGTCGACAGAAGGGACGCCGGGGAAGCAGCAGACAGCAGTGCGGCCGACCCAGGAGCAGTCGGCGACCTGGCAGTCGGCAGGGGAGCTGACCGCAGGGGAGACATCGGTCGGGACGCCGACCGAGGTGCAGCAGGGCGAGCCGACCAAGGTGCAGCAGGACGCCGAGGACAGTGAAGCCGGCGAAGCTGAAGGGGAGCAGTCGGACGCCGGGCAGTCTACCGACAGCGACAACGATGCTGTGGAGGTCAGCGCCGAGCAGCCTGAACTGCGGCGTTCGGGACGAGTCCGGAGGCCGCCAGAGCGGCTAACCTACCATGTCTGCCTCCCGGCGGCCGCCTTCACCACGCTGTACGACAACGACGATGATGACCCGGCGTACGACGACGCCGACGAGGATGAGGAGTTCCCGGAGCTCGACCCCGACATGCATGCCGACCCCGAGCACCGCTGGGACATCGCAACGATGACGGTGAAGGAGGGGTTGGCCAGCTGGAAGGGCCCGGCGGTGAAGGCCGCCATGGAGGAAGAGATCCGCAGTCTCCTCGCCATGGGCACGTGGGAGCTGGTAGAACGCCCGCCGGGAGTGAACATCATGAAGAACCGGTGGGTGTTGACCACGAAGTACCGCATCGACAACACCGTCGAGCGCGAGAAGGCGAGGCTGGTCGTGAAGGGCTTCACACAGGTGTACGGCGCCGACTACGACGAGACGTTCGCGCCGGTGGGCAGCTACGTGACGCTGAGGATCTTCCTCAGCATCGTCGCCGTGCTCAACCTCAACCTGATGTAGCTCGACATGAAGAACGCCTTCCTGCAGAGCAAGCTCGACCGGGTGCTGTACATGTCGCAGCCGGACTACTTCAACGACGGAACCGGCCGGGTGTGTAAGCTGCTGAAGAGCCTGTACGGGCTGAAGCAGTCACCGCTGTTGTGGTACTTGGCGCTCAACGACGTGCTGGTCGGCGCCGGGTGGAAGAAGAGCCAGGTCGACGAGGCTCTGTACTTCAAGGTCGGCGACGATGGAGTGGCTTGCTGGGTGTTGGTCTACGTCGACGACCTGCTCGCCGCCAGCAGCAGCGCCGCGATGCTGGAGGGGCTGAAGGAGCTGCTGGAAGCCGCGTTTGAGCTGAGCGAGATTTCGCCTGTGCAGAAGTACCTTGGCCTGGAGATCGTGCGCGACAGGCCGGCGAGGAAGCTGTGGCTGCACCAGCAAGGCTACGCCGACAAGCTGCGTAGGCGCTTCATCGACGAGGAGCAGGGAGGCCGGACTCCAAAGACGCCGGTCTCCGTCGACGCCTACGCCGAGCTCACCTTCGACGACGAGGAGGCGCAGAGGCGCGAGGAGGAGGAGTACCGGCAGAAGGTTGGCTCGCTGCAGTTCGCGGCGACGACGACGAGGCCAGACATCGCCTTCGCCTGCAGCAAGCTGGGGAGCGGCCTCACGGTGAGGAGCGACCAGCATTGGCGCGAGGTCGACCGCTGCCTCGCCTACCTCGCCAACACACGCGACACCGCCTTGGAGTTCGGCGGTGGTCTGGAGACGCTGGAGCTGGTCGGCTACGTTGACGCCGACGACGCCGGCGACAAGCAGAACAGGACGAGCACGGGAGGCTACGTGTTCGTCTACGGAGGGGCCGCGGTCTCCTGGTCGAGTCAGCGCATCAAGTGCGCGACGCTGTCGTCGACCGAGTCGGAGTACGTGGCGGCCGTCGACGCCGGGAAGGAAGGACGCCGACTTCGCTTCCTCCTGGCAGAGTTCCGGCAGCTGGACGCCGGGAAGCCGACGGTCCTTCGCGTGGACAACAAGTCGGCCATCATAGTCGATGAAGGCATGGGGTTGACAGGCAACCTCAAGCACATGGAGCGGCGACAGGCTTGGCTGCAGCACATGGTGAAGCGGGGGAAGTTTGCGTTGCAGTACATCCCGACCGCTAAGCAGCCAGCCGACTTTCTGGCAAAGGCGCTGCACTACCCGGCCTTCAACCGGTGCTCCGTCGCGATCGGCCAAGTGCGCCTGGCCAACGTCGGCGACGGTGACAACGACGTGCAGCAGTAGGTGCCATGCCCTCATGCATGGCTGGTGCGGTGACCGGCGTGCTTGTTATAGTCACAATAGGCTTCAATGTGCCTAAAACGAAAGATAGAGTGCGCTGACGGATTTCTGCACAGCAGCTTCAAACGTTCATAGCGATCTGGTCACAGCTCCAATTGACCTCATTCAACTTGGATCTGGAGCGTCTTGACGTCGCCTACAATAAGCAATTTAGATCGCACGATTTCATAAAGAATTGACGACACAGCGTCAGATTGAACGAACGGCACTATGGCAGCAACATAGTCTTAGAACACACAATTACGAAGCACTAGGAAGAGTTACGAGTTGGGAAGGACTCCCAGCTCCTAGAAACCCCAAGAGCCGAGGTACAGTGATGGGGAACAGTGCCACACTGTCCCCAACCAAGAAGGGTCTCGAAACTACCCTTCACAAGGGCCTACACCAACTGAAATGTTACACTACACTTTGTAATGTAACTATCTTCAATATCTTGAGGTGTAGCCTTTTGGCGAGCTTCGAAAAAACACTTGAAGCTTGAACCAAGGCTCGGGTTCTTCATCACAAAACTCATCCTTGAGTTCTTGATGGGTCTGCTGCGCACACCTGCGACACGCCGAACGTTCGACAAGCGACAAAATAGAAACCGCGCACGACAAAATAGAAACCGCGCGGGACACACAAAATAACCGCGTAATACGCGGCTAGCGATAACTCGCTATTGACTCGACACACACACTTGACATCATGACCCATCATACATACACCATTATAAGCATGAAAATATATATTTATTTCATGCACTCATACCACTCCATGCACACACGCATGCACGCACACGCACACGGACAACAAGCCGAGTGCAAACCGTAGGTTGCACCAACAGTGCTGTGTGTTGTGTGCACGCCGCCGAGCTATTCTTCGAGCAGTGCTGCCATGTGGGCTGGGGGCCCAAGCGTGAACTGTCAAACATTATACATGTTGTATTTGTGTAGGCTGTAGTGGGTTAGCCTATAGGGGGGTCACAACATTAGGGTTTCATATTTGTACTCACAATCCTTGCTAGTCCATCATTCCAGTCCGTTATTTCTGACATGGTTTCAGAGCAGGTCCTTCGCTAGGACCGTTCTTAGGGCCCACCGTTACCTACATACCTACCTACCTACCGTGCGCCTCGTGCGCCTACGCGCCCTCGTGCGCCTCCTACCTACCGCGCGCGCGCAGCCCGCCAGCCGCCCGCGCGCGACTCGACTTTTTTTTAGCGCGCGTATCCCGCTAGCCGCCCGCGCGCGGTCGATTTCGCTGCGCGCGCCCCGCTAGCCGCACGCGCGCGGCTGTTTTCTTTACGCGCGGCCCCGCACGCTGCCCGCGCGCTGCCTGTGCGCCTCGCTGACGCGCCCGCTGCTGCAGCCGCCCGTCGCCCGCTCGCGCCCCGCAGGCCCGCAGCTCGCCGCCGCAGCTGCCGCACGCCCGTTGCCCGCAGCCGCCCGTCCGCCGACGCCGCTGCCGCCCGTGCACCGACGCCGCTGCCACCCGTGCGCTGCTGCCGCTGCTGCTTGCGCACCGCTCGCTGCTGCAGCCGCCCGTGCGCTGTCGGCGCTGCTGCCCGTGCGTTTAAGCCCGTCGCCTGCTCGCGCACGCCCCGCTGCCCGCAGCCGCTCGTACGCCGCTGCTTCCGCTGCTGCTTGCGCACTGCTGCCTCTCGAGCGCCGCCGCTACCTGTGCGCCACCGCTGCCCGTGCGCCGTCGCTGCTCCTACGCTGCCGCTGCCCGTGCGCTGCCGCTGCCCGTGCACCGCCGTTCCCCGTGCGCCGCTGCCGCCCGTGCGCTTCTGCAGCCGCCGCCCGCGAGGCACTCGCTCTCACTGTTGTTTATTTTCTACCTACCGTGCACACTGCTGCCACTGCAGCTGCCACCAGTGCACCGTTGCAGCTCCTGCTGCCACGCTTCCTACTACTACTGTTACTACTGCTACTACTGCTACTGCTACTGTCGCTATGGCTAGTCCGCCAGTTCTAGCTTTCGATGCCGAGGGCCGTCCAGTGAAGTTCGAAACCTGGCTAGATGACCTGCACCTGTTCCTACAGCTCACTGCCAAGGAAGATATCTCACTGTACGACCACGCCCTAGGCCATGCCACTGCCCCTGACTCGTCTGCTGACAGCACTCTGCGTTCTCAGTGGCAGACCCGTGATGCGCACGCTCGCTTTGCTATTCGCAACTCCCTGCCGCTAGACGAGCGCGAGCACTTCGGCCAGTGCAAGACTGCTAAGGACCTCTACACCGCTGTAGTTGCCCGCTACTCCTCACCTGCTTCTGCCACGCTAGGCCGCCTCACTCTCCCCTACCTGTTCCCTGACCTAGCCTCCTTTCACACTGTCGCAGACCTCATCACCCACCTTAAGACTAGTGAGGCCCGCTTTCGCGCTGCTATGCCTGCCGAGTTTCTCACTAGCAACCCCCCCCCGCTCTGGATCACTCTCTACCACATCGTCACCCGCCTCCCTGACTCTCTGCGCGCAGTCAGGGACCACTTCCTCTCTCGCTCCCCCACTGAACTCACCATTGCCCTCCTCGAGAAGGAACTGCTTGCAGCTGAGGCGAGCATCGTCGCTGTAGGCACCTCTCGTGGCGACCCCCGCACCCCGTTCTTTGAGGGGTGTTCCCCTTCCCCCCTCCTCCCCTCTGTCGCCTCTGCTGCTGCTGTCGACCTTCTTGGTGCTGAGAAGGTCGGGACCGCGTCTGCTTCGAGCGGGCGCCGCAGGAACAAGGGGGGCAGGGGTGGGGGTGGCGGCGGAGGAGGTGGGGGTGGAGGCGGTGGGAGTGGAGGCGCGGCTGGGGAGACTAGTGGCGGCAGTGGGGGAGGAGACAGCGGCGGTGGGAGTGGTGGCGGAGGCGGCAGCGGAGGCGGAGGTGGTCGTGGCGGCGGCAGGGGTGGAGGTGGCCGGGGCGGCGGCGGTGGGGGTGGTGGTCGTGGAGGCACTGGCGGAGGGCAGAGTCAGCAGCCCGCCCCGACGCTTCAGGCCGCCCGTGAGTGGTATGCGCAGCGTAGCGTTACCTGCACGTACGTCATTCGCACAGGTGACCGCAGCGGCCAGCAGTGTGGGAGGCCGCACCCCACGCAGCGCTGCTTCGCGCGCCTTAACGACGCGTGGCGCACTCAGTTTCCTGCTGCCACTGAGCTGCCGCGCTGGGCTGATCTGGAAAAGAGGGGTGTTGATATTTGGGCTTTAGACTTTGATGCTATTCTCACTGCCATGTATGCGATGTCTATTAGTGGAGAGGGTGCTCAGTACTTGCGTGTTCCGCCCGACCCGGGCATTCAGACCAGTCCGGCTGCCGCTCTAGGTGCTAGTGCGTCTGCTCCCACAGGTCCTGGTGAGGCTGCAGCCCTAGGTGCTCGTGCGTCCGTGCCCCCTGGTACTGAGTCGACTGCAGCACTGCACACCTTCACACTGGACTCAGGTGCTTCTCGCTCCTTCTTTCGTGACCGCACTGTCCTTGAGCCACTCGCTCGGCCAGTTGCTGTCTCCCTTGCTGACCCCTCTGGGGGTCCGGTCATTGCGACCTCCTCCACTGTCCTTCCTTGTCCGGCGGTCCCGTCCGGCACGCTGTCAGGTCTCTACCTCCCCTCATTCTCTACGAACTTGGTGGCAGGTAGTGCGCTCCAGGACGGGGGTGTTCACCAGTTCACCCCTGCCTACGAGCGCGTGACACACTACACGTGTGCTCGGACGGGTCGCCACCTGGCTACCTTCACTCGGGAGCCGGGGTCGGACCTTTACACACTGACCACTGAGTCCCCTCAGGTAGCTGCGTCCGCGTCTGCATCTGCGTCAGGTCAGCTGTCCGCCCCCTGCTCGTGTCGCTCTCTGGCGCATGAGACTGTCCTTTGGCACCACCGCCTTGGTCACCCGTCTGTGCAGCGCCTTCGGGCCATGCACAAACGGGACCTTGTTGCTGGTCTTCCCAGGGTGCTCCCTCCCCTTCCCGACTCGCCTGCTCCTCCCTGTATTCCCTGTGTCGAGGGACGGCAGCGCGCCGTTCCTCACTCCTCCTCCTTTCCCCCGACGACTGCTCCCTTGCAGACGCTCCACATGGACGTGTGGGGCCCAGCCCGCGTCCGTGGTCAGGGTCAGGAGAGGTACTTCCTGATTGTTGTTGACGACTTCTCGCGCTACACCACGGTCTTCCCCTTGCGCGCCAAGGGTGACGTCCCTGATGTCTTGATCCCTTGGATCCGCAGATCTCGTCTCCAGCTCCGTGAGCGTTTCCGCTCCGACTTCCCTGTCCTGCGTCTGACAGAGGTGGGGAGTTTTCCTATTGCCTATTGGAGGCCTTCTGTCAGCAGGAGGGCATTGAGCAGTCGTACACGCTTCCGGCCTCTCCACAGCAGAATGGGGTTGCTGAGCGCCGCATTGGTCTGGTCATGGAGGTCGCTCGTACCTCCTTGAGCCATGCGGCTGCCCCCCATTTTCTGTGGCCGTTTGCAGTCCGATACGCTGCGCATCAGCTCAACCTCTGGCCCCGTGTCTCCTTGCCCGAGACTTCTCCGACACTGCGTTGGACGGGAGAGGCTGGCGATGCGTCGCGTTTTTGGGTCTGGGGATCCCGAGCTTTTGTCCGCGACACGTCCGCGGACAAGCTCTCCCGTCGCGCTGTCCCCTGCGTCTTCCTTGGCTTTGTCCCGGACGCCCCTGGCTGGCAGTTCTACCACCCCACCTCGCGTCGTGTCCTGGCCTCTCAGGACGTCACTTTTGACGAGTCCGTCCCCTACTACCGCCTCTTCCCCTACCGCACTGCCCCGCTCCCCCCCCCGCCTCTCTTCCTCGCTCCAGGTGCTGAGGTACCAGACCCCCTCCCCCCTCAGGGTGCCGCTCCCTCAGGTGTGTCCCAGGTAGACCCGGGTGAGCCTGTCGAGGTAGCTGTTGACTCTCGTCCTGCTAGGGGTGCTGAGCCTGGGGGTGCTGCGTCTGGGGGTGCTGCGCCTGGGGGTGCTGCGTCTGGGGGTGCTGAGCCTGGGAGTGCTGAGTCTGGGGGTGCGGAGCCTGGGGGTGCTGAGCCAGGAGGTGCGGAGCCTGGAGGTGCGGAGCCTGGAGGTGCTGAGTCTGGGGGTGCTGAGTCTGGGGGTGCTGAGCCTGAGCGTGCTACACCTGGAGGAGCCCTCTCCTCCCAGCAGCTGCAGGAGAGGTACCTCGAGTACTGCCGCCTCCGGAGAGGTACTGCTGGAGCTCGTCCCGGTACTTCCCCTCCTACCCAGGAGCTCCCCCCCATTCAGCAGATCCGCGAGTGGTACACACGGCGCTGCAGTCTTCGGAGTGGTGCTCCTGGTGCTGCGGACCCTGGGGGTGGCGCTGCTGCTGGTGCTGAGGACCCGGACGGTGGAGCTGCTGCTGGTGCTGAGGACTCGGACGTTGGAGCTGCTGCTGGAGCTGAGGACCCGGACGGTGGCGCTGCTGCTGGTGCTGAGGACCCGGACGGTGGAGCTGCTGCTGGTGCTGAGGACTCGGACGGTGGAGCTGCTGCTGGAGCTGAGGACCCGAGCGGTGGCACTGCTGCTGCTGCTGAGGACCCGGGCGTTGGAGCTACTACTGGTGCTGAGGACCCGGCCGGTGGAGCTGCTGCTGGTGCTGTGGACCCGGACGCTGGAGCTCCTGCTGGTACTGAGGACCCGGCCGCTGGAGTCTCCTCTGCTTCTGGAGATGCTGCGCGGCCGCGACCGTACTTCGTACCGCTCCTTCAGCAGGTTCTTGGGCAGGCTCCTCCTCCTTGTCCTCCTCCCTCCGTAGAGTGTCCTCCGCCTGTCCGGCCGCAGTCACAGTTACC
Source organism: Closterium sp. Yama58-4 (assembly GCA_947470075.1). NCBI lineage: Eukaryota > Viridiplantae > Streptophyta > Zygnematophyceae > Desmidiales > Closteriaceae > Closterium > Closterium sp. Yama58-4. The sequence goes on along the minus strand of CANIUD010000612.1, from coordinate 292,189 downwards.
ACCTACCTCGCCTCTCCTTACACTGGTCCCACAGGAGGTCTTACAGAGCGTCGTGAGCCTGAGTCTCGTCCTGCGTCGCCTGTTCGTCCTGCTCGCACTGGTAGTCGTGTCCGTCGTGAGCGTCCTCCTCCTGTCCCAGGCACTCACTACATGACTCTGCGTCCCTCTACTGCTCCTCAGCGTGTCCCTCTACCGTCTCCTCCTGCGTCCTCTTTGCCTGACATTCCGGACCCTGAGTCTGACCGGTATCGTGCTGAGCACCCTACTGTCACGCGTCTCCTCGCTACTGTTGTCACTGACCCTACCTTTGAGTCCTCGGCTGCGTCTGCTCTGGTCGCTGAGCTTGTTGACTTTGCTGCTGCCTGTCGTCTAGACTACGCTGCTAGCCTTGTTGCTGAGTCTGAGTCTGAGTCTGTCTGTCCTCCGTCCGTCGGGGGTGAGTGTGCTCTTGGCACGGACGTCCTTGAGGACAGACAGGAGGAGTTCCAGTGTCTTGCTGCTGCTTTGCTCCGTCTCGTGTCCTTGCTAGTTGCCCCTGAGGGAGACCCGGATGCACCAGACATCCCGACCCCGCGCACTTACGCTGAGGCGATGGCGGGTCCCTACTCCTCTCAGTGGCAGACAGCCATGGACGCCGAGATGGCTTCCTGGAAGTCCACACGCACCTACGTCGACGAGGTTCCCCCTCCTGGGGCGAACATCGTCAGTGGCATGTGGATTTTCAGGGTGAAGCGGCCGCCGGGTTCTCCGCCTGTCTTCAAGGCGCGTTACGTGGCTCGAGGCTTCAGTCAGCGAGAGGGAGTTGACTTCTTCCAGACCTTCTCCCCCACCCCGAAGATGACTACTCTTCGGGTGCTGCTGCACATAGCCGCTCACCGCGACTACGAGCTTCACTCACTTGACTTCAGCACTGCTTTCTTGCAGGGCAGCCTGCACGAGGAGATCTGGCTGCGCCGCCCACCTGGCTTCACTGGGTCGTTTCCTCCTGGTACCCAGTGGAGGCTTTAGCGGCCGGTCTACGGTCTCCGCCAGGCTCCGCGTGAGTGGCACGACACACTGAGGACTACACTTGCGACTCTTGGGTTCGCGCCTTCTACAGCTGACCCGTCACTGTTCCTGCGCACCGACACTTCGCTGCCGCCGTTCTACATCCTCGTGTACGTCGACGACTTGGTCTTTGCCACTGCTGACACTGCAGGACTCGCCTACGTGAAGTCGGAGCTGCAGAGGAGACACACGTGCACAGACCTGGGTGAGCTGACAAGCTATCTTGGCTTGCGGATCACCCGGGACAGAGCACGGCGCACCATCACCTTGACTCAGTCACACATGGTGCAGCAGGTTCTCCAGCGCTTCCGCTTCACGTACTCCTCGCCTCAGTCCACTCCTCTGCCTACCGGTCACTCGCTCTCAGCTCTGCCTTCGGATGAGTCCGTAGAGCCGAGTGGCCCGTATCCAGAGCTTGTGGGCTGCCTCATGTACCTGATGACCTGCACTCGACCTGACCTTGCATACCCTCTTAGCATCCTTGCACGCTATGTCGCTCCTAGCCGTCACAGGAAGGAGCACATGGATGCCGCTAAGAGGGTGTTGCGCTACTTGTGCAGTACGTCGGGCATGGGGCTTGTGCTTGGAGGGCGAGACCGAGTTGTGCTCACAGGGCACTCAGACGCTTCTTGGGCAGACGACCAGGCCACTCAGCGGTCGTCTCAGGGTTACACCTTCAGCCTTGGCTCTGGCTCGGTCTCTTGGCGCTCTACGCGCTCTTCTTCTGTTCTCAGCTCCAGTTGCGAGGCTGAGATCTACGCTACAGCCATGGCTGCCCAGGAGCTACGCTGGCTGACCTATCTGCTGACCGACCTCGGAGAGCGGCCTCGTTCTCCTCCAGTACTGTACGTCGACAACAAGGCTGCCATTGCCTTGTGTGAGGAGCACAGACTGGAGCACAGAACGAAGCACATCGCTCTGCGGTACTTCCTTGCTCGTGAGCTGCAGCAGCGCGGTCAGCTTTGTATTCGCTACGTAGCCACTGAGGCCAACACTGCTGATGTGTTCACCAAGGCGCTTCAGCCTCGTGACCATCAGCGCTTCTGCACTCTACTAGGCCTTGTGCCTACTGGACCTCACTTGCTTACCTCTTGACTTTGCTTGTACTGTGATCACTATATATATCTATACCTGCATGTTTACTCTTGCTAGGTTGTGATCACTGTATCTCTTGCTCTGTTATAAACTTGCATGTGAACTGGTCTTGTGACCACTAGCTTGTGCTCGGAATTTGTGTGGAATCCTTGAGGTCCACCCTGAGCTTGTTGTTGCCTTGTTTTGCCTTGACTGGTCTTGTGACCCCTAGGACTCCCCCACTTTGCCTATGGGGGTGTGTCAAACATTATACATGTTGTATTTGTGTAGGCTGTAGTGGGTTAGCCTATAGGGGGGTCACAACATTAGGGTTTCATATTTGTACTCACAATCCTTGCTAGTCCATCATTCCAGTCCGTTATTTCTGGCATGAACGCGGCAGGGGAGTGTCAACGGGAGTGTTGTGTGGCCCCGTCCTCGCTTGGGCGGAGCCAACTTTGTGGTCGGGTGCGCGAGGGATGCAGCCGACCTGCAGCAGTGGGCACGGGGGCCACTGCAAGGGCGTGGTGTTGGGAGGCGCCCGACTGGAGGGCGCTGAGCAATTGGGCGTCTGCTCGGCGTCCTGGGCGCCTGGACGCCGTTCTGGGCGTCTGGACGGCGTCCTGGGCGCCTGGACGCCGTCTTGGGCGCCTGGACACCAACTGGAGCCTCGGCTAGGCGTCCTGGGAGGTGGGACGCCGACCGGGAGGTCTGCTCGGCGTCCCGGGCGCCTGGACGCCGACTTGGGCGCCTGGACGGCGTCCTGGGCGAGTGGACGCCGACCTGGACGCCAGGACGCCGACCTGGGGACGCCGGGCTTGGCGTAGCCGGCGTCCGACTGGGCTGGACGACCAGGCGGGGTTGCCCGGTCGACCGGGATACCCGGGCGACGTGTGCGAAAGTCGCCGGGATGGTTTCTGCGAGGGCGACCTCGGGGGTGGTATCCTGAGGTCGACGTGGCTGGGGGGCACAGTCGCTGGCGTGGAGACAGCCAGGCGTCTGCGCTGTGCTCGTGACAAGGAGTGGAGCACCAACCAGCTGCGCACACCTGCGAAGCAGGTGCACCGTTGTCCTGCGGGTGCAACGCTGTGCAGCCGACTTTTTGCAGCGTTGGCACACCACGGACATGCAACGTTGGCGCGCCGCATCTCTGCTGTGCTGGAGCGGTGCGAGCATTGCTGCGCTGGACCGCGGTCGACCGTGCTGCGCTGGAGGTCGACCAGCAGCTGTGCTAGCTCTGATGTAGTGATGCATGCCAATGTTGTTGCCATCATTCTGAACCTTTGTTGTCAATAATTTCCTAGTGGAACTCTTGCCAATTCTCCCCGTGAACTAGCAAGTAGTGTGCGCACAAGGAAACGACTAAGGAACGAACGCAGAGCTACCTCTCACACACGTGCCTTCCCTGTGGTCAAGCTCCCGTTGCTAGAGTTTTCTCCGCAGGATGAACCAGAGTACGAGATCGAGCGTGTTCTCACTCATCGGCGCCGCGGCGGCAAGACCCTCGAGTTCCTGATACGCTGGAAGGGATACGACCCCACTGAGGACAGTTGGGTTGCAAAAGCTGATATGGGCAACGCACGCCGTGCTCTCAATGACTATCTTGTCAAGCAGGGTGTATCTCACGCCACCCAGCTTTGAGGGGGGGACGTGTGAGAGTACGACGGCTTATGCTGGCTTTGCTAGCTTGCCTTTACTTTATTATGCATTATCTAGCTTAGCTTTGCTTGATTTTGCTAGATTTTGCTAGATTTCCTAGGTTCGTTGCTTTTACTATATTTATTATAGTTATAGGCACCGAACTAGGTTGAGTGCACCGAATTCTAGGCTTTTCGGTTGCCACTGAATTGCCTTCTACCGAATTCGGAAAGGGTCTGTTTGGGACGCTTTGCAACCCTCGGAACCATTGCGTAACACCTGGTTACCTGCCTTGTGTCGAGCCTATATATAGCCTCGCTTTGTACCCAGGTGAAACATTCAATTCAAACTCTCTTTTCTGAGCTCGATCCTAGATCCTCACACTCCTGGACGCAACGTAGCGTGCCAGGATGCTAAGAGGGTACGCAAGGTCAGGTCGAGCGCAGGTCATTAGGTACATGGGGCACCCCACAAGCTCTGGATACGGGCCACTCGGCTCTATAGACTGTCGGAATCTTCTGCTCCCGAACACTCCCTTATCTCTATCCTTCCTCTTTGAGCTCACCCTGGCTTCATCTGGCTCTTCAGCTCCCTGCTCATCTTTCCCTTAGGTCCAGCCACTCTCTCCACTTGCCCCCTCCGCGGCTGCCCGTGAGACCGTACTGGCTGTCGCTGGATCCCTTGCTTGTGTGGCTGTGGATCGTCTCGTCCTGTGGGTCTCCCCCTGGCTCGAGCCACATTACTACAATGGTCCGTCCTCTGCTGTCCCTTCTTGCTGACTAAAACCACGACTCCTGAGTCTTTCACTTCCTTGACTCAGCGCTCCGTCCTCAGCCCAATATCCATCAGGTCATGCTTGGCCTGCTTCAGGTACACTTCCTCTCCCACTCCCAACGCCTTTACCTTCTTCCCGGAGTGGATCTCCCCCCGCTTCTTGTACATGTACGCATCTCGTATCTGTGCTACGTGCAGGTTCTCCAGCGCCGCGGGTAGTAACTCCCTCAGCTACCTCGCTTTCGCCTCCACCAGCCCCACCCATTCTTCTTCCTTCTCCATCCGCACCGACCCCGTCAGTATCTTTGGTGCATCTACTTGGTAACACCGACTCTCTTCCCTGGAGGAGGTAGTATGGCGACATGTCACGTAGCGCCGCCTCCTTGCTCAATCGATATCCTGCTACTACCCACGGTAATCGCGCGTCCTAGTCTCATTCGAACCTCTCGCGGGAAGGTACTGACGAACCTCTTGGTGAGCCCATCACTCTGAGGGTGATATCGAGAAGTCCTCCGATGAGTGATACCTATGGCCTGCAGCAACTTATCAAACTCCCCCATGAACTCGGTCCCTTGATCCGTCAGTACCTCCCCGCACGCCCCGAACCTGGTGAGTACTTGCTTTTCAAATGCTTCTGGCTGAATTTTCGCTGGGCCGGGCCCTCACTTCTACCCATGATCAGTATGTATCTCTTCGATCATGATCAGTATGTATCTCTTCCCTATCCGACTCAAAGGCATCTCCCTTGCCAGGTCCAATAACTGTCAGAATGAACAGACTGGAATGATTGAACTAACAGAGAAATCAGTACAAATAGCAAACCCTAGAATTGTGTACCCCATATAGGCTAACCCACTGTAGCCTAACAAACGCAACATATATAATGTTTGACACACCCCCATAGGCAAAGTGGGGGAGACCTAGGGGTCACAAGACCAGTCAAGGCAAAGCAAGGCAACAACAAGCTCAGGGTGGATCTCAAGGATACCACACAAATTCCGAGCACAAGCTAGTGGTCACAAGACCAGTTCACATGCAGGTTTATAACAGAGCATGAGATACAGTGATCACAACCTAGCAAGAGTAAACATGCAGGTATAGATATATATAGTGATCACAGTACAAGCAAAGTCAAGAGGTAAGCAAGTGAGGTCCAGTAGGCACAAGGCCTAGTAGAGTGCAGAAGCGCTGATGGTCACGAGGCTGAAGCGCCTTGGTGAACACATCAGCAGTGTTGGCCTCAGTGGCCACGTAGCGAATACAAAGCTGACCGCGCTGCTGCAGCTCTCGAGCAAGGAAGTACCGCAGGGCGATGTGCTTCGTTCTGTGCTCCAGTCTGTGCTCCTCACACAAGGCAATGGCAGCCTTGTTGTCGACGTACAGTACTGGAGGAGAACGAGGCGGCTCTCCGAGGTCAGTCAGCAGGTAGGTCAGCCAGCGTAGCTCCTGGGCAGCCATGGCTGTAGCGTAGATCTCAGCCTCGCAACTGGAGCCGAGAACAGAAGAAGAGCGCGTAGAGCGCCAAGAGACCGAGCCAGAGCCAAGGCTGAAGGTGTAACCCTGAGACGACCGCTGAGTGGCCTGGTCGTCTGCCCAAGAAGCGTCTGAGTGCCCTGTGAGCACAACTCGGTCTCGCCCTCCAAGCACAAGCCCCATGCCCGACGTACTACACAAGTAGCGCAACACCCTCTTAGCGGCATCCATGTGCTCCTTCCTGTGACGGCCAGGAGCGACATAGCGTGCCAGGATGCTAAGAGGGTATGCAAGGTCAGGTCGAGTGCAGGTCATCAGGTACATGAGGCAGCCCACAAGCTCTGGATACGGGCCACTCGGCTCTACGGACTCATCCGAAGGCAGAGCTGAGAGCGAGTGACCGGTAGGCAGAGGAGTGGACTGAGGCGAGGAGTACGTGAAGCCAAAGCGCTGGAGAACCTGCTGCACCATGTGTGACTGAGTCAAGGTGATGGTGCGCCGTGCTCTGTCCCGGGTGATCCGCAAGCCAAGATAGCTTGTCAGCTCACCCAGGTCTGTGCACGTGTGTCTCCTCTGCAGCTCCGACTTCACGTGGGCGAGTCCTGCAGTGTCAGCAGTGGCAAAGACCAAGTCGTCGACGTACACGAGGATGTAGAACGGCGGCAGCGAAGTGTCGGTGCGCAGGAACAGCGACGGGTCAGCTGTAGAAGGCGCGAACCCAAGAGCCGCAAGTGTAGTCCTCAGTGTGTCGTGCCACTCACGCGGAGCCTGGCGGAGACCGTAGACCGGCCGCTGAAGCCTCCACTGGGTACCAGGAGGAAACGACCCAGTGAAGCCAGGTGGGCGGCGCAGCCAGATCTCCTCGTGCAGGCTGCCCTGCAAGAAAGCAGTGCTGAAGTCAAGTGAGTGAAGCTCGTAGTCGCGGTGAGCGGCTATGTGCAGCAGCACCCGAAGAGTAGTCATCTTTGGGGTGGGGGAGAAGGTCTGGAAGAAGTCAACTCCCTCTCGCTGACTGAAGCCTCGAGCCACGTAACGCGCCTTGAAGACAGGCGGAGAACCCGGCGGCCGCTTCACCCTGAAAATCCACATGCCACTGACGATGTTCGCCCCAGGAGGGGGAACCTCGTCGACGTAGGTGCGTGTGGACTTCCAGGAAGCCATCTCGGCGTCCATGGCTGTCTGCCACTGAGAGGAGTAGGGACCCGCCATCGCCTCAGCGTAAGTGCGCGGGGTCGGGATGTCTGGTGCATCCGGGTCTCCCTCAAGGGCAACTAGCAAGGACACGAGACGGAGCAAAGCAGCAGCAAGACACTGGAACTCCTCCTGTCTGTCCTCAAGGACGTCCGTGCCAAGAGCACACTCACCCCCGACGGACGGAGGACAGACAGACTCAGACTCAGACTCAGCAACAAGGCTAGCAGCGTAGTCTAGACGACAGGCAGCAGCAAAGTCAACCAACTCAGCGACCAGAGCAGACGCAGTCGAGGACTCAAAGGTAGGGTCAGTGACAACAGTAGCGAGGAGACGCGTGACAGTAGGGTGCTCAGCACGGTACCGGTCAGACTCAGGGTCCGGAACGTGAGGCAAAGAAGACGCGGGAGGAGACGGTAGAGGGACACGCTGAGGAGCAGTAGAGGGACGCAGAGTCATGTAGTGAGTGCCTGGGACAGGAGGAGGACGCTCACGACGGACACGACTACCAGTGCGAGCAGGACGAACAGGCGACGCAGGACGAGACTCAGGCTCACGATGCTCTGTAAGACCTCCTGTGGGACCAGTGTAAGGAGAGGGAGCAGGGAGAGGCGAGGTAGGCGGTAACTGTGACTGCGACTGGACAGGCAGAGGACACTCTACGGAGGGAGGAGGACAAGGAGGAGGAGCCTGCCCAAGAACCTGCTGAAGGAGCGGTACGAAGTACGGTCGCGGCCGCGCAGTGTCTCCAGAAGCAGAGGAGACTCCAGCGGCCGGGTCAACAGCACCAGCAGCAGCTCCACCAGCCGGGTCCTCAGCACCAGTAGTAGCTCCAACGCCCGGGTCCTCAGCAGCAGCAGCAGCGCCACCGCTCGGGTCCTCAGGTCCAGCAGCAGCTCCACCGTCCGAGTCCTCAGTACCAGCAGCAGCGCCACCGCCCGGGTCCTCAGCTCCAGCAGCAGCTCCAACGTCCGAGTCCTCAGCACCAGCAGCAGCTCCACCAGGCGGGTCCGCAGCACCAGCAGCAGCTCCAACGTCCGGGTCCTCAGCACCAGCAGCAGCGCCACCCCCAGGGTCCGCAGCACCAGGAGCACCACTCCGAAGACTGCAGCGCCGTGTGTACCACTCGCGGATCTGCTGAATGGGGGGGAGCTCCTGGGTAGGAGGGGAAGTACCGGGACGAGCTCCAGCAGCACCTCTCCGGAGGCGGCAGTACTCGAGGTACCTCTCCTGTAGCTGCTGGGAGGAGAGGGCTCCTCCAGGTGTAGCACGCTCAGGCTCAGCACCCCCAGACGCAGCACCCCCAGGCTCAGCACCTCCAGGCTCCGCACCTCCAGGCTCCGCACCTCCTGGCTCAGCACCCCCAGGCTCAGCACCTCCAGGCTCCGCACCTCCAGGCTCCGCACCTCCTGGCTCAGCACCCCCAGGCTCCGCACCCCCAGACTCAGCACTCCCAGGCTCAGCACCCCCAGACGCAGCACCCCCAGGCTCAGCACCCCCAGACGCAGCACCCCCAGGCTCAGCACCCCGAGCAGGACGAGAGTCAACAGCTACCTCGACAGGCTCACCCGGGTCTACCTGGGACACACCTGAGGGAGCGGCACCCTGAGGGGGGAGGGGGTCTGGTACCTCAGCACCTGGAGCGAGGAAGAGAGGCGGGGGGGGGAGCGGGGCAGTGCGGTAGGGGAAGAGGCGGTAGTAGGGGACGGACTCGTCAAAAGTGACGTCCTGAGAGGCCAGGACACGCCGCGAGGTGGGGTGGTAGAACTGCCAACCAGGGGCGTCCGGGACAAAGCCAAGGAAGACGCAGGGGACAGCGCGACGGGAGAGCTTGTCCGCGGACGTGTCGCGGACAAAAGCTCGGGATCCCCAGACCCGAAAACGCGACGCATCGCCAGCCTCTCCCGTCCAACGCAGTGTCGGAGAAGTCTCGGGCAAGGAGACACGGGGCCAGAGGTTGAGCTGATGCGCAGCGTATCGGACTGCAAACGGCCACAGAAAATGGGGGGCAGCCGCATGGCTCAAGGAGGTACGGGCGACCTCCATGACCAGACCAATGCGGCGCTCAGCAACCCCATTCTGCTGTGGAGAGTCCGGAAGCGTGTACGACTGCTCAATGCCCTCCTGCTGACAGAAGGCCTCCAATAGGCCAGAGGAGAACTCCCACCTCTGTCAGAGTGCAGACGCAGGACAGGGAAGTCGGAGCGGAAACGCTCACGGAGCTGGAGACGAGATCTGCGGATCCAAGGGATCAAGACATCAGGGACGTCACCCTTGGTGCGCAAAGGGAAGACCGTGGTGTAGCGCGAGAAGTCGTCAACAACAATCAGGAAGTACCTCTCCTGACCCTGACCACGGACGCGGGCTGGGCCCCACACGTCCATGTGGAGCGTCTGCAAGGGAGCAGTCGTCGGGGGAAAGGAGGAGGAGTGAGGAGCGGCGCGCTGCCGTCCCTCGACACAGGGAATACAGGGAGGAGCAGGCGAGTCGGGAAGGGGAGGGAGCACCCTGGGAAGACCAGCAACAAGCACCCCGAAGGCGCTGCACAGACGGGTGACCAAGGCGGTGGTGCCAAAGGACAGTCTCATGCGCCAGAGAGCGACACGAGCAGGGGGCGGACAGCTGACCTGACGCAGACGCAGACGCAGACGCAGACGCAGACGCAGCTACCTGAGGGGACACAGTGGTCAGTGTGTAAAGGTCCGACCCCGGCTCCCGAGTGAAGGTAGCCAGGTGGCGACCCGTCCGAGCACACGTGCAATGTGTCACGCGCTCGTAGGCAGGGGTGAACTGGTGAACACCCCCGTCCTGGAGCGCACTACCTGCCACCAAGTTTGTAGAGAACGAGGGGAGGTAGAGACCTGACAGCGTGCCGGACGGGACCGCCGGACAAGGAAGGACAGTGGAGGAGGTCGCAATGACCGGACCCCCAGAGGGGTCAGCAAGGGAGACAGCAACTGGCCGAGCGAGTGGCTCAAGGACAGTGCGGTCACGAAAGAAGGAGCGAGAAGCACCTGAGTCCAGTGTGAAGGTGTGCAGTGCTGCAGTCGACTCAGTACCAGGGGGCACGGACGCACGAGCACCTAGAGCAGCGACCTCACCAGGACCTGTGGGAGCAGACGCACTAGCACCTAGAGCGGCAGCCGGACTGGCCTGAATGCCCGGGTCGGGCGGAACACGCAAGTACTGAGCACCCTCTCCACTAATAGACATCGCATACATGGCAGTGAGAATAGCATCAAAGTCTAAAGCCCAAATATCAACACCCCTCTTTTCCAGATCAGCCCAGCGCGGCAGCTCAGTGGCAGCAGGAAACTGAGTGCGCCACGCGTCGTTAAGGCGCGCGAAGCAGCGCTGCGTGGGGTGCGGCCTCCCACACTGCTGGCCGCTGCGGTCACCTGTGCGAATGACGTACGTGCAGGTAACGCTACGCTGCGCATACCACTCACGGGCGGCCTGAAGCGTCGGGGCAGGCTGCTGACTCTGCCCTCCGCCAGTGCCTCCACGACCACCACCCCCACCGCCGCCGCCCCGGCCACCTCCACCCCTGCCGCCGCCACGACCACCTCCGCCTCCGCTGCCGCCTCCACCACCACTCCCACCGCTGCTGTCTCCTCCCCCACTGCCGCCACTAGTCTCCCCAGCCGCGCCTCCACTCCCACCGCCTCCACCCCCACCTCCTCCGCCGCCACCCCCACCCCGGCCGCCCTTGTTCCTGCGGCGCCCGCTCGAAGCAGACGCGGTCCCGACCTTCTCAGCACCAAGAAGGTCGACAGCAGCAGCAGAGGCGACAGAGGGGAGGAGGGGGGAAGGGGAACACCCCTCAAAGAACGGGGTGCGGGGGTCGCCACGAGAGGTGCCTACAGCGACTATGCTCGTCTCGGCTGCAAGCAGTTCCTTCTCGAGGAGGGCAACAGTGAGCTCAGTGGGGGAGCGAGAGAGGAAGTGGTCCCTGACTGCGCGTAGAGAGTCAGGGAGGCGGGTGACGATGTGGTAGAGAGTGATCCAGAGTGGGGGGGGGTTGCTAGTGAGAAACTCGGCAGGCATAGCAGCGCGAAAGCGGGCCTCACTAGTCTTAAGGTGGGTGATGAGGTCTGCGACAGTGTGAAAGGAGGCTAGGTCGGGGAACAGGTAGGGGAGAGTGAGGCGGCCTAGCGTGGCAGAGGCGGGTGAGGAGTAGCGGGCAACTACAGCGGTGTAGAGGTCCTTAGCAGTCTTGCACTGGCCGAAGTGCTCGCGCTCGTCTAGCGGCAGGGAGTTGCGAATAGCAAAGCGAGCGTGCGCATCACGGGTCTGCCACTGGGAACGCAGAGTGCTGTCAGCAGTCGAGTCAGGGGCAGTGGCATGGCCTAGGGCGTGGTCGTACAGTGAGATATCTTCCTTGGCAGTGAGCTGTAGGAACAGGTGCAGGTCATCGAGCCAGGTTTCGAACTTCACTGGACGGCCCTCGGCATCGAAAGCTAGAACTGGCGGACTAGCCATAGTGACAGTAGCAGTAGGAATCAGGCCGCTGGAAAGGTGTGCGGAGGGTCAACGGGGCCGGCGGGGCCGCTAGGCAAGGCGCGGGCGGGGTCGACTGTCCGTAGTGGCACACGAGCGGTAGTAGTAGGTATAAGGTAAACAGTAGGAACGAGGCCGCTGGGAGACTGTGGGCAGTGTCAACGGGGCCGGCAGCAGCGGCAAACAAGTGGTAGCGTACGGGCGGCAGCAGCAGTGGCGCACGGGCGGCAGCAGCAATGGCGCACGGGCGGCAGCGGCTTTGGCGCACGGGCAGTAGCGGCAGTGCAACGCGGTAATGGCGGCCGCAGTAGCAGCACACGGGCGGCAGCGGCGGTAGCGCACGGGCGGCAGCTGCAGCGGGCGGCGGGAGTAGCGGTAGCGAGCGCACGGGCGGGAGCTGCAGCGGCGGCGGCAGCGGCAGTAACGCACGTGCAGCAGCGGCAGCGGCGCACGGGCGGCAGTGGCGGCGGCACAGCAGCGGCAGCGACAGTGGGCGGTGCGCAAGCAGCAGCGGCAGCAGCGTACGACAGCGGCAGCGGCAGTGGCGTACGGGCGGCTGCGGGTGACGGGCGGGCGACAGCTGCGGCAGCGAGCTGCGGGCCTGCGGGGTCACGGCGGGGCGCGCGCGAGCAGCAGGGGCCGCGCGAAGGGCTGACGGGCCGCGTGCGGGCGACTAGCGGGCCACGCGCGCAACTAGCGGGCCGCGCGCGCAAGAAACAGAGCCGCGCGCGCGAAAAAAAAAAAAGGACCCGCGCGCGGGTAGCTAGCGGGTCGCGCGCGCGTGGTGGGGAAAGGCGCACGAGGGCGCGAGGCCTTAAGGGGCCGTAAGAACCGAGGCGCTCTAAGGCGCAGGTAGGTAGGTAGGTAGGTAGCGGTGGGCCCTAAGAACGGTCCTAGCGAAGGACCTGCTCTGAAACCATGTCAGAATGAACGGACTGGAATGATTGAACTAACAGAGAAATCAGTACAAATAGCAAACCCTAGAATTGTGTACCCCATATAGGCTAACCCACTGTAGCCTAACAAACGCAACATATATAATGTTTGACAATAACCACCTGAACCCGATCCCCGTGTATGGGCAACGATGGGAGCACTTTCTGGCCCCGTTCTAGCTCAGCTTTATTTCGGCCGCAAAGCTCGCACCTTCCTACCCATTCTTGGATAACTTTCCTCATCCCATCCCACCACCATTCGGTCTCCACCAGCTGTGCAGTTCTCAGACTCCCGTAGTGCCCTAGTTGCAGATGGACGCTCTGGATAATCTGTTCCCGCTTGTTCTTCCATGGAACCAGCTTCCTTCCATTGCGGGTGTTCTTCTGCAGCTGTTCCTGGTGCCATCGACGGTACGCGTTGGAGGTCTCTGCACCTGTCCCGCAGTCAGCCTCTTGATCCTTCGTTCGTATTCCTCCCCATACCTCTCCCAGGGCCATTCGTCCAGCTCCTCGATCAGATCCTATTTCTGCGCCTGGTAGGCCTCTTGGGGCTCTTGCCGAACGAACTGCACCGGCAGCGTGCCTACTGAGCTCTCGGGATCCCAATACTGCACGCGGTACAAGACCTTCTCCTGCCACGTGGAAATGGTGGCTCCCACTCGAAAAAGGAGCTCCATCCCGACGAGGACATCGTAGTCCTCGGACTCCGATATCCCACATTGCAGGCGGATGCAGCACTCCTTCTCGGTTCCTGATAGGAGCACCACTTCCACCGGCGCCTCGTCCTGGGCATCCACTTGGGCTCCCCTCCTTCGACGGTCATCAGAAGAATCCCGCGCTCTACAGTCCTTCCGGCCATATCCAGTCCCTTCCCGATCAGCACATGATCCGCTCCCGTATCAATGATAGCCTACTTCACCGGTAATCCTCCTACTGTGATACTTCCGTTTTCCACAATTAACACCGACGCCTGGCACACGAGCTTTTTATTCGAATGCCTCTGCATTTCTGGATGCCTAGTCTGTTCCGCTTGGCTGCTCCGTTGGCGGGGTCCGCTGGTAGCGTCACTGTCTTATGACTGACTTGCCCTCGGACGGAGTCGCAGGTCGTCTCGTTCTCTGGAATATGCCATCACGGCATACTCCTATTTAAAGTCCTCCTCCCCTTCCTTTTCATCCTCTATCTCCTTGTACAGTAGCAGCGCCCGTGCCTTCACTTCCTTCGTGTTAGGTAACTGCTCCAGTCGTAGTTGTAGGCGTCGAACCTCGGCCTGCAGCTCTTCTCTAGTTGCCCCCAACAATTCTCTCGGCTGACTGTAGCATTCTTCCTTACAATGCCCTCGTTTCCCACATTGCTCGCAGACCAGCGCCTTTGAGCAATCCCGTTTCAAGTGCCCGTGTTCCCCGCAAGTATGGCTGTGAGGATCTAGTTCAGGAAAGAATAAACTATTGAATAATGCACCTGGGTACAAGGCGAGGCTATATATAGGCTCGACACAAAGGCAGTAACCCTGGTGTTACTAGAAGGTTTCGCGAGTCGCGAAGCGTCCCGAACGGGTCCTTCCCGAATTCGGTAGAAGGCAATTCGGTGGCAACCAAAAAGCCTAGAATTTGGTGCACTCAACCTAGTTCGGTGCCTATAACTATAATAAACATAGTAAAAGCGACGAACCTAGGAAATCTAGAAAAAGCAAGCAAAATAATGCAATGCTAAGTAAGATAATGCATAATAAAGCATAATCAAGCTAGTAAATCATAGCAAAGCCGTCGTATGTCAGAATGTTATATTATCTAGCCTGCAGTGGGGTGCTCTATAGCGAGTACAACCCAGTTAGGGTTTACTATATGTATCCAACTGCTTGCTAGTGAAACCCTCCTCCTTTGTTCATTCTCATTCCTGCTTCATTCATTCTGACATCGTACTCTCACACGTCCCCCCCTCAAAGCTGGGTGGCGTGAGATACACCCTGCTTGACAAGATAGTCCTTGAGAGCACAGCGTGCGTTGCCCATATCAGCTTCTGCAACCCAACTGTCCTCCGACGGGTCATATCCCTTCCAACGTATCAGGAACTCGAGGGTTTTGCCGCGTCTGCGTCGATGAGCGAGAACTCGTTCCACCTCGTACTCTGGTTCATCTTGCATGAGAACAGGTGGTGGTGGCGGTACCTGTCGTCCTGTAAACTGTTGGTTGGGGTCCTTGTAGGGCTTCAGCAGCGGAACATTGAAAGCATTGTAAAGCTTCTACGTAGAAGGTAAGTGCAAGCGGAATGTAACTGGTGTCACCATCGCCTCAACACGAAAGGGAATACAGAAGCGAGGCCGGAGCTTGGACGGAATGTGAGACAAGTCCAAGTTGCGTGTGTTAAGAAGCACCTGATCTCCGACTGCTACTGAGTGATCTCGTCGCTGTCGATCGGCATACTGCTTCTGGGAGTTCTGCATCGTGGTGAGACGTCGTTGAGTCTTCTCCCATAGCTGCTGCATGGTGGTGACAAAGTCGTGTGCGGCTTGGACGTGTGCCGGTGTGGTTGGCTGCTGTGGTGTAAGTGGTTCCCGTCCGTAGCACAGGAAGAAAGGAGATTTCCCTGTGGCCGCATGCGACGCGTTGTTGTAAGCGAACTCAAGCATCGCTAACTGTAGATCCCAGTGGCTGATGTCGTCTTTGCAAGCTGTGCGCAGTAACTGTTCAACCACCTGATTGAGTCGCTCTGTCTGTCTGTCAGTCTGGGGGTGGTACGCTGAAGACATTGCAAGCTTTGTCCCCAACAATCCCATGAGTTCCCTCCATAACGTATTAGTGAATTTTGGGTCTCTGTCTGAGATGAGTGTAGCGAGGATGCCGTGGATGGTGATGATGCGGTCGAAGAAGAGGCGAGTAGTTGCTTCAGCTGTAGCCGTGGCGTTGGTCGGAATGAAGTGTCTTATTTTGGAGAACTTATCGATCACCACGAGTATAGCATCATGCCCTCGTGAGGTCGAAGGAAGACCAGTGATGAAGTCTAGGCTGACAACTTGCCATGGCTGCTCTGGTACGGGTAGAGGCTGAAGTAACCCTGCTTTTTTCTGCTTGCTACTCTTCATCCGCTGGCACGTGTCGCATGAGGTGACGAACTGTTGCACGTCTGCTGCTATCGGAGGCCAGTAGTAATTCTTCGCTATTTCCGCCATCGTTTTGTTGCTCCCGAAATGTCCCGCGTATGCCACATCGTGGAACTCCTCCAGTAAGATCTGTCGGAGCGGGGCATAGTTCGGTACCCAAATCTTTCCCGATCCCTTTCTTACAGCTAAGTCTTTCTCCCACAATAACAGCTTTTGTTTCTTTGCTGTAGTGATCTCTGCATCCACGCAGTATCTATGTTGGAATAGACCCTTGAGCAAAGGGTTCATCCCGTCGAGCTGGATGCCTGCTACGTGACCGGGGCGGCTCAACGCGTCAGCTTTGTTGTGTAGCCCGGGTTTGTAGACGATGTCGTAGTGGAAGTGGGTCTCCAAGAAGTCCGCCCACCGCACCAGTCATCGTGAGAGCGTCGGCTGCGACTTCAGGTATTTGAGGCTGCAGTGGTCAGTGTAAACTGTAGTCTTGGCTCCCTCTAGGTAACACCTCCACGCCTTGAAGGCTGTGACTATCGCTAAGGCTTCCTTGTCATGGATGGGGTAGTTCAGTTTTGCTCCGTGTAGCTTCTTACTTAGGTAGGCGATGGGCTGCAATCCGCGTCCGTGATCCTGCATCAAAATTGCTCCGACTGCCTGGTCACTAGCGTCTGCTTCCACCACATAGTCTTTGTCTGGATCCGGTAGGATGAGTACTGGCGCTATAGTCAGTGCTGTCTGTAGCTGCTCCATGGCTTGCTGTTGAAAAGTATCCTATTTATAGGGCGTATCCTTTTTCTGTAGGTTGGTCAGTGGCGCTACTATCTTAGCGTACTACGGCACGAACCTGTTGTAGTAGTTGGCGAAGCCTAGAAACAAATTCTCAGAAACTTTCCACTTCTTGACGCCTTCAATCTTCCGCGGGTCCACGTGTACGCCCTCTGCACTCACCATGTGCCCGAGAAACTGCACCTTCTTCAGGGCGAAGTCGCTTTTCGACAGCTTCACGTAGAACTTGTTCTTCCGCAGGATCTCGAAGACTTTCCGCGGATGCACCACGTGCTCCTTCATGGTCTTGGAATAGATGAGAATATCGTCCAGATACACTACTACACACTCGTCCAGCAGGGTCCGTAGAATATGGTTCATCTCTGCCTGGAACGTCGCTGGTGCGTTGCAGAGTCCGAACGGCATCACTAAGTATTCGTAGGAGCCGTATCTGGTACAGAACGCCGTCTTGTGGATCGAGTTGTCTGCCATCTTGATCTGCCAGTAACCCGACCGTAGGTCCAGCTTCGAAAACACTGTCGCACCACGCAGTTGGAGGTGGTGCACATGGACCTGGTGGGTCCTATGAGGACGGAGGGGACTGGGGGAGTGCTGTACTTCCTCACCATGGTGGACGAATGGAGCAGATTCACATGGGCTCGTCCCTTGTCCAAGAAGAGCGATGCTGCAGCGGCGATCAAGGAGGATTGGTTGCCGATGGTGGAGCGGCAAGCGATGCGGCTGGTGAAGGTGCTGAGGAGTGACCGTGGTGGAGAGTTCCTTGGAGCGGAATTCACCAAGTTTCTCAAGAGGAACGGCATCCGACACCAGCTGACCTGCCCTGGAACACCGCAGCAGAACGGCATTGCTGAGCGTGCCAACCGGACCATTGGCGAGGCGGCTAAGACTCTGTTGGGGGCTGCAGGGATGCCCTACAAGTTCTGGCCTGAAGCTGTTCGCCATGTCATCACGGTCAAGAACAGGGTCTTGACGCATGTTGGCGACAAGCATTGGGGGCCGTATGAGCGTTGGCTTGGGAAGAAGCCATCCATTGACATGCTGCGGGTGTGGGGCTGCATGGGGCTTGTGATGGTGCCTAAGGAGCAGAGGCACAAGCTGGAAGTTGCTGCTGTGTGGGCTGTCCATCTTGGGATGGCTCCTGACTCGAAGGGGTGGCTGATGTGGGACCCCAAGAGCAAGAAGACGCTGGTCAGCCGTGACGTCAAGTTTGTGGAGGACGTCATGTACAAGGACTGGCAGCAGCAGCAGCAGGTGCAGATTGGCTTGCGTCTGCAGGAGATTGAGCGGTCTGCAGTGGAGGAGGTTCAGCTGCACCTTGAGGATCTCCCTGGGTCAGAGCTGACCAGTGACCACAGTGGCGGTGGTGAGCAGCAAGGTGCTGGTCCTGCTGCGGAGGAGGGGTTGGAGGATGAGTCGGCACGTGTGGACTCACCAACTCAGCCCGAGCCTGCTGCAACCGCCAAGGTCACCAAGAGGAGTGTGCAGAAAGGAGCTTCACCACATGGGCAGCAGACTGCAACCCGCGAGAAGAGAGTGGCAGCAGCACCTTCAAGGCTGAAGTATAGCCGTTTGGGAGGACCCAAGCAAGGTGCCATGGCGGTTCAGGCGGATGAGGGAGAGGATGAGGAGATGGCCTTCTGTTTCTTCACACCCTTGCCTGGAGAACCAGCCACAGTGGAGGAGGCACTGAGTGGACCCCAGAAGGAGGAGTGGAAGGCTGCCATGGATGCGGAGTTCAACAGTCTCATTGAGAATGGGACTTGGGAGCTTGTTGAGTTACCCGAGGGGCGACGGCCGATCAGCAGCAAGTGGGTCTTCAAAGTGAAGTCTGGAGCTGATGGTGCTTTGGAGCGGTTCAAGAGCCGCTTGGTCGCCAAGGGGTTTCAGCAGAAAGAGAAGGTGGAATTCAAGGAGATCTTTGCTCCCGTTGTGAAGCAAGCAACATTGAGGACTGTGCTGGCTGGCGCAGCTGTGAAGGGATGGCACGTGAAGCAGATGGATATCACCACAGCGTTTCTCAATGGAATACTGCTGGAGGATATCTACATGGCGCAGCCCGACGGCTATGAGGATGGGACCAGCCGGGTGTGCAAGCTCAAGAAGGCCATCTATGGCCTTAAGCAAGCGCCCAGGTGCTGGTACGAGAAGCTGGAGGAGGTGCTGCTGAGTGGAGGCTTCAAGACGTCCCAAGCGGATCACAGCTTGTTCCTGCTTGGAGAGGGGGAGCAGCTGCTCTTGCTGCTGGTGTATGTCGATGACATACTGCTGTTCTCACCCTCCATGGAGCAGATTGAGAGGGCACAGAAGCTGCTGGTGGACAACTTCAAGTGCAAGATGCTGGGGGATGTCCACTACTACTTGGGGCTGCAGATTGAGAGGGATGTTGAGAGGAGGTGGCTGAAGGTGCATCAGTCACACTACATCTCTGGTGTCATGGAGCGCTATGGTGTGACTGGGGGTCGCACTGTGATGACACCGTTCCCTGCGGGCTTCAAACTGAAGAAGGCAGCTGAGGAGGATGATGTGCTCGAGGATGAGCAGCAGAATGAGTACCAGTCACTCATTGGGAGTGTGATGTATGCAGCTGTGCATACGCGACCTGATGCTTCATTTGGAGTGGGGCAGCTGGCCAGAGTTGTGCAGCGGCCCACTGAGGAGCAGTTGGAGGTGGCAAAGCGCTTGGTGCGCTACCTCGGATCAACGGCATCTGCTGGTGTTCAGTTTTCAGCTGGCGGCCAGCTGAAACAGATTGGAGCAGATGGGATCACGCCTGGAACCTTGAAGCTGTCGTGCTTCACCGACGCTACGTGGGCCTCAGAGGAGGAGGATCAGTCATCAGTTGGCGGCTTTGTGTGCATGGTCGGAGGTGGACCAGTGAGCTGGAGGTCCAAGAAGCAGAGTGAGATTGCTCAGTCTTCCGGAGAGGCAGAGTACATGGCGATGTACCATGCCATCAAGGAAATCGTGCTTCTGAGGAAGCTGCTGGATGACATGGGAGCGGAACAGCAGGGACCTACACCACTGTTCTCTGACAGCGAGGCTGCTATTGGCATGGCCAATAATCCTATCCTGAATGGGCTGAACAAGCACATGAAGATTAAGTGGCACTGGGTGAGGCAGATGGTGAAGGAGGGAGTTGTTGAGCTTCACCATGTGAAGGCTAGCAAGCAGGCGGCAGATTTTCTTACCAAGAGACTTCCCGAGAGCGCACATTGGAAGTGTGCTAAGATGTGTGGCATGGCATTGCACTAGTGTGGGCAGCGGTGTCATGAGTGCATGTATGATTGTGTGCATGGGAGTTCGCATGAATGTGAGTGTGTGGGCATGCAGTCCGTTAGTCTGAAGGGGAGTTTGCTGGTTGCACGTCATTCTGAGTGCATGTCATCCTAACGTCCTGCCGAGTGCTCGTGCTATTCATGCGTGCATTGTTTGCATGAGCATATGTCATTGTGCATGGCTGTTGGATATTATCATCTCTGTGTTTTTCTCCAAGTCTACATGCTTGATCATGCAGGAGAAATTCAGAGCTTTCCAACGATACCAAGATCGCCTTATTCCGACCAAGATCGCCCAAGTTACAAGATTTCCAAGATTTGGATTTCTTATTACCTTTTGGGGTTATATCTAATTTGGGCGGTTATTGGGACATGACTATAAAGGGATCTTTGGTTGGGTGGTTAGGAAGGCAACTTTGACTTTTGGATTGGGGTGGCTAGAAGTTTCTAGCATGGGTTGCAAATGTTGCAACACCTAGGCAAAATCCAACTAGATTGGATTTTGCATGTGACACCTCAAGGACCTCATGATGAGGGTTGCATCCTTGCTGCTAGGAAGGTTCCTACCATCCTTCCCTAGCTCTTGGAGAACCCCTTCCCTCTCATGGTTCTCTTGGAGGTCCCCAACTCCAACTTTCCATGCTTAATGCTTGTACTTCCTCCACCACTCTAGTCATGCAGCAGCTGGACGTTTTCAATTGGTTCTCACTCTCTAGACCATCTTTCTAAGTGATTCAAATTGGAGATGGTAGCTAAGCCTAAGGCGCAACATCCTACCGAGCGGATTTGCGTTTAGTTGAGAAATGAGTTCGTCGTAGCTTCTCGAAGTGACGGATCCTGTACAACACGTACGGCATCACTAAGTATTCGTAGGAGCCGTATCTGGTACAGAACGCCGTCTTGTGGATCGAGTTGTCTGCCATCTTGATCTGCCAGTAACCTGACCGTAGGTCCAGCTTCGAAAACACCGTCGCACCACGCAGTTGGTCTAGAAGGTCGTCTATGCACGGTATATGGTATTTGTTCTTGACTGTCTGTTTGTTCAGTGCGCGGTAGTTGATGCACATCCGTAAACTACCGTCTGGCTTTGGAGTGAAGAGAACCGGTGCGCCGTAGGGAGAGGTGGATGGGCGGATTAGTTGTCTGTCTAGTAGGTACTCGATCTGTTTCTTCATGTCTGTCAGTTCGGTCGGACTAAGGCGGTATGGTGCACGTGAGACGGGTTTCGCACCTGGTTCCTCCACGATCTCGTGCTCGTGGGTTCGCGCTGGAGGCACTCCTGCAGGTAGGTCGTCTGGCATGATGTCTTTGTACTCCTCCAACACCTCCCATACTGCTGCAGGTAGCTCCGAGTTCGGCTTTTCCTCCTCTGCTGCTGCCATAACCAGTGCTAAGTAACCCGTGTTACTCTCGTTCACCGTCCGTTCGAACCGTGCCAGTGTCGTTTCAGGAACGTCCCCTGTATCCGTCCAGCTTCGCAGCTCCACACGTTTCTCGTTGTTATAGTTACACGCCTTCCGGTTGACCTAGTCGATCTCGGGGTTGAACCGCTTCAGAAAATCACACCCCAAGATGAAGTCTAATCCTTTGATATTCGTGATCGGCAACGTCGGCTTCCACCTCAACGCCCCTATCTGCAGCTGCAGTGTTGACGACGTGGATGGGAAGCTTCGTACCGTCCACCATTGTTGCTGTAAACTGGGTCTCCTCCGATGACTCTCCGATTTTCTCCAACGTCCCGCGGTCGCACACCGAGTGGGACGCACCACTGTCCACCAGGGCCCGGAGGGGTCTCCCATTGCAGATCACCTCGAGTACTAGTGGCTGTTGCTGCTCCGAGTAGCTGTAGATGGTGTTGCTTACAGGATCATAAGGTAGATCAAATGGATCGTCCTTTGGTCATGCGCTCGAAGCTGCTAAGTCAATATCAGTTTTCAACTTAGCAGGGTTAGAAGGATTTATCCGAGGCCGATTTAGCTTCTCTAGGGCCTAGAACCTTCCCCTAAGCCTTTGCAGCGGTGTGGGCTTTGCCTGTGGGGAACAGGGAGCCTTTAAACAGTGCTGCTGGGAGAGAATATGAACTCCTCGGAACGCTCGACCCTTATCAGCGCTCCGGAGTAGGGTCCCCATATTACCCGGTACCGGTTTAATTTCTGACTCTCCCTTAATAAAGGCTTGAAAACCACGAGAAGTAAAATTCTTACTTGTCGAGGTGTACGGCTGGAGTTTCCCGGTCGGTGCAGGGTCTTGTTTCGCGGAGTCTCCATTTGTCTCGGCGATTTCCCCTGGAGCCGGCTGGTCGTGACGTTTTAATTTCGCGCCACCGTATTCTCCTTTTTTCGCCCTCTCCGAAGTTGCCACGTTGTCCGTTTTCTGCTTCGGGGGTGCCACACTGTTCTTGTCCCTCAGCTCCGCATGTCTTTTCTTCATTTTCCAACACGCCAAGATACGATGTCCTGTAGTGCCGCAAAACTCGCACATTGCATTTATTGCTAGCCGCTGCGTCGCATCGTCCTTGTCGTTCTCCATCGGTTCAGCAGTCGTGGGTGGTGCCAATCGCTCCATGCCACTATTTGGCTTGTTGCGCCGTGTTCCGTAGTAGCTACTATTCAACGCGTCGAACTGTGCGAACAGTGCTGCCCGAAACTGCGCTCACGTCTCTTCACTTTTGACAAATCTATTGCTAACCCCACTTTAGAGCTGGGCCTTGTAACAGTGTTGCTGCGAGCCGTATGCGCAATGCGTCTTGGTTGAGGGTTATGCATCCAACGGCTTCGAAGAAATTTTCTAGTACAGCTACAAATCGGCGGACGTCGCTCCCTTTTGCTCTAGGATCGAATGCGTCTGGTCACCTCGACTTTACTGCTTCGAGATTAAATGTAGCTGCTGCCGTTGTCGCAGGTACAATTATCGGTGCCGCCGTCGTCGCTTCTGTAGCTGCTACGGCTACCGATTGGTTCGCAAGGAGTTTTTCGAGTCGTGGGAGCGCCGCAAATATCTGCTTATGCTCAGCACGTAACTCCACAATTGTTCCTAAAAAGAAATCTCTATTTTCCTCCCTATTGGCCAATTAAAGAAATATGCGCGACGAAAATAATTGAATTATGGGTGCTGGTCGACTTACTGCGAGTCGAATCGACTGTAGAATCGACGAGCTCGAATTCTGTACGTTGCGCAAGTCTTCCGTAGGCGAAATACGCGTCCGATCTTGGCCATTGAAGAAAAAAACTGATATGACGGTCGAAATTCCAACCTTTTCACCAATATTCCTGAGGGGTGTTCAAAACCGAATCGAGGGGGACTTAGAAAAACTCGCGCGGTTCTACATACCCGTATCGGCGCGTTCGTCGTCGCCCCCGCGGTTTTTAAAGGCCGGTTTTAAGCGGAAGAAGAGCTCGAGTGTAAACAAGCTCTGTGTTGGATGCACGTCATTTTGAGTGCATGTCATCCTAACGTCCTGCCGAGTGCTCGTGCTATTTGTGCTTGCATGATTTGCATGAGCATATGTCATTGTGCATGGCTGTTGGATATTATCATCTCTGTGTTTTTCTCCAAGTCTAAATGCTTGATCATGCAGGAGAAATCCAGAGCTTTCCAACGATACCAAGATCGCCTTATTTCGACCAAGATCGCCCAAGTTACAAGATTTCCAAGACTTGGATTTCTTATCACCTTTTTGGGTTTATATATAATTTGGGCGGTTATTGGGACATGACTATAAAGGGATCCTTGTTGGGTGGTTAGGAAGGCAACTTTGACTTTTGGATTGGGGTGGCTAGAAGTTTCTAGCATGGGTTGCAAATGTTGCAACACCTAGGCAAAATCCAACTAGATTGGATTTTGCATGTGACACCTCAAGGACCTCATGATGAGGGTTGCATCCTTGCTGCTAGGAAGGTTCCTACCATCCTTCCCTAGCTCTTGGAGAACCCCTTCCCTCTCATGGTTCTCTTGGAGTCCCCAACTCCAACTTCCTATTCCTCAATGCTTGTACTTCCTCCACCATTCTAGTCATGCAGCAGCTGGACGTTTTCACATGGTTCTCACTCTCTAGACAATCTTTCTAAGTGATTCGAATTGGAGATGGTAGCTAAGCCTAAGGCGCAACATCCTACCGAGCGGATTTGCGTTTAGTTGAGTAATGAGTTCGTCGTAAGCTCTCGAAGTGACGGATCCTGAACAACAAGTGGTATCAGAGCGGGTAGTCGACTTTGAGACGACGAATCGTCGTGAATTCTCAACCAATGTTGACGAGTGAGACCATTATCTAGTAGCTCTGCTCGCGATCTTTCGATTGGTGGTCGAATTGGTCCTAATTCGAAGTATCCAGTCCGCGACGACGTTTTTCGTAGAATCGAAATTTCTGGCAGAATTCTCCCTAAACAATTTCTCAAGTTTCCACCGTTCATAAGGCCTTAACATGACTGGAACGGACTCCAGAGGTGCTAATGGCGAGATGGCTGGAGCTAGAGAGGCTGGAGAGCAGGGGGGAGTTGCTGGTGGTGGAGTGGGGACTCACCAACCAGCCAACCCTACGCTACCCTCGACCTCTACGACATCTCCAACAACCGTGGATCCCGTGAAGGCGTTCTCTATTGAGAAATTCATGGGGGAGGACTACGAGCACTGGAGTTTCCGCATGAGGCTGATGTACACCCAATACAAGCTATTGGACCTGGTGGAGGGGAAGGAGAAGATGCCGGAGGCCGCGGAGCTGAAAGGAGCGTGGATGAAGCGATCGTTCGACGCGTACATGCTCATGGTGCAAGCGGTTGGAGGACGACAACTTGACCACATCAAGGACCTCTTGGGTGATCCAGAGTGTGGCCCCAAGGCTTGGAGGAAGCTTCTGGATGTGCACTCACCGACACACGCTACCGGCATCGTGCTACTCGCGCGGCGGCTGCGCGACATCAAGTTCGTTGATGGAGAGCCGATGCAACCGGTGTTGGACGAGATGCGCGACATCTTCACGAAGCTCCAAGGCGGCGGTGTGGTGTACCCGGAGCTCGTGCAATGCGTGGAGATCGTGATACGGCTGCCGGAGTCGTGGTCTGCCCTTGCAATCAACCTCAACTCCCAACAACCCCAATGGAGCGTGGATTACATCCGGGCGCGCATTCTTGAGGAGGACTTGCGGCGCCGGAGTGTGGAGCGCTCGGAGGAGGGGGCTGGCTATGGAGTTGGAGGTGGAAAGAGTGGCTTCAAGAAGAAGTGGAAGGGCAAGAACAAAGACAACCCTAAGGAGGATGGCGGCGGGGGTCAAGGGGAGGTGTGCTTCTACTGCAAGAAGCGCGGACATCGTTGGCGGAAGTGCTACCAACGACCCAAGGATTGGACCCCGTCTTCATCGAGCAACGAGCATGGTGGCAAGAGGAGTGGGGGAGTCATGAAAGCTAGTGGAGAGGAGAAGGATGAGGAGAAAGGCGGCAAATCTGAGGAGCGGAAGGCCGGGTTCTTCTTTTTCGTGAATGAAGGTGCAACCGATCTCGCGATGGCTGCCAAGGTTCTCCTACACCCTCTCACCCATTGGGTGCTCGATTCCGGGAGCTCTTGGCATATGACTCCTCGTGCGGACCTACTCGATGAGATTCAGCCCGCACCCATCTCTACAGTCAGATCCGCGACGGGCGCCAAGGCCAAGGTCATGGGCATGGGATGCGCCAAGTTCATGGGAGCGGATGGAGAGCTCGTGGGGCTGAAGAACGTGCTATGGGTGCCGGACTTGTGCGCGAACCTGATTTCTACCGGCCGGTTGGGAGATGCAGGTGTGAACACCGAGACGATTGGCTCGGAGCGCTATCGTGCCTACAACGATAAGCGCCTCATTTGGGACCTGCGGCAGAAAGGGGATGTCCACAAGGGCATGTGGCAGATCCCGGTCCTCCCTTGGCGGAAATCGGGCAAGGCGGCAGCCGCAGCATCTATGGAGGAGAGTGTCACTGAGGAGGAGCAGCAAGGTGTGCAAGGAGAGGAGCTGATTGGAGGAAGCGCGGCGGTGAAGGCGTCGGCTACCTCGGGCCAAGCAGATTGGGAGACTTGGCATCGGCGGCTCGCACACGTGGCTGTTTCTACATTGGAGGTGATGCACAAGGAGAAGTGCGTGCATGGGCTGCAGCTGCAAGGATATGGCACTCACTATGGCAGCTGCGAGGCGTGCATGCAAAACAAGTTTGCGCTGTTCCTGTTTCCACGTGCGGAGGGATCAGCCAAGGCACCATTGGAGGTGGTGCACATGGACCTGGTGGGTCCTATGAGGATGGAGGAGACTGGCGGAGTGCTGTACTTCCTCACCATGGTGGACGAATGGAGCAGATTCACATGGGCTCGTCCCTTGTCCAAGAAGAGCGATGCTGCAGCGGCGATCAAGGAGGATTGGTTGCCGATGGTGGAGCGGCAAGCGATGCGGCTGGTGAAGGTGCTGAGGAGTGACCGTGGTGGAGAGTTCCTTGGAGCGGAATTCACCAAGTTTCTCAAGAGGAATGGCATCCGACAACAGCTGACCTGCTTAGGAACACCGCAGCAGAACGGCATTGCTGAGCGTGCCAACCGGACCATTGGCGAGGCGGCTAAGACTCTGTTGGGGGCTGCAGGGATGCCCTACAAGTTCTGGCCTGAAGCTGTTCGCCATGTCATCACGGTCAAGAACAGGGTCTTGACGCATGTTGGCGACAAGCACTGGGTGCCGTACAAGCGTTGGCTTAGAAAGAAGCCATCCATTGACATGCTGCGGGTGTGGGGCTGCATGGGGCTTGTGATTGTGCCAAAAGAGCAGAGGCACAAGCTGGAAGTTGCTGCTGTGTGGGCTGTCCATCTTGGGATGGCTCCTGACTCGAAGGGGTGGCTGATGTGGGACCCCAAGAGCAAGAAGACGCTGGTCAGCCGTGACGTCAAGTTTGTGGAGGACGTCATATACAAGGATTGGCAGCAGCAGCAGCACGTGCAGATTGGCTTGTGTCTGCAGGAGATTGATCGGTCTACAGTGGAGGAGGTTCAGCTGCACCTTGAGGATCTCCCTGGGTCAGAGCTGACCAGTGACCACAGTGGCGGTGGTGAGCAGCAAGGTGCTGGTCCTGCTGCGGAGGAGGGGTTGGAGGATGAGTCGGCACGTGTGGACTCACCATCTCAGCCCGAGCCTGCTGCAACTGCCAAGGTCACCAAGAGGAGTGTGCAGAAAGGAGCTTCACCACATGGGCAGCAGACTGCAACCCGCGAGAAGAGAGTGGCAGCAGCACCTTCAAGGCTGAAGTATAGCCGTTTGGGAGGGAGAGGATGAGGAGATGGCCTTCTGTTTCTTCACACCCTTGCCTGGAGAACCAGCCACAGTGGAGGAGGCACTGAGTGGACCCCAGAAGGAGGAGTGGAAGGCTGCCATGGATGCAGAGTTCAACAGTCTCATTGAGAATGGGACTTGGGAGCTTGTTGAGTTACCCGAGGGGCGACGGCCGATCAGCAGCAAGTGGGTCTTCAAGGTGAAGAGTGGAGCTGATGGTGCGCTGGAGCGGTTCAAGAGCCGCTTGGTCGCCAAGGGGTTTCAGCAGAAAGAGAATGTGGAATTCAAGGAGATCTTTGCTCCAGTTGTGAAGCAAGCAACATTGAGGACTGTGCTGGCTGGCGCAGCTGTGAAGGGATGGCACGTGAAGCAGATGGATATCACCACAGCGTTTCTCAATGGAATACTGCTGGAATAAATATCTACATGGCGCAGCCCGACGGCTATGAGGATGGGACCAGCCGGGTGTGCAAGCTCAAGAAGGCCATCTATGGCCTTAAGCAAGCGCCCAGGTGCTGGTACGAGAAGCTGGAGGAGGTGCTGCTGAGTGGAGGCTTCAAGACGTCCCAAGCGGATCACAGCTTGTTCCTGCTTGGAGAGGGGGAGCAGCTGCTCTTGCTGCTGGTGTATGTCGATGACATACTGCTGTTCTCACCCTCCATGGAGCAGATTGAGAGGGCACAGAAGCTGCTGGTGGACAACTTCAAGTGCAAGATGCTGGGGGATGTCCACTACTACTTGGGGCTGCAGATTGAGAGGGATGTTGAGAGGAGGTGGCTGAAGGTGCATCAGTCACACTACATCTCTGGTGTCATGGAGCGCTATGGTGTGACTGGGGGTCGCACTGTGATGACACCGTTCCCTGCGGGCTTCAAACTGAAGAAGGCAGCTGAGGAGGATGATGTGCTCGAGGATGAGCAGCAGAATGAGTACCAGTCACTCATTGGGAGTGTGATGTATGCAGCTGTGCATACGCGACCTGATGCTTCATTTGGAGTGGGGCAGCTGGCCAGAGTTGTGCAACGGCCCACTGAGGAGCATTTGGAGGTGGCAAAGCGCTTGGTGCGCTACCTCGGATCAACGGCATCTGCTGGTGTTCAGTTTTCAGCTGGCGGCCAGCTGAAACAGATTGGAGCAGATGGGATCACGTCTAAAACCTTGAAGCTGTCGTGCTTCACCGACGCTACGTGGGCCTCAGAGGAGGAGGATCAGTCATCAGTTGGCGGCTTTGTGTGCATGGTCGGAGGTGGACCAGTGAGCTGGAGGTCCAAGAAGCAGAGTGAGATTGCTCAGTCTTCCGGAGAGGCAGAGTACATGGCGATGTACCATGCCATCAAGGAGATCGTGCTCCTGAGGAAGCTGCTGGAGGACATGGGAGCTGAACAGCAGGGACCTACACCACTGTTCTCTGACAGCGAGGCTGCTATTGGCATGGCCAATAATCCTATCCTGAATGGGCTGAACAAGCACATGAAGATTAAGTGGCACTGGGTGAGGCAGATGGTGAAGGAGGGAGTTGTTGAGCTTCACCATGTGAAGGCTAGCAAGCAGGCGGCAGATTTTCTCACCAAGAGACTTCCTGACAGTGCACATTGGAAGTGTGCTAAGATGTGTGGCATGGCATTGCACTAGTGTGGGCAGCGGTGTCATGAGCGCATGCGTGTTCGTGTGCATGAGAGTTTGCATGCGTGTGAATGTGTGTGCATGCAGTCCGTTAGTCTGAGGGGGAGTTTGTTGGATGCACGTCATTTTGAGTGCATGTCATCCTAACGTCCTGCCGAGTGCTCGTGCTATTTGTGCTTGCATGATTTGCATGAGCATATGTCATTGTGCATGGCTGTTGGATATTATCATCTCTGTGTTTTTCTCCAAGTCTAAATGCTTGATCATGCAGGAGAAATCCAGAGCTTTCCAACGATACCAAGATCGCCTTATTTCGACCAAGATCGCCCAAGTTACAAGATTTCCAAGACTTGGATTTCTTATTACCTTTTGGGGTTATATCTAATTTGGGCGATTATTGGGACATGACTATAAAGGGATCTTTGGTTGGGTGGTTAGGAAGGCAACTTTGACTTTTGGATTGGGGTGGCTAGAAGTTTCTAGCATGGGTTGCAAATGTTGCAACACCTAGGCAAAATCCAACTAGATTGGATTTTGCATGTGACACCTCAAGGACCTCATGATGAGGGTTGCATCCTTGCTGCTAGGAAGGTTCCTACCATCCTTCCCTAGCTCTTGGAGAACCCCTTCCCTCTCATGGTTCTCTTGGAGTCCCCAACTCCAACTTTCTATTCCTCAATGCTTGTACTTCCTCCACCATTCTAGTCATGCAGCAGCTGGACGTTTTCACATGGTTCTCACTCTCTAGACCATCTTTCTAAGTGATTCGAATTGGAGATGGTAGCTAAGCCTAAGGCGCAACATCCTACCGAGCGGATTTGCGTTTAGTTGAGAAATGAGTTCGTCGTAAGCTCTCGAAGTGACGGATCCTGAACAACACTCTGATTACCAAGTGTGAGGATCTGGTTCAGGAAAGATTGAACTATTGAATAATGCACCTGGGTACAAGGCGAGGCTATATATAGGCTCGACACAAAGGCAGTAACCCTGGTGTTACTAGAAGGTTCCGCGGGTCGCGAAGCGTCCCGAACGGGTCCTTCCCGAATTCGGTAGAAGGCAATTCGGTGGCAACCAAAAAGCCTAGAATTCGGTGCACTCAACCTAGTTCAGTGCCTATAACTATAATAAATATAGTAAAAGCAACGAACCTAGGAAATCTAGCAAAAGCAAGCAAAGTCATGCAAAGCTAAGCTAGATAATGCATAATAAAGCATAATCAAGCCAGTAAATCATAGCAAAGCCGCCGTACTCTCACAATGGCAGACCCGCAAGTCCGCGCGGCGACTGCTCTATAGGGTAGTTTCTGGTACAGCCACTGCTGCCCAGCTCATCTTTGCTTGACTCCTTCCCTTCGAGTCTTCCAGACCCAGCACTCACTGCGCTTGTTCAGTCATCTTCGCCAGCTAGTATACTTCCTTGAGTGTAATATCTGCACCTACGCCGTAGACGGTACTCCGCGCGACTCCCCGCAGCTCGTCTTCCATCCCCCGCACGAACTTCCTTACGAGCAGCCCCTCCTTGTTCTTGTTGTGATGCTATCATTCGCATTCACGTCTGTCTGCCTCCCATCATATGCTTGTGCGGTTTGGATTTCCTGAGTGTGTGTGAATGTTATTTGGCCTGAGCAGATATCTGAAGTGACTCATCTGCTCAAGAGCTTTCCGACGAGCCAAGAATCGTCGCGATCGGAGCAATATCAAGAAAGTTACGAACGTTGGAGTTCGTATGCTCTTGAAATTCGGTTGTGGCGACTATGGGAAGTTGTGGGGTTTGCTCCATAAGGGGTATAGACTTTTGGGGTTGGGAAATTCGAACCCATCACTGTAGATGCTGCCATGTGGTTGGGAGAAGCCAAACCAGGTTGGCAAGTGTGGCCAAGTGGGAGTGAGGTGGATTTGGGAGGTTGGGAAAATGACAAGGGTGAAAGTTGGGTTGCCTATTGAGGGGGAAATTGTGTGGCATGGGGTTTCCTTGGTTGGGGACTCCCTTGGGACCTTCCCTCTCGTCCTCCTCTTCCCTCCTACCTAGTTAAGTGCTACTCTAACTCGTGTGTGTGCTTCTTGTGGATCTTTGTGAGACCATTGTGATTGAGTTAAGCTTGTGGCAGCTTACCACCTAGTGCGCCGAAAATGATAACTCAAGATATACTTCACCGTTTCGTACGATTCAAAGTGGGAATTGTAGCAACGGTCTAGAGCTACAACATATCCGAAATTGGTGAAGTTTCAACAGTGCTTTTTTCGTCGACGGCGTTTCTTGTGAAGTCGCGGTTTCTGTCCAGAATTCTAAGCCAACGATTTTGAGAAACTTAGGATCCTAAGCTTCATAGACTCCGTCCTTAATCTCTAACAAGTGGTATCAGAGCTGATTGAGGACTTTGTGGGGAGTCTACTGAAGTGTGAAGACCCTCTTAGACCCACCATGGCCTGTGGGCGTGCCTAAGTGGAGCTCTGGAGGTTGGGAGTGACTTCCGCTAAGGGAAAACTCTGCCGAAATTTCGTTGGCGCCGACACTTGTGAAGATTGTGTGGATCTACATTGTGACCAGCAAAGGGGGGAGCTGAAACCTCTGATTGGGAGCAGAGGAGATGAGTGGAGAAGCAGCTGAGAAGAAGAGTGAGCCGCCACCATCCAAGATTGAGGCATTGGATGGCTCCAACTATGAGGAATGGAGCAGGCGGATGCGGAGTGCCTTCTCGCGCTACAAGCTGCTCAAACTTGCAATGGGAGAAGAGAAGATGCCGGAGGAAGGTGATGCTCACGAGCGATGGATTGAGAAGAGCGCGGTGCTGTACGACTTGATTCTACAGTCGGTCAACAATGACATGTTCCAGCACATCAAGGACTTGGTGGAGCTCGATGACTCCGGACCGAAGGCGTGGAAGCTGCTACGCGACGTGGTTCAGCCCAACACGCTGCCGATGGTGATCGTATTGGAGAAGGAGCTGGCTGCCCTCTCCATGCGACCGGGAGATGATGTGAAGCCGGTCCTTGACAAGATCAAGGACACCTATGCGAGGATGGCAGCGGCGGGCAGCAAGGTGTCGGAGATGCAGCAGTGCACCAAGATCATCTCGGTGCTCGACAACTCGTGGGACAATCTCATCCCCACCCTCAACGTTCAGCAGGACAAGTGGACGCCTGAGTGGCTACGGCAGCAGATCCTGCAGGAGGACTTCCGCAGGTGCCACACGGGAGGTGGTGCTGCCAACAAGATTGCTAAGGGGTATGGAGCTGCAGGAGGCAGCAGAGGAAGAGGGGGAGGGAGAGGCCGAGGCCGTGGGAGAGGCTTTGGCAGAGGAAGAGGCCGAGGTGACTGTTGTGTGATGCTATCATTCGCATTCACGTCTGTCTGCCTCCCATCATATGTTCGTGCGTTGCATGCGTGGTGTGAGCGTGTGCAGGAAATTTGTGTTTTGTGCGGTTTGGACTTCCTGAGTGTTTCTGAATGTCATTTGGATTGAGCAGATATCTGAAGTGACTTCTCTGCTCGAGAGCTTTCCGACGAGCCAAGGATCGCTTCAATAGGAGCACGAAGGACAAAGTTATTATCGTTCGAAGTTATGGTTGGGATGTGGCGACTATGGGAATTTGTGGAGTGACTCCATATGGGGTATAAATTTTTGGGGGTTGGGAAATTCGAACCCATCACTGTAGATTGCTGCCATGTGGTTGGGAGAAGCCAAACCATGTTGGCAAGTGTGGCTAAGTGGGAGTGAGGTGGATTGTGGAGGTTGGGAAAATGACAAGGGTGAAAGTTGGGTTGCCTATTGAGAGGGAAATTGTGTGGCATGGGGTTTCCTTTGGTTGGGGACTCCTTGGGACCTTCCCTCTCGTCCTCCTCTTCCCTCCTACCTAGTTTAGAGCTACTCTAACTCTCTTGTGTGTAACTTGTGGATCTTTGTGAGACTCTTGTGATTGAGTTAAAGTTTCTGTGGCAGCATACCCCCTAGTGCGCCGAAAAGCATAACTCGAGATATACTTCATATTTTGATACGATTCGAATTGGGAAATGTAGCCACGGTCTAGGGCTACAACATATTCGAAATTCGTGAGATTATAACGGTGCACCTTTCATCGACAACGTTTCTTGTGTAGTCGATGTTTCTGTCCAGAATTCTAAGCCAACGATTTTGTGATAATTTCGGCTCCTAAGCTTCTAGACTCCGTCCTTAGTCTCTAACAGTGACTAAAAAGAAGGGCATGGGAGCTCTGGTGGCAGGAGGAGAACCCGAATGGAGGGTGCATGCTGGTACTGCAAGAAGGCTGGACACCCGTGGTTCAAGTGTTTTAGCCGGCCTGAGGGATGGGCGCCTCCAGGCATGAAGCCGCCAAGTGGTGAACGCGCACGAGGTGGTGCTGTGCAAGGTTCAGGTGCACAAGGTGATGGTGCACAAGGTAAAGCCGACCCTGGGATGTTCCTCATGGTTGAGGATGTGAAAGAGAGTGAGGATGATGTGGGTTCGGTTGGGAAGGTTGTGATGCACCCCCTCACTCACTGGGTGATAGATTCAGGTTGCACGAGTCACATGACTCCGCGGGCAGATTTGCTCGATGAGGTGAAACCTCCTGGGAAGATCAAAGTTCGTGGCTGCCGCTTCAGGTGCTTTGCTCCCTGTGATTGGTGTGGGGAATGCCAAGGTGATGGGAGCCAATGGGGGACTTGTGGGACTTGGGAATGTCCTACTGGTGGATGGTTTATCCGCTAACCTTCTTTCTGTGCGCCGGCTGCAGAAAAGCAAGGCAAAGGTTACGTTCGGCCCAACGAGCTGCCGTGCGAAGCTTGGAAAGTTGCTGCTGTGGGATTTGGACGAGAAGAGCAGCTGCATCAAGGACCTGTGGCAGCTGCCCATCATCCCTTGGAATGAGAAACCACCAGCAACGGCGAAGGCAGCGGCAGCGGCAAAGGTAACTGCGGGAGGAGAGGTGACTGCACCAACTGCTGGGGCCTTGGATGCAGTCAAGAAGGTGCAGCAGCCACAGCAGCCACATGGTGAGGTGCTTGCTGGTGTGGATGCAACAGCTGCATGGGCAAAGGTTTCATCCGGGGATGTTGAGGCCGATTGGGAGACGTGGCACGAGAGGTTGTGCCACATCAACATTCCGATGCTGCAGAAGTTGGTGAAGGATGGGAGCTTGAAGGGATTGGAGGTGAAGGGGGCAGCGAAGGAGATTGGGAGCTGCCCTACATGCCTTGAGACCAAGTTCACGAAGTTTCCCTTCAGCAGCAGCACGGGACCAGCCAAGGCACCACTCGCGCTTGTGCACACGGATGTGGTGGGGCCTACGCGGGCCCTTTCTTTCGCGGGAAGCCGCTACTTTTTAACCATTGTGGACGACCACACACGTGCGGTGTGGGTCTACCCTCTCAAGTCTAAGGGGGAGGTGGCAGCGGCTGTTCTTAAGGAGTGGATGCCGAGAGCTCAAAGGAAGAGCGGACACAAGGTGAAGGTGATCCGCACCGACAATGGGGGAGATTTTATTGGCGCTGATTTTGAGGCGGTGCTGAAGAAGAAGGGGATCCAGCATCAAATCACGGTACCCTACAACCCTCAGCAGAACGGCGTGGCTGAGCGGTTCAACCGGACCCTGCAGGAAGGTGCTCGCACTCTCCTTGGGCGTGCAGGGCTGCCGGATCCGTTTTGGGTGACTGCACTGAGGCAGGTCGTCGTTGTGAAGAACAGGGTGCTGGCGACAGTGGGGGACAAGCAGTGGGTCCCTTACACCAAGTGGTATGGGAGTGCACCAGCAGTCAACATGTTGAGAGCGTTCGGGTGCATGGTGGTGTTTCATGTGCCGAAGGAGAAGAGGGGAAAGCTGGAAGCTTCTGGGAGATGGGGTGTGCACTTGGGACTTGCCAAGGATCACAAGGGCTGGTTGATATGGGACTTGACCAGCCAGCAGCTGACTGTGTCGAGGGATGTGAAGTTCCTCGAGTCCTTGTACTACAAGGAGTGGAAGCAGCAGCAACAGAAGCTTCCTACGACACCGCTGATCATTGAGGCCGATGAGGTGCAGCGGCCTTCAAGGCAGGTGGAAGTCTCCGTGTCGGGGGAGGAGATCTCTGGGGTGACTGAGGATGGGGGAGAACCTGAGGTGGAGGAGCAGCAGCAGCAGCAGCAGCAGCAGCAGCAACGTGCGGCTGACCGTCCTAGGAGGGATGTGCGCCCTCCTAACCGGCTTACCTTTCCGAGCTTTATGAAGCCAAGTGTGGTACGGGCTAGGAGCGTGGCTGAGCAGTGTGATGAGGAGGAGATAGCGCACTGCTACTGGGCAGCCGTCCCTGAGCCCAAGACGCTTACCGAGGCCTTGAGTGGGCCCGATGCTGAGAAGTGGAAGCAGAGTGTGAAGGAGGAGTATGACTCTCTGCTGGAGAACGAGACGTGGGAGCTGTGTGAGCTGCCTCCTGGGAAGAAGGCCATTTCTTCCAAGCTGATTTTCAGGCACAAGTACGGACCTGATGGGGAGCTGACCTGCTACAAGTCAAGGCTTGTGGCTAAGGGGTTCCAGCAAACAAAGGGCAAGGATTTTGACGATATCTTTGCTCCTGTGGGGAAAGGGACAACACTGAGGACGATGTTGGCAATGGCTGCAAACCGTGGCTGGAAGATCAAGCAGATGGATATCATAACTGCCTTCCTCAACGGGATCATCTTGGAGGAGCTGTACATGCTGCAGCCTGAGGGGTTGGATGATGGGAGCGGCAGGGTGTGCAGGCTGAAGAAGGCCATCTATGGCCTGAAGCAGGCTCCTCGTGCATGGTACCACAAGCTGGAGGAGACACTGCTGGCTGGGGGGTTCAAGAAGAGCGAGTGTGATCACAGCCTGTTCCTGCTGCAAGAGAAGGAGCAGTTCCTCATGCTCCTGGTGTACGTGGACGACATCCTGCTCTTCTCTGAGTCGTCTGCGATGATTGAGCGTGTGGAGGAGATGCTGGAAATGCAGTTCAAGTGTTCCAAGATGGGAGATGTGAAGTACTACCTTGGGATGCATGTGGAGAGGGACCTTGACAAGGGAGTGTTGAGGTTGCACCAGAGGAAGTATTGTGAGGGGCTGGCTGAGAAGTATGGGCTGCAAGATGGAGGAAAGCCAGCCACCCCACTGCCTTCGGGGTTCACTATGGAGCCGTGTGCCGATGAGGAGGTGGTGGGGGAGAGTGACAGGAAGCTGTTTCACTCCATGGTGGGGGCACTCAACTATGCGGCTAACCACACGCGGCCTGATATTGCCTTTGCTACATCCAGGCTTGCGAGTGTGGTTTCACGCCCCAGTCATGAGCAGCTGGAAGCGGCCAAGAGGTTGGTCCGCTATGTGAGTGCAACAGCATCAGTGGGCTTGGAGTATAGTGCTGTGCGACAGAGGCTGCAGAGGGGTGCAGCTGATTTGAGCAAGGGGGAGATGCTCTTGACTTGCTACACCGACGCCAGCTTCAACTCTGTGAAGGAGGATGGCACCAGCATTGGATGCTATATGTGCCTCTTTGGAGGAGGTGCAGTGAGCTGGCGCAGCAAGAAGCAGAACGAGGTGGGGCTGTCCTCGTGTGAGACTGAGTACTTGGCCCTGCATCATGGGGAAAAAGAGGTGGTGTGGCTGAGGCGTTTGTTGGAGGAGATCGGTTTGTGCCAGAAGGAGCCGACCGTAATTTTCTGTGACAACGAGTCAGCAGTGAAGCTGGCCAAGAATGCTTGTCTCCATGGCCTGACAAAGCACATCAGGCCTAAGTGGCATTGGACAAGGAGGCTCCTGGACAAGGAGGTGCGACTGGAGCTTGTGAAGACCCAGCAGCAGGCGGCTGACATTCTCACCAAGCGCCTGACAGAATCTGAGCATTGGAAGGGCATGAAACTTGCTGGGATGAGTGTGCATTGAGGGTGCATGCTTGAGCTATGACATGTGGAATGATGGTTGGCAGCCAGAGGGGGAGTTTGTTGTGATGCTATCATTCGCATTCACGTCTGTCTGCCTCCCATCATATGCTTGTGCGGTTTGGATTTCCTGAGTGTGTGTGAATGTTATTTGGCCTTAGCATATATCTGAAGTGACTCATCTGCTCAAGAGCTTTCCGACGAGCCAAGAATCGTCGCGATCGGAGCAATATCAAGAAAGTTACGAACGTTGGAGTTCGTATGCTTTCTGTACTTCGGTTGTGGCGACTATGGGAAGTTGTGGGGTTTGCTCCATAAGGGGTATAGACTTTTGGGGTTGGGAGATTCAAACCCATCACTGTAGATGCTGCCATGTGGTTGGGAGAAGCCAAACCAGGTTGGCAAGTGTGGCCAAGTGGGAGTGAGGTGGATTTGGGAGGTTGGGAAAATGACAAGGGTGAAAGTTGGGTTGCCTATTGAGGGGGAAATTGTGTGGCATGGGGTTTCCTTGGTTGGGGACTCCCTTGGGACCTTCCCTCTCGTCCTCCTCTTCCCTCCTACCTGGTTTAGTGCTACTCTAACTCTTGTGTGTGCTTCTTGTGGATCTTTGTGAGAACTATTGTGATTGAGTTAAGCTTGTGGCAGCTTACCCCCTAGTGCGCCGAAAATGATAACTCAAGATATACTTCACCTTTTCGTACGATTCAAAGTGGGAATTGTAGCAACGGTCTAGAGCTACAACATACCCGAAATTGGTGAAGTTTCAACAGTGCGTTTTTCGTCGACGGCGTTTCTTGTGAAGTCGCGGTTTCTGTCCAGAATTCTAAGCCAACGATTTTGAGAAACTTAGGATCCTAAGCTTCATAGACTCGGTCCTTAATCTCTAACAGTTCTTGAGGTCCTCGGCTAATTCACGGAGTCGGCAGTAGCAGGCCACAAGGGAATCGTCCTTCTTCCATCAAAAGCTCCAAAATTCTTCCACCCGCTCCTTTGTCTCTCCGACGAACTCCCTCTGCAGCAGCTGAAGAAAACGGGCCGTAGGGTTGGAAATTTCTCCTTCAGCAAATTCTTCTAGAACCTCGTCTCTTGTCATTCGGCAGAATGTCTCCGCTTCTCCTGCCAGGGTTTCCACCATTTTCCTGAAGAACTCAGCCATCGCGTTCCCAACAATACCGCACAGTCTCGAGCTGCATGAGATAATTCTTCAGACTGGGTCCCACGCCTGGAATGCCAGTGTAGCGTTCCGCTACTTCCACCTTAGGCAGATTCGTCGCCTTCCAACGCCCTCCTCGATTTCCGTAGGCTTTGCTCGAGTATCCAGGTGCTTGCGCGATGCCGCTATACACCAGGGTTCCTTCTTGCAGCGTCTCCGCAGGCGGGCCACCGTTCTGGGTCCATCGCTGGTCGGATTGCTCCTTCTTCCCGGTCATCCCTGGTATTCCAGTCAGCGGAGTCGCCATGTCTTGATTCAGCCATCGCGCCCGTACTTCCTCGGTCCATCGTCGGTCTCGCGGCGTATCTCCCGAGTCCGAGACAGCCCACGGTCTCTTCCATGCTATCTGTGGCCGCCCGGGCTCGTTGATGAGGAATTTTGTCTCTTGGTGAATCCGTTGTTGGCCGTGCTAGGCCCGGCTTCCCACTCATGGCAACAGTGGCGGCTCGCCTTCCCGCCGTAGGCTAAGGTTCTCCTGTGTCGTTTCACATATGAGTACGTACCAGATCTCGGCTGTTCATCGGCAGCTATTCTTGGGTGTTTGTTGAAAAGGTCTCAGACAACTCTATAGAGCAAACCCTAGCTCGGAAGACTGAGATCTTGGGCGAACGTTTTCTTAGAGGGCTTGCGCGGATTGGCTTCTTGTTGCTTAGCCATGTACGACCACGTAAAACTGTTTAAGCATAAGTGTGAAAACAAACACGCAAGCACATCACCAGTCCTGCCTATTTTCTTAAGTATTACCTACTGGTTACTGTTGCTCTAACGTCGTACAATCGCCCGCCGAATCTTTATTTTTGGTTCGCTCGCTTCTGCATTCGGCTGCTCCAATATTATCCTAGCTACTGTGTTCTTTGATTATCCTACAAGTCACGAGTTTGTATCTAAGG
This sequence comes from Closterium sp. Yama58-4, assembly GCA_947470075.1. Classification (NCBI taxonomy): domain Eukaryota; kingdom Viridiplantae; phylum Streptophyta; class Zygnematophyceae; order Desmidiales; family Closteriaceae; genus Closterium; species Closterium sp. Yama58-4. The sequence goes on along the minus strand of CANIUD010000612.1, from coordinate 253,539 downwards.
CATCCGAAGGTGGAGCTGAGAGCGAGTGACCGGTAGGCAGAGGAGTGGACTGTGGCGAGGACCACGTGGAGCCAAAGCGCTGAAGGACCTGCTGCACCATATGTGACTGAGTCAGGGTGATGGTGTGCCGTGCTCTGTCCCGGGTGATCTGCAAGCCAAGATAGCTTCACAGCTCACCCAGGCCTGTGCACGTGTGTCTCTTCTGCAGCTCCGACTTCACAAAGGCGAGTCCCTTAATGTTAGTGGTGGCAAAAACCAAGTCCTCGACGTACACGAGGATGTAGAACGGCGGCAGCGAAGTGTCGGTGAGGAGAAACCGCGACGGGTCCGCAGTCGAAGGAGCAAACACAAGAGTCGCAAGTGTTGTCCTCACTTTGTCGTGTCAATCACGAGGCGCCTGGCGGAGACCGTAGACTGGCCATCGGAGGCTCCACTTGGTGGGCCTAAAGGAAACGACCCAGTAAAGCCAGGTGGGCGGCGCAACCAGATCTCCTCGTGCAGGCTGAAGTCAGAGAGTGGAGCTCGTAATCACGCTGAGCGAAAACGTGCGGCGGCACCCGGAGAGTGGTTATTTTCAAGGTAGAGGAGAAGGTCTGGAACAAGTCAACTCTTCAACGCTCACTAAAGCCTCGTGCAACGTAATGAGCCTTGAAGACAGGCGGAGAACCCGGCGGCTGCATCTCCCTGAAAATCCACATGCCATCTCTGCGTCCGTGGCCGTCTGCCACTGAGAATTGTAGGGACCCGTAATTTCCTCTACGTAAGAGCGCGGGGTCGGGATGTCTAAAGCATCCGGGTCTCCCTCAGGGGCAAGCAGCATGGACACGAGATGAGGTACAGCAGCCGCAAGACACTCAAAGTCCTCCTGCCTGTCCTCAATGACGTCCGTGCCAAGAGCACACTCACCCCCGACGGACGGATGGCCGACAGGCTCAAACTTAGCAACAAGACAAGCGACGTAGTCGAGACGACACGCAGCAGCAAAGTCAACAAGCTCAGCAACTAAGGCAGACGCAGCAATGTTCTCAAACGGAGGGTCGGTGACAACAGTGGCTAGGAGACGCGTGACAGTAGGGCTGGCAGCACGAACCAAGTCAGACTCTGGGTCCGTAACGCGCGGAAGAGAGGATGCAGGAGGAGATGCCAGGGGGACACGCTGCGGAACAGAGGAAGGACGAAGTGCCATAGTGTGAGTGCCAGGAACAGGATTAGGACGCTGACGAGGAACACGACGACCAGTGCGAACAGCGCGAACAGGCGACGTAGGACGAGACTCAGGCTCACGACGCTCTATAAGAAAGTCCGTCTGCGCGGTGTAAGGACAAGGAGCAGGCAGTGAGGAGTCTGGCTGTAACTGTGGCCTCGACTAGTTAGGCGGTGGACACAGTAAGGGAGGAGTAAGGCCAGTAGAAGACGGGAGACTAAGAACCTGGCGAAGTACTGAGTCAGGCAGTAGCAGAAACGACGGTGATGGCAGACCGAAGAACAATCGCGGCTGTGAAGTACCACTAGCACCAGCTCCTCCAGCAGCTCCAGCACCTCCAGTAGCTCCAGAACCTCCAGCTCCAGCTCCAGCACCTCCAGCAGCTCCAGAACCTCCAGCTCCAGCGCCTCCAGCACCAGCGCCTCCAGCTCCTATGTCACCAGCTCCAACGCCTCCAGCTCCAGCATCTCCAGCTCTAGCGCCTCCAGCTCCAGGGTCACCAGCTCCAGCGCCTCCAGCTCCAGCGCCTCCAGCTCCAGGGCCTCCAGCTCCAGAGCCCGCAGCACCACCAGCTCCGGCAGCTCCAGTACCTCCAGTACGAGCACCTCCGGGACCAGCAGTGCCAGCACCACCAGCACCTGCAGCATCACCAGCTCCGGTAGCTCCAGTACCTCCAGTACGAGCACCTCCAGGACCAGCAGCTCCAGCTCCTCCGGTACCTCCAGCTCCAGTGTCTCTAGTAGTAGTGCCTCCAGCGGCAGGGCCTCCAGCTCCAGCAGCGCCACTCCAAAGGCGGGTGCCCTGCGCATCCATTCGGGCAGCTGCTCTGGTGAGAGAGGCTCCCGTCGGGGAGACCGCCGCGACGAGGCACCCGTAGGACCTCCGGTAGACGAAGCACCCCTAGGCTCAACTCCCCCTTCCAGACTCAGCACCCCCAGGCTCCGCACCCGCAGGCTCAGCACCCCCAGGCTCCGCACGCTCAGGCTCAGCACCTCCAGGCTCTGCACGCTCAGGCTCAGCACCCCCAGGCTCCACACCCGCAGGCTCAGCACCCTCAAGCTCCGCACCCGCAGGCTCAGCACCCCCAAATGCAGCACCCCGAGCAGCACCACTCCCAGCAGCACCTGAGTTACCAGTAACCTCGACAGGCTCAACCAAGGGGAGTGGGTCTACCTGAGACACACCTGAAGGAGCAGGACCCTAAGGGGGGAGTGTTGTTCAGGATCCGTCACTTCGAGAGCTTACGACGAACTCATTTCTCACTGAAACGCAAATCCGCTCGGTAGGATATTGCGCCTTTAGCTTAGCTACCATCTCCAATTTGAATCACTTAAAAATATGGTCTTTAGAGTGAGAACGATATGACAACGTCCAGCAGCCGCATGACTAGGATGGTGGAGGAAGTACAAGCATTAAGGCATAGAAAGTTGGAGTTGGGAACCTCCAAGAGAAACATGAAAGGGAAGGGGTTCCCCAAGAGCCAGGAAAGGATGGTAGGAACCTTCCTAGCAGCAAGAATACAACCCTCATCATGAGGTCCTTGAGGTGTCACATGCAAAATCCAATCTAGTTGAATTTTGCCTAGGTGTTGCAACATTTGCAACCCATGCTAGAAACTTCTAGCCACCCCAATCCAAAAGTCAAAGTTGCCTTCCTAACCACCCAACCAAAGATCCCTTTATAGTCATGTCCCAATAATCACCCAAAATAGATAAAACCCCAAAAGGTAATAAGAAATCCAAGTCTTGGAAATCTTGTAACTTGGGCGATCTTGGTCGGAATAAGGCGATCTTGGTATCGTTGGAAAGCTCTGGATTTCTCCTGCATGATCAAGCATTTAAACTTAGAGAAAAACACAGAGATGATAATATCCAACAGCCATGCACAATGACATATGCTCATGCAAACAATGCACGCATGAATAGCACGAGCACTCAGCAGCATGTTAGGATGACATGCACTCAGAATGACGTGCATCCAACATGGAGGGGGTCTACCGGAGGGGGACCTGGAGCGAGGAAGAGCGGCGGGGGGGGGGGGGGGGGGGGGGGGGGGAGGGGAGGGGCAGTGCCGTAGGGGAAGAGACGATAAAAGGGGACCGACTCATCAAACGTGACAACCTGAGAGGGCAGGACACGGCGCGAGGTGGGGTGGTAAAACTGCCAACCAGGCGCGTCAGGGACAAAGCCAAGGAAGACACAGGGAACAGCGCGGGCGGAGAGCTTGTCCGCGGTGGTATCGCGGACAAAGGCACGAGCACCCCAGACCCGGAAACGCGACGCATCGCCAACCTTCCCCGTCCACATCAGTGTGGGCGAGGTCTCCGGCAAGGAGACACGGGGCCAGAGGTTGAGCTGATGCGCGGCGTACCGGACCGCAAACGGCCACAGAAAATGGGGGGCAGCCGCATGGATCAGGGAGGTACGAGCGACCTCCATGACTAAGCCAATGCGGCGCTCAGCAACCCCATTCTGCTGCGGAGAGGCCGGAAGCGTGAACGACTGGGCGATGCCGTGCTCCGCACAGTAGGCTGCCAAGAGGTTGGAGGAGAACTCACCACCTCTGTCAGAGTGCAGACGCAGGACAGGAAAGTCCGACCGGAACCGCTCGCGGAGCTGGAGACGAACTGCGCGGATCCAGGGGATCAAAACAGCAGGGACATCCGCCTTGCTCCGCAAGGGGAAGACCGTGGTGTAACGCGTGTAGTGCCGTAGGGGAAGAGACGATAAAAGGGGACCGACTCATCAAACGTGACAACCTGAGAGGGCAGGACACGGCGCGAGGTGGGGTGGTAAAACTGCCAGCCAGGTGCGTCAAGGGGGGGGGGGGGGGAAGCCAAGGAAGACACAGGGAATGGCGCGGGAGGAGAGCTTGTCCGCGGAGGTATCGCGGACAAAGGCACGAGCGCCCCAGACCCGGAACACCGACGCATCGCCAACCTCCCCCGTCCAACGCATTCTAGGCGAGGTCTCCGGCAAGGAGACACGGGGCCAGAGGTTGAGCTGATGCGCAGCGTACTGGACTGCAAACGGCCACAAAAGTTGGTGTGCAGCTGCATGGATCATGGATATATGAGCCACCTCCTTTACTAGGCCAATGCGGTGCTCAGCAACCCTCTGCGGAGAGGCCGGAAGCGTCAACGACTCGAGGATGCCCTCTTCATGACAAAAGTTCCACAAGAGGTCGGAGGAGAACTCACCACCTCTGTCAGAGTGCAGACGCAGGACAGGAAGGTCCGTGTGGAACTGCTCGCGGAGCTAGAGATGGACAGCGTGGACCCAAGGGATCAAGACATCAAGGACCTCCCCCTTGCTGCGTAAGGGGAAGACCGTGGTGTAGCGGAAATAAACCTCGTCAACAACCAGCAGAAAATAACACTCGCGATCTAGTCCACGGACGTGGGCTGGGCCCCACACGTCCATGTGGAGAGTCTGCAGGGGAGCGTCTGTCGGGGGAAACGAGGAGGAGTGAGGAGCAGCGTGATGCTGCCCCTCGACGCAAGGAAGGCAGGGCGGGGCAAGCGAGCACGGGAGGGAGGGCAGAGAGAGGCGGGAGTGCATGCTACGAAGTTGTGGCAAGGAGGGGTGACCAAGGCGGTGGTGCCAGAGGAGAGTTTGGTGCGAGATGTGGAAACACGAGCACGGGGCTTCTACTTGGCCTGACACGGACACCTGACCAGATGCAGCTACTTGGAGAGGCCTAGTGGTCTATGTATGCAGGCTCGACCCAAGCCGACGGGTAAACGTGGTTAGGTGGCGGCCCGTCCACGTACACATGCAGATCTCCACACGCTGTCCACAAGTAGTGGTGGTAGTGACCATCGCATCCTGGAGGGCAGCGGTACTCACCAAGTTTGTAGAGAACGAGGGGAGGTGGAGGCCTGACAGTGAGCCAGACGGAACCGCCGGACACGGGAGAACAGTGGTGGAACGTGCAAGAACTGGGCCCCCTGAGGGGTCAGCCAGTCCGATTGCAACCGGTGCAGGGAGTGGTGTGAGTGTGGTACTGTCGCGAAAGAAACAGTGGGAAGCACCTGAGTCAAACGTGAAGGTGTGCAAGGCCTCAGCAGGCGCAGTACCAGAGAGAGCAGACTCTGCGGAGATTCACTCTACAACGGTAGTGAGCTAGACTACGGGGGTTGGCACGAACTACTAGGAGTGATCGTAGCTATGCTTGGTTCCTTAGTACTTGCGCATTCACGGGAGAAATTGGCAAGAGTTTCCACTAGCAAAGTTGGAATTACAGAATGATTGAACAAGCAATGACAGAACTGACTACATCAGGCACCTAGCAATTCTTGGAGCTAGCCTGGTCGACCGCCAGCACTGCATGGTCGACCGCCTGCCAGCGTTGCATAGAGGAGCCGCGCCAGCACTGCAGAAGAGCGACCTGCCAACACTGCAGGTCGACGGCGTGCCAACGCTGCAGCTGTGCGGCTGTTTAGCATTGCCCCGTAGAAGACAGCAGTGCGCACGCTCGCAGGTGCGCGCAGACGATTGGCCCGACTTGCCTCGTTGGGCATCCGTCAGCTGTTGTCTGCGCCTGACGAGCCACATCGACTTCGGGATACCAGCCTGCAGTCGCCTTCGCCATGCGACCTCGACGACGTTCGCGTGCCTCCGCAGAACTCGTATAGCAGGTTACCTGGTCGACCTGGACACCACCAGGTGCTCCCGGTCGACCACCAGGTAGCTCCGGTCGACCACAAGGTGCCTCCTGTCGAGCACCATGTACTCTGGTTGACGGTAGCCCCCGTCGAGCATCTCCCTGGTCGACGGACCCCCTTCTGTCGACCAGAACAGCCATCGGTCATCGCCAAGCTCAACTCATCGACCGCTGCTCACTTGTCAGGTCGACGGACCGCTCCGCTGACCTTCCCGTCGAAGTGTTGGTCAACGGATTGCTCCATTGACTCTCTGGTCGAATTGCAGGTCGACGGGATGCTTCGTCGACCTCCCGGTTGAGCTGCAGATCGACAGGATGCTTCATCGCCCTCCCAGTCGAACTGCCCCTCCTGGTCGACGGCCCACCCGTCGCCCAGACCAGTCAGTTGCAGCTGTCGAGCTCCCTGGTCGACAGCAACACCACAGCGGTCTCCTGCAGCTCGACGAAACCTGTCGAGCAGCTCTCCCACTGTGAACGGTCGGCTGCTACTCCCGTACATCCGACCAAGTCGTTGGCATTGCCCAAGCGAGGGCGTTGCCAACACTCCATTCCCGTTAACACTCCCCTGCCACGCTCACACTTGGGCATCCAACCCGTACGGCAGTACTCCACGTAAAAAAACTCGTCCTCGGCGTGCACCCCACACACAGCACGCCGTCACCGCACCAGCCGTGCAGAAGGGCACGGCACCTACTGCTACATCTCATCGTCGCCGTCGCCGACGTCGGCCAGACGAACTTGGCCGATGGCGACAGAGCACCGGTTGAAAGCCGGAAAATGCAGCGCCTTCGTCAGGAAGTCCGCCGGCTGCTCGGTGGTCGGGATGTACTTCAGCTTGAACTTTCCGTGCTTCACCATGTGCTGCAGCCAGGCGTAGCGTCGCTCCATGTGCTTGAGGTTGCCCGTCAGCCCCAAGCCCTCAGCGACCGTGATTGCCGACTTGTTGTCGACGCGGAGGATGGTCGGCTTCCCAGCGTCGAGCAGCTTGAATTCCGCAAGAAGGAAACGAAGTCGACGCCCCTCCTTGCCAGCATCTGCGGCCGCGACGTACTCCGACTCGGTCGACGAAAGCGTTGCGCACTTGATGCGCGAGCTCGACCAGGAGACAGCGGCCCCTCCGTAGACGAACACATAGCCGCCCGTGCTCGTCCGCTTCTGCTTGTTGCCCGCATCGTCGGCACCAACGTAACCGATCAGCTCCAGCGACGCTCGTCCACCGCCGAATTCCAAAGCAGTGTCGCGGGCATCTGCGAAGTAGGCGAGGCAGCGGTTGACCTCGCGCCAGTGCTGGTTGCTCCTCACCGTGAGGCCGCTCCCTAGCTTGCTGCAGGCGAACACCATTTCTGGCCTCGTCGTCGTCGCCGCGAACTGCAGCGAGCCAACCTTCTGCCGGTATTCCTCCTCCTCGCGCTCCTGCGCCTCCTCGCCGTCGAATGTCAGCTCGGCATAGGCGCCAACCGAGACCGGCGTCTTCGGAACTCGACCGCCCTGCTCCTCGTCAATGAAGCGCCTACGCAGCTGGTCGGCATAGCCCTGCTGGTGCAGCCACAGCTTCCTCGCCGACCTGTCGCGGACAATCTCCAGCCCAAGATACTTGACGATCGGCGAGATCTCCCGCAGCTCAAAGGCGAACTGCAGCAGCTCCTTCAGCATCGCGGTGCTGCTGCTGGCGGCGAGGAGGTCGTCGACGTAGACCAGCACCCAGCAGATCACTCCGTCATTGCCGGTCTTGTAGTAGAGCGCCGTGTCGACCTGACTCTTCTTCCACCCAGCCCCCAGCAGCAATCCGTCGAGAGCCTTGTACCATAGCAGCGGCGACTGCTTCAGCCCGTACAGGCTCTTCAGCAGCTTGCACACCCGGCCGGTCCCATCGTTGAAGTAGTCCGGCTGGTACATGTAGAGCACCCTGTCGAGCTTGCTCTGCAGGAAGGCGTCTTCATGTCGAGCTGCATCTGGTTGAGGTCGAGGACGGCGCTGATGCTGAGGAAGATCCTCAGCGTGACGTAGCTGCTCACCGGCGAGTACGTCTCGTCGTAGTCGGCGCCGTACACCTGCGTGAAGCCCTTCAAGACCGGCCTCGCCTTCTCGCGCTCGACGGTGTCGTCGATGCGGTACTTGGTCGTCAGCACCCACCGGTTCTTCATGATGTTCACCCCGCATGGGCGTTCGACCAGCTCTCAAGTGCCCATGCCGATGAGCTTGCGGATCTCTTCTTCCATGGCGGCTTTCACCGCACCGCCCTTCCAGCTCGCCAAGGCCTCCTTCACCGTCATCCTGGCGATGTTCCAGTAGTGCTCGGGGTCGGCATGCACGTCGGGGTCGAGCTCCGGCAGGTCTTCATCCTCCTCGGCGTCGTCGTACAACAGGTCGTCGTCGACCTCGTCGTACACTGTAGTGAAGGCAGCTGGTGGCAGGCATGCGTGGAAGCTCAGCCACTCCTGCAGCCGTCGAGCTTGACAAGAATGTCGCAGCTTCGATGCCGACTTCTCGACCGGAACCTCCACCACATCATTGTCAGTGGATTTCTCTCCCGTTGACAGCTCCCCTTTGTCGTCGACATTCACATCGTCGACCAGCTGCTTCAACTCTTCGACCGGCTGCTCATCTGCCGCTGACTTCGACAGCTCCCCTGTCGACCGCCCCGACTGCTGCTCCCCTGTCGACAGCCCCCTTGCTGCTGCCTCCTGTCCGACCGGCTCCTCTGTCTGCTACTCCCCTGTCGTCGACTTCCGGCCCTGGTCGACGAGCTTGGCGCCTTGTCGACTACCGGCAACGTCACTGGCCGGCGCCACAGGCGACGCCTCAAGGCTCCCCTCATCGCCAGTGGCCGACACGGGTGTCGATGCAGACTGATCTGCGACAGGGGAGGGAGGAGCAAGAAAAGAGGGAGGCGGAGGAACCTCCACAACATCCTCATCAGCAGGCTCGTCGACTTCGGCGAGCAGTGGGTTCGTCGCCGACAAGGTGTCCGTCGGCGGGTGCGCCTGCGTCCCCCTCGACGCCGGCCCATACTTCGCCTTCCACACCTCCAGCGACAGCGTCTCGTAGAAGATCACCTCGACCGACGTGACCACCTTGTTGTCGGTGAGGTCGAGCACCTCCCAGCCCTTGCTCGCCGGCGACACGCCCAAATGAAGCCCCCAGCGAGTTTTTGGTGCTACTCAGCTTCCCACCGCGCTGCTGCTCAGGAACCATGAACTGCACCATGCAGCCCCACACCCGCGCCAGCGTGAGGTCGGGCTTCTTCCCGGTCAGCAGCTGGTACGGAGTCGTCCCCGGCGGTGTCAGCGACCGCTCCAAGCAGTTGCGCACCCAGACAGTTTGTTGAAGAGTGAGATGCCACCAGTGGTGCTGCACGCCCATGTGCAACAGCATCGTCCGCACGGACTCGACGACCGTGCGCATCTCCCGCTCAGCCATGCCGTTCTGCTGCGGAGTGTAGGGGCACGTCAGAAAATCCCAACCACACCAAACACAAGTTCTTGCACACGTTCATACCACGCATTCAATGCACAAACATATGATGGGAGGCAGACAGACGTGAATGCGAATGATAGCATCACACAACAGTGCGAGGAGTCGGTATGTCAAGGGCGTCGGGGTCTCCCTCAGGGGCGAGCAGCATGGCACAGAGATGAGGGGAGGTGACTGCCAGGATCTCCAACTCAAACTTCCCATCCTCTAGGGCGTCACAGCCAAGGGCAGACTCGCCCCCGATGGCCAGAGGACTGGAAGGAGAAGCAGCCATGAGACAATTGGCATAGTCAAGGCCGCGAGTAGCGGCAAACTCAGTGACAGAGGCAGTAAGGGCGGAGAGAGGCGAGAACACGAGAGAGAACAGGATGGTACGTGCAGTAGTAGTCGGTGACAGAAGTAGAGAGGGAAGCAGTAAGGGCCGATTCAGGAGGAGAAGTAAGCACAGACGGAGACGAACAAGGTGGACTACGACGGAACAGGACAGTATGAAGGTCAGAGACAAGGACAGGATGATGGAAAGCGCGCGAATCTGGAGAGCGTAACAAGAGATTAAGGCCGCCGATTTCAGCGAAACATTGCGTGCAGCTCATGTAACCTAAAAATATGAGAAGGTACGCCTTCAATCAAGATTTATGCCGATCGCTATCGCGATTTAAGTGCGACGGGGTATCCTGGCGGAATTACTTGGCAGCCATGGATTAAATCTAAGAATTGCTTAAGGAGAAGTTCAGATCTGAAAAGTGACGTCAAACTCTACCAACCCAACCCTCGCCCCACAACAAGCCCCAACAATCCAAAATGCCAAACTAGCAATACCAAAGGTGTTGTAGTGGATAGCGAATGTTTGTAGGTGCTTGTTGGGTGTGAGTTCATTTCCAGCAAAAAGTCTAACCACCACATTTTGCCCAAACCCTTAGCCCACAACCAGCTAGAGCAAAATACCACAACCACCTACACAATCAACACGAGGGACGAGGGATGAGCACGAGGAGAGCGACACGAGGAGAGGAGAGGGAGAGGGGAGACCGAGGGTATGAAGGCCAGAGACAGGAGGCAGAGGTGGCGGCTGCTGCTGCTGCTGCGGCGGCGGCTGCTGCTGCTCCTGCTACTCTTGCTGTGGCGGCTGCTGCTGCTGCTGCTGCTCCTCCTCCTCCTGCTGTGGCGGCTGCTGCGCCTGCTGCTCCTCCTCCAGCTGCTGTAGCCCCTCTCGCTCCAACTCCAGCTGCTCCTCACGTGCATAGCGAAGATGAGCCAGGTGCTGGGTCGGGTAGGGGTGGGGGGGAGGAGTAGTGTCCGGGGCGGTGGTAGCCCCAGGACCGCTCTCCAAAGCACCAGTCGCACCACCCCCAGAGCCAGCACCACCAGTAGTAACGTGGCCACGCCCAGGCTCTCCTGGTCCAGTAGAGGGCGCACCCACACCACCAATCATAGCACCCCCAGGAACAGCTCGACTAACACCAGCTCCTCGAAGACTAGAACCTCCTGCAGACCCGGGTTCAGCTCCAACTACAGCACCCCCAGCACCTTCTCGTGCAGGCACACTCTTAGCTCCAGCTCCAACACCTTCAGAGGTGGCACCTCTAGGGTCTGCGCTACGAACACCAGCACCCTGACGGTCTGCAACAGCCTGGGGAAGTGCTGACAGATGCTGCAGTGTTTGTGGGGAGGACTTCAGAGAAAGGGACAAAACCTGCGGGGCTACCGAGGAGGGGGGGGGGGGGGGGGGTGGGGGGGGTAGCATTAGACCCACCTGACGGGGCTGTACCAGGAGGGGGAGGCTGTATCTGAGGAGCCGGGGGGGGGGGGGGGGTGGGAGTCAAGAAGAGAGGGGGAGGAGGAACCGGGAGACTTCGATAGGGGTACCGGGTGTAGTAGGGGACTGACTTGTCAAAACGGACGTCACGGGAGTCAAAGAACTGGTGAAGGGGAGCGTGGTAAAAGGTGAAGTCAGACGAGTCCTCAGGGAAACCGAGGAAGACACAGGGAATGGCACGAGGCGATATCTTGTCTGCGGAGGTGTTACAAACGCGTGCCAAGCAGCCCTAGACATGAAAGTGCGACGCATCACCAAGGGACCCGGTCCAAAGACTGGTCGATGAAGCCCTTGGCCGAGAGTCACGTGGCTAGAGGTTCAATTGGTGAGTAGCATGCCAAACCGCGTAGGGCCACAAAAAATGGGCCGCACGGGAGTGAATCATGGAGGTGCGTGCAATCTCCATGACCAAACCTATGCGAGTGCTTAGCAACCCCATTCTTCTGTGGGAACTCTGGAAGTGTCCAGGACTGACGGATGCCCTATTCGCAACAGAATTCGGCGAGAACACTGGAGCAAAACTCACCCTCACGGTCGAAGTGAAGACAACTGACATGACGGCCACGAGTGCCCTCAGTGGTGAATAACCACCGGATCAGCGTAGAAGTCACGTCGGACTTCTTCGCCAGAGGAAACACGGTGGTGTGGCGTAAGTAGTCGTCAACGACCACCAAAAAGAAACTCTCTCGCTTAGGGCCAGGCCGAGAGGCGGGGCTCCAGGACGTCCAAGTTGAGAGTCTCGAAGGGCTCGGTGGTCGGACGAAGGGAGGAGTGAGGGATGGCGCGCAGCTGACCCTCGATGCATGGGGCGCAAGCTGGTGCAAGCGAGAAATGGACGGGTGACCAAGGCGGTGGTGGTACAGAACGGTGGGGTGGGCAAGCGACTGACATGAACAAGACGGAGCAACTGGACTAGACGCTGGAACTTGACCAGACACAGCTACCTGATGGGAGGCGGCAACCTGGTGAGACGAGGGGACCTGATGGGTGCAGTGACAGAGGTCCGAGGTAGCTGGTGCTACTGCTGCCTCTCTCGGGGGCTAGTGTGAAGTGTGCAGAGACCAGAGCCCGGCTCAGCGTGAAAGGTGGCCAGGGGCGCATACGTGTAACCGTCTACACAGGTCGCAGTGTCCCTAGAAGGATTAATCCAAACGCCCACGTGACTGTCCACGAGCGGCCTCACACCCACCAAGTTCCTGGAGAACGAGGGGACGTGAAAGCCGGTCAGGAAACCTGAGGGAAAAGCCGGGTACGGAAGCATAGTAGTCTAGTGAGCAGTGACTGGTCCCGAAGTAGGATCAGCCAGTACTACGGAGACCGGCGTAGGAAGTAGAGTAAGAGTCATATGGTTGTGGAAGAAACGGTGCGAATCTCCAGAGTTCAGGGTGAAAGAGCGAAACGTCCTCCGGAGCAGCACCTAAACTAGTACCTAAGCAAGTACCTACACTAGCAACTAGCACAAGATCAACACTAGCACCTATGCTAAACTGACGCGTCAGAAGCACTAGATTCAACAACAGTATACATAGCACGAGGAGATCTTAAGAGATCAAGCAACTCAGAAGCAAACATGGCCCACAGAGTGGCACCGTACTAGTGAACAAGGGGAAGCCAGTCAGGGGCAGGGCCGTCGACGCCGTAGGCCGCGCGAAGAGTGTAAGTGAGCTGAGCAAAGCATTGACCCGGTGTATGGCGGCGGTCACAGCGGAAGCCACTGCGAGTACATATCTGAACGATATGGGCGCAGGGAGGGTGGGCGTCAGCATGCAATAGCTGACACGGTTCTGACCCTTGCTGCTGCCCCTACTCCTGCTGTGGCTGCTGCGAGAGGAGTGGCTGCTGCTGCTGCTGCTACTGTCTCTGAGCCAGGTACCAAGCCGCCACTTCAGCACCTGCAGTCGGCAAGTCTCGGAGATGCCCGACTAACCCGAGCTGCACCCCCACTAGCCACAGTAGCAGCATAATTACGGCTAAAAATGAGGCCCACGGACGGTGAATACGAATTGCGAACGGCAGGGCCCGCGCGGGGGGGGGGGGGGGCGGGGGAGAGGGGCACAACAAAGCGACGAAATGGGGCATGCGGGGGTCTCTACGGGGTGACGAAGCGGGTATCGCGGAGGCCTTTACAGGGAGACGAATTTGGGCCTGCAGGGGCCTCTACGGGGGGCGATGGAACAAGGACCGTAGGGGCCTCACTAGATGACGGGAATGGGGGCCGCGAGAGGGCGTGTGAGGTGATGGGGTGACAGAGCTACGGGGGTGACGGGGCAACGAGGCTCGACCTAGGAAACGGGATGATGGGGCGCGACCTAGGAGACGGGGTGACGAGGCGATCGGGTGATAGGGTGACGGGGTGACGGGGCAGCCTAGGCAACGGAAGGCGAACGGGCGGCAAACGAGCGGCGAACGAGCAGCAAATGGGCGGCGAACGGATGGCGAACAGATGGCTAATAGGATAAACACTTAAACAAACGAGACAACGAGCGATGAGGGTGCTACGGGCGGCTAACGGGCGACAATTGGATGAAACCCTGTTATGAGTGAGGAACGGGGCGGAAGTAAGAACGGGAGAATGGATTATCAAACTAAATGAGTAAGGAAACACATAGAAAGCATTAAATCAGTTGTACATCGTAGAAGTTAACTCATCGTAACACCTAGACTAGAGCTAACTAAACATATAAGATCTAGTTTGAGAATCGACTCTTCCCCCCTGTTCCTCCCCCCCCTCCCCTCCCACCCCCCATTCCTCTGGTAGCCCCCCCCCCCCCTCGCGTCCTGCTCCCTGAGGTGTGTTGCACGTCTCCCCTGCCACTGTCATCGCAGCGCCTGACCGAGGCCTTGGGCGGAGGTGAAGTTGCGAAGGGTGCGGGCCCTCGGGGTGCTGGAGCTGGTGGTGACGGCTTTGGGGATGCGAGGGGTGCAGGTGCAGAGGCCCCTCCTGTGGAGGATACGGCTGCCTTGCGTGGGAGACCCCACCCTGCGTGGGATACGACCTTTTAGTTTCATGTTCAGAAGAAAACATAATATTTATTCGCAACCACCCTGCGGAAGAGCTTGGCATTCGCTCCTTCAAAATCTATTAAGCACCTGCACAACATTCTTGGGAGTACCTGCGTACAATGTGCTTGGCTTCAGACCTATTGACAATGAGCCATATTGGCGAGAAGGCAGGAGAAAACATCAACCACTGCATAAATCCTAGAGACCAGTTCAAGAAGAGTGGCAGACGCTTTCCTAATGATTTCTTGATGATTGTTATTCTTGCCAGCATAGGTCACGAGTGGCAGACGTGTAAGTCGCTCCTTCACACTCAAGGCACAATCTCCAAAGCCTTGCTCTGCGCGACACTCTTTGCCGAGCAACTAGAAATCAACCAGTACAATGAGAGATGCAACAAGGAAGAAAGAATTGCTTTCTGTGTGGAAAGTTGGAAAGAGAGAATCGACTGAAGGAGATGGGACACACCATTAAGTGATGCTACAAGTGAAAGGGAGTGAACAGCAACAACAACCGCGCGCATGGACATCCGGGGCCATGATTATATTAACAACCAACAACGACTTACAAAATGAACCCGAACGCGGAACCTAAATATCTCTCTTCCCGTCGTCAACACCTCGCAAGCTTCTTTGCGCATACCTGCCGACAACGACAAAGGCAAAATCAAGGCTTTAATCAGCATAGCGCATTGCGTACCTCCTTAAATTAATCGTCACTACCGCTATTTACCGCTGTGTTCATGGATCCTTATGAAGAAGAAGCAGAAGGCTTGGTCGAAGAAGACAATGGCCCAACCTTCCATGAACTCACTGCTGGGCGAATTCCCTTGGTCTTAGAGACACAATCCGCATGTATCGTAGAACAAGACAATCCATGGAGTTTCGAAGACAAAAACGACATGGAACATCACAACACGCCGTTGTTGCGGTTAGCAAATGGCTGCCTACTCTCGATTCATTCTCAACAGCGAGGAGCTCATGAATGAGGTGGGGACCAAACGTTGTGGACGAAGGCGCGAGGAAAAACTCAACTTGAATCAAGCGACACCAACTTCTCGATTCACATCAACGAAAAACCGCCCAAATATCCCGCCGCCCAACCGATGAGACGCGGTACCCAGCTACACTAAAATGAATCGGAATTTCATTTTATCTACAAAAACCCCCTCATTGGGTAAGCAATGAATGACAACGGCATGTTCCTTCTGAACTTTGACACACTTATAGTGACAAAGACCGCATCTTAATACTTGCACCGCCAAGACAACGCTCTCTGCCCGGATGGACTCACACAGTAGAGACAAACCTGGAGCAACCCAGATCGGATGAACTGTGTCGGTCCCTTACCATCCCAGTTGCCTGGACCTCAACCCCTGGAGACACAGGACCACGGGGAGTGGAGGAAGAAAGAACAAGTCAGCAAACGCGGGGGTGGGTAACATTATCAGACTGGCCCATACTGCCACAACCTACAGGCTCATGTGACGTGTTGGATGTGGAATGACCAGCACTAGGCACTGATTGGGGAGGTTCCCCACCCCCCCCTCCCCCCCCCTCTCCTCGAACAAACCACCAACAGCAGACAAGGTTGGGCCGATGAACAACCTGCAGCTACAGAAGAATGGGAGCCGGAAGTTACAGAGGTGGAAGGAAGAGAATAATTGACATTCGACGTAGCGGAACATAATGACCCGTTCCTTTGAGTTTGGACCTCACCTGATTCCGGTTGCAACTACTACTATAGGAACACCAATACAGCAAGAAATCACCATTGTAAGCCTGAAGGAGGAGCACCTCAAGGCGAAGACCAAACTCTATTGCCTTATCAAGGACCGGAGCTCCTCCCGTGTCATCTAACATAAGAACCTTTGACAAATCCAACAGCATGTTCAAAGGAACTAGGCTTGAAGCTCTTGAAGCTGCAACCATCCAAGTTTTACCATCGGCATTAGTGCAGGCACAGACAAAACAAGGTTCCCAACAGAGGCCGACAAACTAGCATTAAACCCTAAACCTTAAAATTACCAGTACGCACGTACAAGCAGACATAGTGCATAATCTTATATTTGGCATCAACGACTCGGACATCCATCCGTCAAAACCTTAACTAAATCAATCAATGCTATCGTTATTTTGGAAGGCACACCACTACCAAACGGAGATCAACTTCAACGGTGAGCTACACCACACATCTGTGCCGTTTTCCCTAAAGCAGCACCAACGTAAGCCAGAACGTTCGAGCCTCTGGTCATGGTTTCCAACGACTTTGTTTGTCTTACCGCTCGTGGCCTTGAAGGAAAGTGCTACACCATCACCGGTTCGTTTCAGCAGCAACCGTCGAAAGTAGCTATCACAGTTTCGATTGCTTCTACCTATGGCTGAAAATGGCACAAACACAATCAGAAAAAAAGAAATTGAAGGCCTCTAGACTGATCGACCAGCGGAATACACCGTAAACCGTTTCCGTAAGTCTTGCGCCAAGAAAGGGATCAAGTGGATGAAGTCGCTACCCTAAGCTCATGAGCAACAAGGATTAGCTGAAAGAACCAACTGAATGACGGCCCTCATGAGACACTTCCTTACTAGCCTTACGAAAATCTCCTTTAAGGAGTGAACGAGAGAAAATCCGGACACACAAATGCATGGTACAGTACCGACCCCACACTGTCCGAACAGGAAAATTTGAAGATCGCGCAAGATGGGGAATCCACCTCGGCATCGAACCTGAGTACTATGCATGGCACCGTCCTCGACTTCGTCACCCACCAAGTCATGCGTTCTCGTGACACATCTTATACGAAAGGCTTGCGCTACCACTGTTTCCCTAGCACAGCACAACACAGCACAGCAAGTGGAAAACGATCGAATTGAAGGCGAGCCTTCCAACGTCCCCGCTACATGTAAATTCAATACCCCGATGTTTATTCCCACAGAAACCAATCCAAACCAAACAGTACAAGCTCAACCAGGTTAAGCATGCTCGACCTTGATGTCGCACTTCTTGAAACCCAGCACCACATTGAGCCCATGTCAGTTCGCCAAGCTCTGCAGGGGAGTGAGAAATGGAGAGCAGCCATGGCTTCCGAAGTGGAGGCGCTCAAACGTCGCAGCACTTGGAAGTCGGTGCCATGATCAGGAGCAAAAGGGAAGAAAACTACTCAACGGCAAATGATGTTTTGAATCAAGACACTCGCGAATGGCTCCATTGACAAATACAAGGCACTCTGACGCAAGTCATTGACTGTGACCAAACCTTCGCACCTGTTGGACGGCATACCTCAATGCGCATTCTCATCTTCATCGTAGTCGTTAAAGCCCGCGGCCCAAATTGCGGGCCGCGCGGGTCAAGTTTTCAAGCTTTGAAAACAACCGCACCTGCAATTTGGGACTTTCGGGTCCTCACCCACCCACCAGAGGGAAAACCGCGGGGCTTGCTGGGTTTGGCGAAAAAAACGACATTGACGAAATTTGAAACACTCGCCAACACCCAAACCACCAAAACTCCCTCTCATCAACCTTTTAAAACTTGTGCAATTTGGGCTGCCGGCTTTAAGCAGCACCTGCTCCGCTAGATTGACTCAGCCAATGCACTTCTTTACGCCATCGTCAACAACATCGTCTTCGTCAAACAACCGAGATAGACGACAGCGGTGTGCATTCACCAAAAATCCCTGTACTGCATCAAGCAAGCACCGTGCCTGTAGCAGCTGTATCTCCACAAGATTCTCATCGAGCTCGACTTCCAGCAACTCCCGCACAACCAGGGAACGTACCACTCGGAGACTCGTGGCAAGTACGTCCTACTCGTTGCTTACGTGAACTACCTACTGTACTCGTGGAACGACACGAAACTCCTTGAGCGCTTCGAGGGTAACATAAAAGAAAGGCTCAAAATGACTACTTGGCGCAACGTAATCGTGAAACTTAACATCACCCAGTCGGCCGACACCATCCACCTGTCGGCCGCCACGCCAAGTACACCGAGACGCTTGCAAAGAGATTTGGAATTTTGCTAATCAACCAAACTACACCATTCCGCACTCCTTTGTCTAACAACGAGGCCGACACATGCCATTCTCTGCAATCGATCTTCGCCTCTATTAACAGCTAGGACGCCTCCTGTTCGCCGCTGACACGTGCCATCCGGACTTACTACGCCACTGGCCAGCTCAACCTGTATCTGCGCCGACCTGAAGGGGAGCATGTCTGAATATATTATATATATCTATATATGTATTGTATGAGTGCATGTAGTTCTAGCTATAGTGTAGACCCATAGTTGTTCTGTGTGGTGGTGCACCACTCCTTGCATGCTTCTCTTCTATTTGAACTTGTAATTCTATAGTTCAACCCCTCCTTTGCTTGGACAACTCTCACTTGCCTAGGTTAAACCCTAGACTTTTAGTCCTAGCTATGTCTACTAATTCAACATGGTATTAGAGCGCATCGATCCTGTGCCTACTATGCTTCCGCTGCTGTCCTGTCTGTCGCGCGCCCCGTGGCGCGCGACGTTTTTTCTTCCCGCCACGCGCTCGGGGCGCGTGGCGGTTTTCTGCCCGCAATGCGCTCGGGGCGCGTTGCGGTTTCCTGCCCGCCCCGCGCCGCAAGCGCGCGCGGCGGTTTCATGCTTCGTCGCGGCGCTCCAGGGGACCCCCGCGCGCCGCCCCCGTTGCCCGTCGCGGCGCTCCCGGGGACCCGCGCGGCCCCCTCGTCGCCCGTCGCAGCGCCCCCTGGGACCAGCGCGCCGTCCCCCGTCGCCCGTCGCAGCGCCCCCGGGGACCCGCGCGCCGCCCCCCGCCGTTCGTCGTGGCGCCCCTGGGGACCCGCACTCCGCCCCCTGACCCCGTGCGCTGCGGGGCTGCTTCCCCCCTGCCCCTCCCATTTCTCCTTCCTCTCCCTCCTGCGCTTGCAGCATGGGGGTGGCGGGTATGGGGGTGGCGGGTGTGTGAGCCGTCCCCTGCTCCTCCTCCTCCTCTGTCTCACTGCTACAACTGTTCCTGAGGGGGGTGGATGTGTGTGAGTCGAGGGAGTGGCGCTAGGGGGGTGCCGAGGGAGTGTGTTGGGAGCCGAGGGAGTGGCGCTAGTGTTGCAAAGGGGGGTGTGGGGCAATGGGGGAAGTTGAACGGAGGTAGCCGACTTGAAGCCAGCAGCGCCAGTAGTCCGGATGCTTCTAGCTCCGGTAGCCAGCGAGCCCGTTGCGCCAGTCGCCCGTGGGTCCGTTGCTCCGGTCGCTCGTCTTAGCCGCGGAGCCAGTTACTCCAGTAGTCCGGAGCCCTTGCTCCGGTAGCCCGTGCGCAAGTTGCTCTTGTGTGTTGGAACAACCAAAAGGTTGTTATAAGCATTCCCAAAGGTATTTCACTGTACCAGTACCGCAATAGCTCATATAGAGCATGCGGAAGGTCGAGGGTCACCCGAAGGTCAACCGTCAAGGAAAGTCAACGGTCGTGACCCTTGACCACCCAGTAACCGCGCGACAGTTGTTCGCTGCAACATGATAACTGTCGAGCATAGCAATAGCCCTGGTTATTATAGCTATGTAATACAGTTAATAAGGGAATGTACCCCTCAGAATACATGGCTAGGTAGTTTGCTAATTAATCTCTTGTACTCCTATCTTTTAATCATCTTGTCTCCTTTCAACTATCATTCAACAAGGTCACTACAGAGATTTCCTTGTCTCCACTCAAACTTAGCAGGCTTATCCTATTTACTTGATCCTTAGGTTATATCAACATGGTATGAGAGCTAGAGTGGATTATAAGACCTGCCAAGTTCTTGTTCTTCCCAGAACAACCTCTTTATTAAGTTGTTTAATACATTACAAGGTCTGCATCATCATGGCTCCTGAAGAAAAAGCTACTGCAGACTCACCGGGCCCACCACCAGCAACGACTAACGCGCCATCAGCGGTGACCTCCGTCAGCGCCGCTGTCGTTGAGCAACTGGTTGCTCACATCAACGCCCTTGAAAGCCATCAAGCTATGAGCATTGATGGCTCTAGATACGCAGAGGAGTTTGTCAGAAATAACTGAGCAGGAATGAAACGAACTAGCACAGAGTTTGGTACAAGTAGGAAACCCTAACTTTGTGTATCCCCTAAGGTGTAACCCACTACAGCCTACACAATATAAACATACAATGTTTGACACACCCCCATAGGCGCAGTGGGAGACAACCACAGGGTCACAAGACCAGTCAAAGCAAAGCAAAGCAAGCTCAGGGTGGATCTCAAGGATTCCACACAAATTCCGAGCACAAGCAAGCGGTCACAAGACCAGTTCACATGCAGGTTTATAACAAAGCAAGAGATACAGTGATCACAACCTAGCAAAAGTAAACAAGTAGGCATATATATATAGTGATCACAGTACAAGCAAGGTCAAGAGGTAAGCAAGTGAGGCCCAGTAGGTACAAGGCCTAGCAGAGTGCAAAAGCGCTAATGGTCACAAGGCTGAAGCGCCTTGGTGAACACATCAGCAGTGTTGGCCTCCGTGGCCACGTAACGCAGACAAAGCTGACCACGCTGCTGCAGCTCTCGAGCAAGGAAGTACCGCAGAGCGATGTGCTTCGTTCTGTGCTCCAGTCTGTGCTCCTCACACAAGGCAATGGCAGCCTTGTTGTCGACGTACAGCACTGGAGGAGAACGAGGCCGCTCTCCGAGGTCGGTCAGCAGGTAGGTCAGCCAGCGTAGCTCCTGAGCAGCCATGGCTGTGGCGTAAATCTCAGCCTCACAACTGGAGCTGAGAACAGAAGAAGAGCGAGTAGAACGCCAAGAAACTGAGCCAGAGCCAAGGCTGAAGGTGTAACCCTGGGACGACCGCTGAGTAGCCTGGTCGTCTGCCCAAGAAGAGTCTGAGTGCCCTGTGAGAACAACCCGGTCTCGCCCTCCAAGCACAAGCCCCATGCCCGATGTACTGCACAAGTAGCGCAACACCCTCTTAGCAGCATCCATGTGCTCCTTCCGGTGACGGCCAGGAGCGACATAGCGTGCTAGGATGCTAAGAGGGTATGCAAGGTCAGGTCGAGTGCAGGTCATCAGGTACATGAGGCAGCCCACAAGCTCTGGATACGGGCCACTCGGCTCTACGGACTCATCCGAAGGCAGAGCTGAGAGCGAGTGACCGGTAGGCAGAGGAGTGGACTGAGGCGAGGAGTACGTGAAGCGGAAGCGCTGGAGAACCTGCTGCACCATGTGTGACTGAGTCAGGGTGATGGTGCGCCGTGCTCTGTCCCGGGTGATCCGCAAGCCAAGATAGCTCGTCAGCTCACCCAGGTCTGTGCACGTGTGTCTCCTCTGCAGCTCCGACTTCACGTGAGCGAGTGCCGCGGTGTCAGCAGTGGCAAAGACCAAGTCGTCGACGTACACGAGGATGTAGAACGGCGGCAGCGAGGTGTCGGTGCGTAGAAACAGCGACGGGTCAGCAGTAGAGGGAGCGAACCCAAGAGCCGCAAGTGTCGTCCTCAGTGTGTCGTGCCACTCACGTGGCGCCTGGCGGAGACCGTAGACCGGCCGCTGAAGCCTCCACTGGGTGCCAGGAGGAACTGACCCAGTGAAGCCAGGGGGGCGGCGCAGCAAGATCTCCTCGTGCAGGCTGCCCTGCAAGAAAGCAGTGCTGAAGTCAAGAGAGTGAAGCTCGTAGTCGCGGTGAGCGGCTATGTGCAGCAGCACCCGAAGAGTAGTCATCTTCGGGGTGGGGGAGAAGGTCTGAAAGAAGTCTACTCCCTCTCGCTGACTGAAGCCTCGAGCCACGTAGCGCGCCTTGAAGACAGGCGGAGAACCCGGCGGCCGCTTCACCCTGAAAATCCACATGCCACTGACAATGTTCGCCCCAGGAGGGGGAACCTCGTCTACGTAGGTGCCTGTGGACTTCCAGGAGGCCATCTCTGCGTCCATGGCTGTCTGCCACTGAGAGGAGTAGGGACCCGCCATCGCCTCAGCGTAAGAGCGTGGGGTCGGGATGTCTGGTGCATCCGGGTCTCCCTCAGGGGCAACTAGCAAGGACACGAGACGGGGCAAAGCAGCAGCAAGGCAGTGGAACTCCTCCTGTCTGTCCTCAAGGACGTCCGTGCCGAGGGCACACTCACCCCCGACGGACGGAGGACAGGCAGACGCAGACTCAGACCTAGCGACAAGGCTGGCAGCGTAGTCTAGGCGACAGCGAGCAGCAAAGTCAACCAACTCAGCGACCAGAGCAGACGCAGCAGAGGACTCAAAGGTCGGGTCAGTGACAACTGTAGCGAGGAGACGCGTAACAGTGGGACTGGCAGCACGACGGGAGTCAGACTCCGGGTCAGGAAGAGTAGGAAGAGAGGACGCAGGAGGAGACGGCAGCGGGACACGCTGAGGAGTAGTGGAGGGACGCAGAGTCATGTAGTGAGTGCCAGGGACAGGAGGAGGACGCTCACGTGGGACACGACGACCAGTGCGAGCAGTACGAACAGGCGACGCAGGACGAGACTCAGGCTCACGACGCTCTGTAAGACCTCTTGTGGGACCAGCGTAAGGAGAGGGAGCAGGGAGAGGCGAGGCAGGCGGTAACTGTGACTGCGGCTGGACAGGCAGAGGACACTCGACGGAGGGAGGAGGACTAGGAGGAGGAGCCTGACCAAGAACCTGCTGAAGGAGCGGTACGAAGTACGGTCGCGGCCGCGCAGCGTCTCCAGAAGCAGCAGGGACACCAGTGGCAGCCCCAACGCCCGAGTCCTCAGCACCAGCAGCAGCTCCAACGCCCGGGTCCTCAGCACCAGTAGGAGCTCCAACGCCCGAGTCCTCAGCACCAGCAGCAGCGCCACCGGTCGGGTCCTCAGCACCCGCGGCAGCTCCAACGCCCGGGTCCTCAGCACCAGCAGCAGGGCCACCGGTCAGGTCCTCAGCACCAGCAGCAGCGCCACCGGTCGGGTCCTCAGCACCAGCAGCAGCTCCAACGCCCGGGTCCTCAGCACCAGCAGCAGGGCCACTGGTCAGGTCCTCAGCACCAGCAGCAGCGCCACCGGTCGGGTCCTCAGCACCAGCAGCAGCTCCAACGCCCGGGTCCTCAGCACCAGCAGCAGCTCCAGCCCCCGGGTCCTCAGCACCAGCAGTAGCTCCAGCGTCCGGGTCCTCAGCACCAGCAACAGCACCACCGCTCGGGTCCGCAGCACCAGGAGCACCACTACGAAGACTGCAGCGCCGCGTGTACCACTCGCGGATCACCTGAATGGGGGGGAGCTCCTGGGTAGGAGGGAAAGTACCGGGACGAGCTCCAGAAGCACCTCTCCGGAGGCGGCAGTACTCGAGGTACCTCTCCTGCAGCTGCTGGGAGGAGGGGTCTCCTCCAGGTGGAGCACGCTCAGGCTCAGCACCCCCAGACTCAGCACCCCCAGACTCAGCACGTCCAGACTCAGCACCTCCAGGCTCCGCACCTCCAGGCTCCGCACCTCCAGGCTCAGCACCCCCAGGCTCCACACCTCCAGGCTCAGTACCTCCAGGCTCAGCACCCCCAGGCTCCACACCTCCAGGCTCAGTACCTCCAGGCTCCGCACCTCCAGGCTCCGCACCTCCAGGCTCAGCACCCCCAGGCTCCGCACCTCCAGGCTCCGCACCCTCAAACGCAGCACTCCCAGGCTCAGCACCCCCAGACGCAGGACGCGAGTCAACAGCTACCTCGACAGGCTCACCCGGGTCTACCTGGGACACACCTGAGGGAGCGGCACCCTGAGGGGGGAGGGGGTCTGGTACCTCAGCACCTGGAGCGAGGAAGAGAGGTGGGGGGGGGAGCGGGGCAGTGCGGTAGGGGAAGAGGCGGTAGAAGGGGACGGACTCGTCAAAAGTGACGTCCTGAGAGGCCAGAACCCGGCGCGAGGTGACGTGGTAAAACTGCCATCCAGGCGCGTCGGGAACAAAGCCAAGAAAGACACAGGGAACAGCGCGACGCGAGAGCTTGTCCGCGGACGTGTCGCGGACAAAAGCTCGAGATCCCCAGACCCGGAAACGCGACGCATCGCCAACCTCTCCCGTCCACCGTAGAGTCGGGGAAGTCTCCGGCAAGGAGACACGGGGCCAGAGGTTGAGCTGATGCGCTGCGTACCGGACCGCAAACGGCCACAGAAAGTGGGGAGCAGCCGCATGGGTCAGGGAGGTACGAGCGACCTCCATGACTAAGCCAATGCGGCGCTCAGCAACCCCATTCTGCTGTGGAGAGGCCGGAAGCGTGTACGACTGCTCAATGCCGTGCTCAGCACAGTAGGCTGCCAGGAGGTCGGAGGCAAACTCACCACCTCTGTCAGAGTGCAAGCGCAGGACAGGAAAGTCCGAGTGAAAGCGCTCGCCTAGCTGGAGACGGGCTCGGCTGATCCAGGGGATCAAAACACCAGGGACGTCACCCTTGGCGCGCAAGGGGAAGACCGTGGTGTAGCGCGAGTAGTCGTCAACAACTATCAGGAAGTACCTCTCCTGACCCTGACCACGGACGCGGGCTGGGCCCCACACGTCCATGTGGAGCGTCTGCAGGGGAGCGGTCGTCGGGGGAAAGGAGGAGGAGTGAGGAGCGGCGCGCTGCCGCCCCTCGACACAGGGAATGCAGTCAGGAGCAGGGGAGTCAGGAAGGGGAGGGAGCACCCTGGGAAGACCAGCAACAAGGTCCCGTTTGTGCATGGCCCGCAGGCGCTGCACAGACGGGTGACCAAGGCGGTGGTGCCAGAGGACGGTGTCGTTCGCCAGAGAGCGACACGAGCAGGGGGCGGACAGCTGACCTGACGCTGACGCAGACGCAGCTACCTGAGGGGACTCAGTGGTCAGTGTGTACAGGTCAGACCCCGGCTCTCGAGTGAAAGTAGCTAGGTGGCGGCCCGTCCGAGCACATGTGCAGTGAGTCACACGCTCGTAGGCAGGGGTGAACTGGTGAACACCCCCGTCCTGGAGTGCACTACCTGCCACCAAGTTCGTGGAGAACGAGGGGAGGTAGAGACCTGAGAGCGTGCCGGACGGAACCGCTGGACACGGAAGGGTGGTGGAGGAGGTCGCAAGGACCGGACCCCCAGAGGGGTCAGCAAGAGAGACAGCAACCGGCCGAGCTAGAGGCTCAAGGACAGTGCGGTCACGAAAGAAAGAGCGAGAAGCACCTGAGTCCAGTGTGAAGGTGTGCAGTGCTGCAGTCAACTCAGTACCAGGGGGCACAGACGCACAAGCACCTAGAGCAGCAGCTGCAGTAGTACCTGTGGGAGCAGACACACTAGCACCTAGAGCAGCAGCGGGGCTGGCCTGAATGCCCGGGTCAGGCGGAACACGCAAGTACTGAGCACCCTCTCCACTAATAGACATCGCATACATGGCAGTGAGGATAGCATCAAAGTCTAGTGCCCAAATATCAACACCCTTCCTGAGCAGCTCAGCCCAGCGCGGCAGCTCACCCCCACCAGGAAACTGGGTGCGCCACGCGTCGTTGAGGCGGGCGAAGCAGCGCTCCGTCTGGTGCGGCCCCCCACACGTCTGGCCAGTGCGGTCACCTGTGCGAATAACGTACTGGCAGGTGACGCTGCGCCGCGCATACC
Organism: Closterium sp. Yama58-4; assembly: GCA_947470075.1. Lineage (NCBI taxonomy): Eukaryota > Viridiplantae > Streptophyta > Zygnematophyceae > Desmidiales > Closteriaceae > Closterium > Closterium sp. Yama58-4. The sequence continues at coordinate 227,849 of CANIUD010000612.1, read as the reverse complement.
ACTCACGGGCGGCCTGAAGGGTCGGGGCAGGCTGCTGACTCTGACCGCCCCCCGGGCCTCCACGACCACCACCCCCGCCGCCTCCGCCCCGGCCACCTCCACCCCTGCCGCTGCCACGACCACCTCCGCCTCCGATGCCACCTCCGCCCCTGTCACCACTCCCACCGCCGCTGTCACCTCCACCACTGCCGCCACTAGCCTCTCCAGTCGCACCTCCACCGCCACCACCTCCACTCCCGCCTCCTCCGCCACCACCCCCACTCCTGCCACTCCTGCCCCTGCGTCGTCCGCCTGAAGCAGACGCAGCTCCGACCTTCTCAGCACCAAGGAGGTCGACAGCAGCAGCAGAGGCGACAGAGGGGAGGAGGGGGGAAGGGGAGCACCCCTCGAAGAAGGGGCCGCGGGGGTCGCCACGAGAGGTGCCTACAGCGACGATACTAGCCTCGGCTGCAAGCAGTTCCTTCTCGAGGAGGTCTACGGTGAGTTCAGTGGGGGAGCGAGAGAGGAACTGGTCCCTGACAGGGCGCAGAGAGTCAGGGAGGCGGGTGACAACGTGGTAGAGAGTGATCCAGAGCGGGGGGGGGTTGCTAGCGAGGAACTCGTCAGGCATGGCAGCGCGAAAGCGAGCCTCACTAGTCTTAAGGTGGGTGATGAGGTCTGCGACAGTGTGAAAGGAGGCTAGGTCGGGGAACAGGTAGGGGAGAGTGAGGCGGCCTAGCGTGGCAGAAGCGGGTGAGGAGTAGCGGGCCACTACAGCTGTGTAGAGGTCCTTAGCAGTCTTGCACTGGCTGAAGTGCTCGCGCTCATCTAGTGGCAGGGAGTTGCGAATAGCAAAGCGAGCGTGCGCGTCACGGGTCTGCCACTGTGAGCGCTCAGCTGGGGGGGCAGTAGTGAGTGGGGCGGTCGCATGGCCGAGAGCGTGGTCGTACAGAGTAATATCTTCCTTGGCAGTGAGCTGTAGGAAAAGGTGCAGGTCATCTAGCCAGGTTTCGAATTTGACCGGACGGCCCTCGGCGTCGAAAGCTAGAACAGGAGGACTAGCCATAGCGACAGCGGCAGTAGTAGAAGCAGTAAAGTCACTGAAAAGGCGTGCGCAGGGTCAGCGGGGCCGGTGGGGCCTACGGACTGTAGTGGCGCACAAGCAGCAGTAGCAGGAAGTGTAGTAGCAGGATCTGCAGTGGTGCACAGGCGCAGCAGGCGGCAGCGAGAGCCGGCGCAGCAGGGGCGGGCTCAGCAGCGGTGATACGCGGGCAGCGGCGGGCGCAGCAGCGGCGGTGCGCGGGCGGCGGCGGGCTCAGCAGCGGCGGTGCGCGGGCGGCTGCGGGCTCAGCAGCGGCGGGCCGGTAGCAGGCAGTGCGCGGGCCGCGCGGGCCGTATGTGAGCTGTGCGGGCAGCGTGCGGGCCGGCGGCGGTCAGCGCACGAGCCGCGCAGGCTCAGCGCGGGCTGCGCGGGCTGCTCGCGGGCTGCGTAAGCGGGTCGCGGGCGGCTCGCGGGGGTTCGCGGGCAGGTCGCGGGCTGCTCGCGGGCAGTTCGCGGGCTGTGTGCGGGCTGCGCGGGCTGGTCGCGGGCTGCGCAGGCGGTTCGCGGGCTGTGCGTGGGCGGTTCGCGGGCTGTGAGCGCGGCGCGCTGTGCGGTTCGCGGGCGGCGTGACGGGGCCGATCGGGGCGCTAAGGGGCGACGCGACGGGGGCCGTGAGAGGCCGCTAGGAAAAAAAAAAAAAAAAAAAAAAGTTCGACGGGGCCGCAGGGCCGCTAGATCGTGCTAGATCGACGGGGCCAGCGGGGCCGGAAACAAGTGAAGGTAAGCAGGTAGGTAAGTCGGTGGGCCCTAAGAACAGTCCTAGCGAAGGACCTGCTCTGAAACCATGTCAGAAATAACTGAGCAGGAATGAAACGAACTAGCACAGAGTTTGGTACAAGTAGGAAACCCTAACTTTGTGTATCCCCTAAGGTGTAACCCACTACAGCCTACACAATATAAACATACAATGTTTGACAGAGTTGCTGTATTCCCTCTCCCTGGAGAAGACCGCCGCGTCAACTCCGAGAGGTCGTTTACCTTTGAAAATCGTCAAGCTTCGGCTCATTCAGTCCACAACGTACGCATTCAGAAGCAATCGCTTCTATGCAAACCAAATTCGTCCTTACATCGAAGTTGAAGACCTCTGTCCCCTTCGACGGAAAAGATTTAAACTCGTGGAGCTTCGAATTCGAACTCCTCGCAACAGTCGCTCAAATCTGGATGTACTACGACGGAAGCTTACGGTTTCCTTCAGAAGGCACCATCCAAGAAAAACACCAGTACTACCACAAATCTCTTCTTGCGTATACCGCTCTCCTTCGAAACCTCTCACCCAAAGAGCAGCTCGGCATTCTGTCTTACAAGACTGAGTGGGCTCCCGCGCACGCGTCCTGGGAAAACCTGCGCAACACATACGTGGCAACAGATCCAGTTACGATGAGTCGCCTACTCAGCCAACTGACCTCGGTCAAAATGAAACAAGGGGAGAAAGCGGGACCGTATGTTAACCGGTGCCGCAATTTGCGCGATCACGTCAAGAAGTGCAGCGGGACCGTCCCCGGTGACATGTTCATCTCGATGGTTATTTCTGGCCTCGGACCCGACTAACGTTAATGTCAGTCACTGCTTCGCGCTTGAGAAACCATGTCCGAGTCCGCTCTCTGTGCCACGCTTCTCTCCGAACAAAAGGAGATCGACCTGTACAACGAGAAAAATGTCAAGCGGGAAAATTTAGTCTTCTATGCTGGAGCAACTCAAGGGGAGCAGCGCGGAAAGAAAGGAGCTTTCTGCAAATACTGCAAGAAGCCTGGCCACACCATTGACCAGTGCTACAAGCGTCAAGCTGCTGACGAGAGACGCAATGCCTCCAGTCAGCAATCTTCGGGTCAAACAAAACCCCCTACCGTGACCTCCACAGTGTCGCCTCCCTCCGTTGCCAGCACTTCTCAATCTCCTGCACTCATCACGGCGAAGGACAAAGGGAAAGGGATGCTCATAAGTTGCACAGTGCAACGTCGCAGAGGAATACGATATTACAACAACATTGAGTTTGCACCTATCACGCCCATCAACCCCATTACACCCAATCCAAACAACGACCCTACAGTCTACTGGACCGATCGCCCCTCAGACTCCCACCTGACTTCAAGCTTCCTCCGCCAACTCCAGAGTCACCGCCTAGCATCTCCGCAAACAGATACTTCGCGCTCACACCGTATTCCGGCAACTTTGATCACATCGTCACGCCCAAAATCGCCAACCTCGCACGCTAGCGCCACGAAGACTTCAACACCTGGTATCTTGACAGTTGTTGCGGACAACTCATGGTGGGATCTCCAACTTTCGTCAGCAACTCACGACGTATACGACGCCCATGCAAGATTACCGTCGCCAACAACGCTAAGATGTAGGCGCACGACATTGGCAAAATATACCTTGAAGCTGATGACACGAAGTTCACCATCCACATCGGAGATGTCTTCGTCGCTCCAGACCTGCAGTACAACCTGCTCTCCTCGGCACAACTCATGCGGTGCGGAGTTGACATTTGGAGCAATCGCAAGGATAAAACCTTCGAGTTGTTCTACAACGACACTTACATCGGGAAGGCAATAGACGATGATGGAGTCTTCGTGCTGCAGTTCGCAGCCCAAGGTATCACTGGCGACTCCGACCGCACGCTGCTGTTGAAGACGACTTTCTCAGAGCCGCCAACATGGTCTCATCCCACTGAAATGGACCTTGAGCGGCCCGCCTCCGATGGCCTCCTGCGCTTGCGCACTGTTCCAACCGCCTCGACCGGACCTGCCACAACGGTGCAGCACGTCAGCACCTGCAGCACAAAACACCGAGGAAAACAAGGCAACTAGAACGGGTTGGAGCACTCCCAAGCCCGGGCCCTTGGGGAGAAATCCTGACTCCAGAAGAAGCAGCCGCAAGTGGATGGGGCGCCGTTTCAACGGGAGAAGTCGGCGCGACCGGTTGGGGCACTCCTCCCCCAACAACAGGCGAAGCAGAAACAGTTGCGGCCGGATGGGGTACCGCCATGGAACCAGCAGAAGAAGTCGCTAGCGGTGGCTGGGGAACCTCAGCTGGAGAAGATTGGGGGCCGCGGACCTATTATTAAGCAACGGGACTCCCTCCCGCGGAAGTCGCCGCAGTCGATCCATACTGGGCAACTCGCGGCACCAGCTGGGGCGGTCCCTCTTCCCAATCAGTATGCTCCTGACACACCAGAACCCACAACGGAGGAGTCAAAAGAGGCGACTTACGAGTTCTTGGGAGAAACAGCGGAACTACCTGAGCCTACCGAGGAGCCGTCGTCACCAGAACATGGGCCGCACGAGATTGAAGTCGTTGGCGCTGAGTACAGTTACTTCCGGATTCCCATGAAAAGACTTCCCATCCATGATTGGCCGAGACCGAAGCCGCCACCGTCAACGCATCTGCTCGTCACCAGGGAGCAGGTTCATGCAGCTGACACAGATGACATCGTCGGACTTCCGCGCGCCCTCCTGGAACGAGGCTCCATTCGAGCTTTTGCAGCCGACGCTGAAGCTGCCGCTGATACGGGACTTGGACAAGAGCAAGACGACGCATCAGCACGGCACAAATATTACCAGAAGACGGTCGGCTACCGTGCAGACCCTGAAATCTGGCATCAGAGACTGGGTCACCCCTCCCAAGCCACACTCAAAAACTCACTCAAGGCCGGAGTCTTCGACGATGGAGCTCTGCTCCTGCCACGAACCGGTTCCCTTACCGCGGAATCTGCTAACCCGCCGTGCACCGTCTGCCCAACAGCGTCGCTCGCTCACAAGCCCTTTCCCGACTTACCTCCGGGATACGAACGCTACAAACCGTTGGGCAAGGTCTACAGCAATTTCATGGTTCTCTGTCACCAAGGGCTCAACGGTGAACAGTACACTCTCACTTTCATCGACGCGTGTACGCGCTACGCCTGGGCCATCAACACCGACTGTCGCTCTCTCGCCTTCAAGTGCTTCGTCGCATGGATGAAGCGGGCTGAGCGTCAATCTGAGCTAAAGCTGAAGAGCTACCAAACGGACGGGGGTTTGGAGTTCTTCTCAACTGAATTCAAGAAACTCTTCAAGCAGACGGGGATTGAGCTCCCGGTATTCCTTCCCTACGCTCACGAGCCAGAGGGTGTAGCAGAATTGACAAACAGGAGTCTCACCACGCGGATGAGGGCCCTGATGAAGCAGTCAGCTATCCCAACCAGATATTGGCCGTATGAGATGAACCACGCTGTTCGGCTGCACAACTTGCTGTCCTCGCGAAGCCTCGAGAACAACAATTCTCCTTACCGGGCATGGACGGGCAGAAAGGCAGACACATACACGTCTGCTTCGGGTGTTCGGCTGCATGGTACAGTACAGACCCCACACTACAAGGATCGGAAAATTTTCTGGGCACGATGGGGGATTCATCTCAGGATCGAAAAGGGACACAAGGCGTGGACCGTGTTGGACTATGCAACATACGAAGTGACAAAATCACGTGACTGCATCTTCTACGAGAAGCTGACTCTGCCCCTTTTCAAGGAGCACCAGGGCTGACAAGGTGCCAGACAGGGTTTACAAGGTGATGCCACCGCAGCTTCGCCACGTCACACGACGAAGCTGACCTGGCGGAAGATACAGACGCAACCAATGTCACCCCAATGGACACCGCACCCAGCATCCCCCTTACAAGCCCACTCCAAACTCCAACCTTCATCCCTGTACACCAATTCGATCATGACGATGCAACACGCGAAGCTCACTACTACACCAGTGAGGCGCGCCGATCCCCGGATGCCGAGTTACCACGACCCAACTCGTCGCAAGACACCTTCCGTCTCGGCAACGAAAGTGACGACGACGTAGTCGAAGTTACCAGCTTTCACGACTACGACCACCCCCACTACGTAAAGACCGATGAAACCGGCCTCTGTGTTCTTGGTCTCGCCGTCGCTGTTCGCCACACCTCTCCCAAGGAACCAACAACTGTTCGCCAAGCTCTGTCTAGCCCCGACGGTGAGAAGTGGAGAGCAGCCATGGCCGCAGAAGTCGCGTTGCTGAAAACGCGCGGCACCTGGAAGCTCGTCCCTTGGTCGTCGGCCAAGGGGAGAAAATTTCTCAGCAGCAAGTGGGTTTTCTGCATCAAAACCATGGCAGACGGCTCCATCGATAAATACAAGGCGCGTTGGGTGGTGCGCGGCTTCGAACAAACACATCTGGTGGACTTCACCCCCACCTTTGCACCTGTCAGGCGCCACACCTCTGTGCGCATCCTCGTCTACATCGCAGCCGCCAAGCAGCGGCCGCTCTGACAATTCGACGTCGGCAGCGCTTTCCTCTACGCTCCTGTTGACGCCATTATCTTCGTTGAGCAGCCGCATGCATTCAAAGAGAACGATGGTGCCATGTGCCCTCTTCAGAAATCCCTTTACGGGATCAAGCAAGCACCTCGCCTGTGGCAGCATTACCTCCACACCGTTCTCATCGAGCTCGGCTTCACCAGCTGTTGCATGACCTCGGGATGTACAGATGGGAAACGCGTGGCAAATTCATTCTTCTCGTCGCCTACGTCAATGACCTCATTTACACCGGCGACGACAACGGAGCTGCTAGACCAGTTCGAAGCTGACATCAAGGAGAAGCTCGAGGTGATGATCAACCACAACGTCACCCAGTTCCTGGGACTCAATGTGACTCAATCCGCCTCCTCCGTTCACCTCTCCGCTGCCAAAGACGCCGAAACACCCGCGAAGCAATTCGCCATCGCACCAATCAACCTCACCACTCCCTACCGCACTCCTCCTCCTAACCACGAGCCGGATACCACACCTCTCTCCATCGACGATCATCGACTCTACCAACAGCAGCTGGGCTGCCTCCTGTTCGCCGCCGTCACGTGCCGGCCCGATCTCTCCTACGTCGCAAGCCAGCTCGCACAGTACCTGAAGCGACCTGAAGGGGAGAATCTACTGGATCTACGCCTAGCACTTCATCTCAACACCTGACGTTGGGCTCATTTACGAAGCTAATTTTACCGCCACTCTGCAGCTTCATGGCTACGTAGATGCTGACCACGTAGGGGACGTTGACAACAGACGCTCCCGCACAGGATTCATTTTCCAGCTCCAACCTGCTGGACTCATTTCCTGCTGGATTCATTTTCCTGCAGGACCTTATCGCTCTTTCGTCAGCTGAAGCAGAATTCATCGCAGCTAGCGCAGCTGTTCGCAAAGGACTGTATCTAATGGAGCTCCTGCAAGAAGCGAAAGTGACAATGTACAGGCACTTCACGTTACTCTGCGACAATCAGAATGCGATCAAGATCGCGAACAAGCCCGGGTTCGTGAACCGCACGAAGCACATCGTATTTCGTTACTTCTTCGTGAAGGACGAAATCGACAAGGGGAGAGTCAAACTCACGTACTGCCCAACAAGTGACATGGCAGCTGATTTCCTGACAAAGAAATTGCCATGTCACCAGTACCAGCGCTGCACCAACCTCTGCGGGATCACCAAAAAATTCCATGTGGCCCACCTTCAGGAATGAAGGGGAGTGTTGGAACAACCGAAAGGTTGTTATAAGCATTCCCGAAGGTATTCCACTGTACCAGTACCGCAATAGCTCATATAGAGCATGCGGAAGGTCGAGGGTCACCCGAAGGTCAACCGTCAAGGAAAGTCAACGGTCGTGACCCTTGACCACCCAGTAACCGCGCGACAGTTGTTCGCTGCAACATGGTAACTGTCGAGAATAGCAATAGTCGTGGTTACTGTAGCTATGTAATACAGTTAATAAAGGAATGTACCCCTCAGAGTACATGGCTAGCTAGTTTGCTATTTAATCTCTTGTACTCCTATCTTTTAGTATCTTGTTTCCATTTATCATTCAATAAGTTCAATACAAAGACTTCCTTGTCTCCTCTCAAACTTAGCAGGCTTATCCTATTCACTTGATCCTTAGGTTATATCAGCACAGTAGCCCGTGTACCAGCACCTTCAGCCGCCGCCTCCAATCTCCTCTCCTCTCACAGTCCCTCCTCCTCCTCCTCCTCACTTCGCCTCTTCTTCTGCTGCGCCCTGCAGGGTGTACCACTTCAGGGGGTGTGTCAGAATATATCTTATATATATTTTGTATAAGTGCATGTCGTTCTGGCTGTAGTATAGTCCCATAGTTCTTCTGTGTGGTGGTGCACCACTCCTTGCATGCTTCTCTTCTATTTGTACTTGTGATTCTATAGTTCAACCCCTCATTTGCTTGGACAACTCTCCCTTGCCTAGGTTAAACCGTGGACTTTTAGTCGTAGCTGCTGATATAACCAAAGGATCAAGTAGATAGGATAAGATCTGTTAAGTCTGAGAGGAGACAATAGAGTCTTTGTAGTGACCTTGTTGAACAATTGTTGAAAGCAAACAAGATAATTAAAATAAGAATACAAGATATTAAATAGCAAACTAACTAGCCATGTACTCTGAGGGGTACATTCCCTTATTAACTGTATTACATAGCTACAGTAACCGCGACTATTGTCATCCTCGACAGTTACCATGTTGCAGCGAACAACTGTCGCGCGGTTACTGGGTGGTCAAGGGTCACGACCGTTAACTGTCCTCGACGGTTGACCTTCGGGTGACCCTCGACATTCCGCGTGCTCTATATGAGCTATTGCGGTACTGGTACAGTGAAGCAGCTTCGGGAATATTCTTATATAACCTTTCGGTTATTCCAACACTCCCCTTCATTCCTGAAGGTGGGCCACGTGGGATTTCTTGGTGATCCCGCAGAGGTTGGCGCAGCGCTGGTACTGCTGACGTGGTAGTTTCTTCGTCAAGAAATCAGCTGCCATGTCACCTGCCAGGTAGTACGTGAACTTGACTCTCCCCTTGTCGATTTCGTCCTTCACGAAGAAGTAGCGAAGGGCGATGTGCTTGGTGCGGTTGACGAAGCCGGGCTTGTTCGCGATCTTGATCGCGCTCTGGTTGTCGCAGAGTAACGTGAAGTGCCCGTTCATCGTCACTTTCGCCTCTTGCAGGAGTTCCATCAGGTATAGTCCTTCGCGAACAACTGCGCTGGCTGCGATGAATTCTTCTTCTGCTAACAAAAGAGCAATAAGTTCCTGCTTCTGAGAGTTCCAGGAGATGAGACCAGCAGGTTCGAGTTGGAAAATGAAACATGTGTGGGAGCGTCTATTGTCAACATCTCCTGCATGGTCAACATCTACTTAGCCATGGAACTGGAGGGTAGCGGTGAGGTTATCTTCGTAGGTGAGACCGGCGTCGAGAGTGGAGATGAAGTACTGCAGTGCTCGGCGTAGATCCAGTAGATTCTCCCCTTCAGGTCGCTTCAGGTACTGTGCGAGCTGGCTTGCGACGTAGGAGAGATCGGGCCGGCACGTGACGGCGGCGAACAGGAGACATCCCAGCTGCTGCTGATAGAGACGATGGTCGTCGGGAGAGAGTGGCGTGGTGTCTGGCTCGTGGTTAGGAGGAAGAGTGCGATAGGGTGTGGTGAGGTTGATCGGTGCGATGGCGAACCGCTGCGCGAGTGTTTCGGCGTACTTTGCGGTGGAGAGGTGAATGGAGGAGGCGGACTGAGTCACATTGAGGCCTAGGAACTGCGTGACGTTGTGATTGACCGTTACTTCAAGCTTTTCCTTGATGTCGGCCTCGAACTGGTCCAAGGACGATTAATTTTCTGCGCGATTCCCACCCGTGCATTCCGAGGTCGTGCGGCAGCTGAGTGAAGCCGAGCTCAAGGAGGACGGAATGGAGGTACTGCTGCCACAGACGTGGTGCCTGATTGATCCCGTAAATGGATTTTTGGAGGAGGCACACGGCGCCATCGTTTTCTTCGAAGGCATGCGGCTGCTCGACGAAGATGATGGCGTCGACGGGAGCGTACAGGAAGGCGCTTCCGACGTCGATTTGCCGGAGCGGTCGCTGTTTGACGGCGGCGATGCAAATAAGAATGCGCACCGAGGTGTGGCGGCCCACTGGTGCGTAGGTGAGAGTGAAATCCACCAGGTGCGTTTGCTCAAATCCTCGCACCACCCAGCGCGCTTTGTATTTGTCGACCGAGCCGTCTGCGAGAGTCTTGATGCGAAAACCCCATTTGCCATTGAGGATTTTTCTCCCCTTCGCTGATGACCGAGGGACCAGCTTCCAGGTGCCACGCCTCTTCAGCGATGCGATTTTGGGCGGCCATGGCTGCTCTCCAATTTTCACTGTCGGGGCCAGACAGAGCTTGGCGGACGGTGGTTGGTTCCTTGGGTGAGGTGTGGCGAACAGCGACGGCGAGGCCAAGGACGCGGAGACAGGCCGGTTTCGTTGGTCTTTTCGTAGTGGAGGCGGTCGCAGTCGTGGAAGCTGGTAAAGGTGAGTGTGTACTGTTTGCCGTCGAGCCCTTCCTGGCTGAGCACCATAAAGTCGTTGTAAACCTTGTCCAGCGGCTTGTAGCGTTCGTACCCCGGGGGCAAGTCAGGGAACGGCTGGTGGTTGAGTGACGCGGTTGGGCAAACGATGCACGGCGGGTTAGGGTAGTCCGCGGTGAGGGAACCGTCTCGTGGAAGGAGGAGCGCTCTGTCGTCGAAGACCGGCGCTTTGAGCGAATTTTTGGGCGTGGCGTGAGAGGGATGTCCGGGCCGTTGATGCCATGTTCCCGGGTCCGCACGGCAGCCAACTGTTTTCTGATAATATTTTTGCCGCACTGCTTAGTCGTTTGCCTCCCCTTCAGGTCCTGCATCAGCGTCGTTGACGGTGTCGGCGGCGAGCGCGTGGATTGCTTTTTGCTCCAGAAGCGCGTGAGGAATACCGATGATGTTGTCGGTGTCGCCGGCTTCGACTTGGTCTACGGTAACGAGCAGGCACTGATTGGGCCAATCCCGAACTGGGAGTCCCGTCATGGGGATTCTGAAGTAACTGTATTCGGCGCCAATAACCTCAATTTCTTGTAGTCCTTGTTCTGGCGGCTGTGGCTCCTCTGTCGGTTCAAGTAATTCTGCTGGTTCTCCCATGAATTCGTAGGTCTCCTCTTCTTCTGACTCCTCTGGCATTGGCTCGGGTGTGGCAGGGGCGTATTGATCTGGGAGAGGAGGACCTCCCCAGCAGGTGCCGCGAGTTGCCCAGTATGGGTCGACGGCAGCGACTTTCGCAGGAGGAAGTCCCGCTGCTTCGGTGTGCTCTTGCTCTGCTTCAGCCGAGGTTCCCCATCCTCCGCCGGCGCCCCATGTGTCCCTTGTTGGATCTGCTTCTCCTGTTGGTGCAGGAGGGGTTACCCAGCCGGTTGCGCCAACTTCTCCTGTTGAAACGACGCCCCACCCGCTTGCGGCCGCTTCTTCCAGAGTTAGAACTTCTCCTCAGGGTCCGAGCGCGGGCTCGGAAGTGTTCCAACCGGTCCAGCCTGTTTCCGCCGCCTTGTTTTTCTCAGTTGGTTGCGCTGCAGGTCCTGACGTGCCACTGTCTTCTTCCATTTTGACAGGTCCGGTCTCTGCAGGATTGGAGGTCGAGGCGGTCGGAACGGTGCGCAGGTGTAGGAAGCCGTCGGAGGCAGGCCGCTCGAGGTCCATTTCATCAGGATGCGACCATGTTGGCGGCTTTGTGGGAGTTGTTTTCAGCAGCAGCGTGCGGTGGGAGTCGCAGGTGGTGCCCTGAGCCGAGAATTGCAGCACGAAAACTCCATCGTCATCGATCGCCTTCCCGATGTAAGTTCCGCTGTAGAATAATTCGAAGGTTTTATCCTTGCGATTGCTGCGAATGTCTACTCCGCATCACATGAGCTGGGCTGAGGAGAGCAGATTGTATTGCAGTTCAGGAGCGACGAGGACATCTTAGATGTGAATGGTAAACTTCGTATCATTGGCTTCGAGGTAGATCTCGCCAATGCCATGTGCCTTCATCTTCCCGTTGTTGGCGGCGGTGATTTCGCAGGGTCGTCGCATTCGCCGTGAGTTACTGATGAAGGTGGAGGATCCCACCATGTGCTGCCCGCATCAACTGTCGAGGTACCAAGTGTTAAGATCCTCGTGGCGTTGGCGGGCGATGTTGGTGATCTTGGGCGTGACAACGCAATCGAAATCGCCGGTGTACGGGGAGAGGGCGAAGTATCTATTTGCGGAGATGCTTGGTGGCGATTCCGGAGTAGGCGGACGGAGCTCGAAGTCAGGCGGAATGTTTGAGGGACGATCGGACCAGGTATAAACTGTTAAGTCATTGTCCGTACTGGGTGCAACAGGGTTGATGGAATTGTCAAACACGAATGTTACTCGATCCCAGTAACGGAACCCTAAGTTGCGGCGAGCCATGCAGCTTATGATTGTCCCTTTTCCTTTGTCTTTCGCCGTGATGAGCGTAGGAGATTGAGAAGTGCTGGCGACGGAAGGAGGCGACACAGTGGAGGTTGCGACATAAGGCTTTGTCTGTGCCGAGGGTTGCTGGTTGGAGGCGTTGCGCCGTTCGTCAGCAGTCTGATGCTTGTAGCACTGGTCGATAGTGTGGCTAGACTTCTTGCAGTATTTGTAGAAAACTCCCTTCTTTCCGCGTTGCTCCCCTTGTGATTGTTGATTGTGTAGGTGGTTGTGGTATTTTGCTCTAGCTGGTTGTGGGCTAAGGGTTTGGGCAAAATGTGGTGGTTGGACTTGTTGCGGGCTGGATTTGAACTCGCACCCAACAACCACCAACAAACCTTTGTTATCGACTACAACACCTTTGGTGCTGCTAGTTTGACATTTCGGGTTGTTGGGGATTGTTGTAGGGCGAGGGTTGGGATGGTAGGGTTTGACAAACGCGTCACTTTTTCAGATCTGAACTCTTGCTTATGCCATTCCTAGATCTAATCCATGGCTGCCAAGTAATTTCGCCAGGATACCGTGTCGCACATAAATCGCGATAGCGATCGGCCTAGATCTTGGTTGAAGGCGTGCTTTACCATTCTGGAAATTAGAGATTAAGACCTTTCTAACGCGTACCTGCTCATTGTTCTAGGTTACGTGAGCGGCACGCAATGTTTCGCCGAATTCAGCGGACTTAATCTCTTGTTACGCTCTCCAGATTCGCACGCTTTCCATCAGTGATGCTCCTGTGTACAAGACTAATTTCTCCCGTTTGACATTCTTCTCGTTGTACAGGTCGATCTCCTTTTGCTCGGAAAGGAGCGTGGCGCACAGAGCCGACTCCGATATGGTTGCTCGGGCGCGAAGGTGTGACTGACACTGCCGCCAGTCGGGGCCGAGGCCAGAAATGACCATCGAGATAAACATGTCGTCGGGAACAGTCCCACCACATTTCTTGACTTGATCGCGCAGATTGCGGCACCGGTTGACATACGGTCCCGCTTTCTCCCCTTTCTTTATTTTAACTGAAGTCAACTAGCTGAATCGACGACTCATAGTAACTGGATCTGTTGCCATGTATGAGTTGCGCAGGTGTTCCCAGGACGCGTGCGGGGGAGCCCACTCCGTCTTATAGGGACAAATGCCAAGCTGCTCTTCAGATGAGAGGTTTCGAAGGAGGGCGGTATATGCGAGGAGGGATTTGTGGTAGTATTGGTGCTTCTTTTAGATGGTGCCTTCTGAAGGAAAGAGTATGCTTCCGTTGTAGTACATCCAAATCTGAGCGGTTGTCGCGAAAATCTCGAATTCGAAGCTCCACGTGTAGAAATCCTTGCCGTCAAAAGGAATTGAGGTCTTCAATTTTGAAGTCAATACAAACTTAGGTTGCATGGAGGCGATGTCTGGTGCAGGAGCTGAACCTTGACGATTGTCAAAGGTGAAAGATCTCTCGGAGTTGACGCGGCGGTCTTCTCCAGGGAGAGGAAGTCCAGCAACGCCACGTGCATAACTTGAGCCATCGATGGTCATTGCTTGATGGCTTTCAAGGGCGTTGATGCGTGTGACTAGCTGTTCAACGACAGCGGCGCTGACGGAAGTCACCGCTGATGGCACGTTAGTCGTTGCTGGTGGTCGGCCCTGTGAGTCTGCAGTAGCTTTCCCTTCATGAGCCATGGTGTTGCAGACTTTGAGATGTAATAAATGACTTTATAACAAGATTGTTCTAGGAAGAACGAGGACTTGGCAGATCTTATAATCCACTCTAGCTCTCATACCATGCTGATATAATCAAAGGATCAAGTAGATAGGATAAGATCTGTTAAGTCTGAGAGGCGACAATAGAGTCTCTGTAGTGACCTTGTTGAATAATAGTTGAAAGAGAACAAGATGATTAAAAGATAGGAGTACAAGAGATTAAATAGCAAACTAACTAGCCATGTACTCTGGGGGGTACATTTCCTAATTAACTGTATTACATAACAACAGTAATCGCGATTATTGCCATCCTCGACAGTTATCGTGTTGCAGCGAAACAACTGCCGCGCAGTTACTTGGGTGGTCAAGGGTCACGACTGTTGACTGTCCTCGACGGTTGACCTTCGGGTGACCCTCGACATTCCGCATGCTCTATATGAGCTATTGCGGTACTGGTACAGTGAAACAGCTTCGGGAATGCTTATATAACCTTTCGGTTATTCCAACACTAGCTATGTCTACTATTTCAATAGAGCATATGGCGGATCTATGGCGTGCGATGCAACTTTGATTCTACGCTAAACGTCCGCCTGACCTACAGAGCAAACCTTATGGCGTACCGTGGCATGAATATTCATGTACACGGTAAGTTGGGATGCGAAGTAGGGAGAAGGGAAATTTCTTACAATTCGAAGATGTAAACCCCAATTTTCTTTATAGAAGCTAGCAGTAATAGGGTAAGCAATTGTTTTAATGTCAAAACTATCAAAACACTCATGTGCAAATAGTCCCATTTAAGAAGTCCTTAAACAAAAACAAAATCTTTATATAGCGGGATCGAGCTTCAGTAATCAACCCCGCCAGCACTCACAAATTTGCTTGTTCGACGACCCATAGGAGTCGACAAGGCAGGCAGTTCGAGAAGCCCAGCGCAACTTGGACTGGAGTCTAGTGCGCTCTTAGCAGCACGCGGCAGCGCCGCGCAGTGCACATCACACGAGGGCGTGCGCGTTGCAGCACCGCCTCGGACATGCGCGTTTCGGACAGCCGTCGCACGGCGCTCAGCCCGTCGCTCTGCGCGCGGCTCGTGTGCGCGCCGCTCCCCTCGCGGCGCTGCCTGCTGCTTGCCGCGCTCGTCCTCCAGCTGCTCACCCTCGCGCTCCTCCTGCCGCGCCTCCCGCCCATCCCCCGCCACGCGCTTTCAGCAAACCCCCTTCCGCGAACTTCCTTTCCCCGCAGCGTTCTACCGCGCGATTTTCTCCCGCGAAATTTCCGCGGAAGGCGTGCGGAGGAGCTGGAAGGGGGGGAGAGGAGGCGGAGGGCCTGGAGGAGGACGGGGCATGGCGGCTGTACCAGCAGTGGCGCGGGGACCTGATGGGCGCTGGCGCAGGGGACGTAGCGGGGAGAGAGGGGGATAGGAGAAAGGAAGGGGATGGGGGAGGAAAAAAGGACGCAGAAGTCAGGAGGAGCAAGGACGAGGTGCGTGGCAGAGGAGGGAGGGGTTAGTGGTGATGCTTTTGAGCTCTCGACTGCGCTCTGCATTGCTCTCCTCTGTCCTGCGCCCTTCCCGCTTCCGTTATGCCTTTAGTCCCCCAATAACCCTTGCTCCCCGTTTTCTCCTCCCCTCCATGTTCACTGTCACCAGCCGCAGCAACAGCAGCAGCAGCAGCAACAGCAGCAGCAGCAGCAGCGGGGGGAGTGGGAGCGGTGTGGGGGCGTGGGGGATGCAGCGAGTATGCGCAGTGCGGCAGGCATGATGGCGGACGAGAGGGCACGCCACGCCATGCCCAAGCAACTGACACCTGCCAACACGGCGGACGGTGCGGCTGGGAGCGGTGGGGTGCGATACCTGATGGTGGAAGTGAATGGGGGACTGAACCAACAACGCACAGCGGTGAGGTGCTTCCTTCCTTGCTCAATCTGTCCATGTGCTGAAAAGTAATCAGGAGGGGAAGCAAGAAGCGGTGCGTGTGTGCGGCGATGGTGGGTGGAGCACAGACGTGTTGAGGGAGCAGTGACACATGTGCAACACAGAGGCGCCCAGCCTGGCATCCACCGTGCCGCTCTGCGCACTGCCATGCTGGGCGTGGCTTCACAGTGACCTTGCTGTGGTGGGCGCTTGAGTGCGTGCGGCATGAAGAGCAGCAGGTTCAGCACAAGCTTGACGACGGGTGGGCGACACGATTGTTGTACCCTCTTGGGGTGCTTTGCTGCTGGGCGTGGCGTGGGCGTGGGCATGGCGTGGCACGGGATGGGTGCAGCATGGCAGAGCAGAGCACCTTAGGGGCGAGTGCCTCCGTGCCGCTATACCTGCTCGCGATGGCCTCTTGCGCGCATCAGCACCGCTGCCACACAGAGCAAGTGGGTTGGGTGGACGCAGCAGTGCAGCGAGGGCAGTGAGGCATGGGAGGCAAGCAGTGGCATGGGTGGGCCGGGCCATGCATGATGCTTCTACGGCCCCGCATCAGCCTTGCAGTGGCGCTGCATGGGAGAGCACTGGGTGCTCTCGTGCAACTGCCTGCTTCCTTCATGCTGCACACTGCGTACAGCACGGCCTGTTGTGTGCTCTCACGGCACAACGGGTGCTTGGGGGGGCCAAAAGGCAAAGGGGGGTGGGGGCCAGTGATAAGAGGAGAGGAGTTTGGTTGGTGTGGCGCACTGTAAGGCGGGGCAGGCCGTGTGCTCCGTGACCCCATGGCCACACCAGGTGCTGGTCCTCATGGGAAAGGGGAGTGAGCGCCCTGTGTCATGGGCAGCTGGCAGGGCGTCATGTGCTTGCTCGGCTCAGGCCGTCTGGGCTGAAAGGTGCTGTCATAGCGTCACACGCCGTGCCACAGCAAGCCCTCACAGCCCACCCAGCGCTGCCACAGTGGTTGCCTGCTCCTGAGCGTGCAATGCCATGGCGGTGCATGCAAGGGTGACGCCAGCCCAAGGGCATGAGTGGGTTGTGATGAGCGGCGCAGGTGGGTGGGAAGCGCACCCCGTGCACTGGGTTAAGCGCATTCCCTCTGCCCACCCGCACCACCACGTGCCACCATGCGCTCTGCACTGCACCCACACACCACATGGACGGTACGACGCGCCCCTTCTCCTGTCACTACCCTGTCAACTTGCTCAGTTCCCCCTTTGCTGCTACCCAGCTGCAAGTGGGCGCGTCCTTGGTCGTTGCGCATGGCGGGAGCAATGAGACGTGGGGGAATGAAGCTGGTGGACAGGCTGGGTAACAGCTGAACAGGCGCGTGGGGACCACACCACGTGCTCTCTTCATGCACTCGTCTCATCCATTTCGGCTCCCCATTCTTGTGCACCTCGCACTCACACCAAGCGCCGTGCCATGGTTGCGTGGCGTTTAGAGTTCCGCGAGCCTTGCCTTTCACACCCCGTAAGGCCGTGGCATGTGGTGCTGTGGAGATCAGTGCAGTGTGGCATTTGTGGGGTGACTCGCACTGCATTGGACAGCAGTGGTGATCCATGGAGTGTGGGCGACCACCAGCGCAGGCGATAACGGAGCAATCGCAATGGCCGTCACGCCCACACAGCCAGTGCTGCCGTGTCATCTCATGCACAGCGGGCAAGCGGATCTCCCTCACGACTCTTTGCGCATGGCCCTGCATCTTCACCTCCGTGCCCGCTCTTGTCTTGTCTGCCCTTCACGCCACGTGTGACCGCTGCCAGTGGTCCAACTCTGCCCGTGTGCACGAGGGCAGCAGCTTCAGTGGGGTGGCACGATGGTGCTGCTGTCACTGTGAGCAGCGCCTGTAGGCCGGGTGCTGCGGCGCATGACACATGCGTGGGGGGCGTTGGTGAAGCAGGGACACGGGGATGAGGGGGACACGGGCGTGCTGCGGCAAGTGCTGGGCACCTCCCCCCTGCACTGGATTCTCGGCCCCGCCCCAGCATTTGCAACGCCTCCTAGCTCTCTTGCCTTCCCTGCCGGGGAGTGTGAGCGTGAGCGTGGCCCCCAGCACATGCACATTGGCTTGCTCGTGCCTGTGGTGGAATGATGTCCTGCTGCCCACACTCTTGCCCTCTTCTTCATCGCATCACCTCTTGTTGGCTGGGGTGCGGGTGGGTAAGGTTCTGCATGGGAGTTGGAGCAAGATTCTCAAGGAGGTGTACGTAGCGGGCGAGGAAAGCAGCAAGGGAGTGAGCAATGTGCTGCTG
This sequence comes from Closterium sp. Yama58-4, assembly GCA_947470075.1. Taxonomy (NCBI): domain Eukaryota; kingdom Viridiplantae; phylum Streptophyta; class Zygnematophyceae; order Desmidiales; family Closteriaceae; genus Closterium; species Closterium sp. Yama58-4. Next base: position 209,625 of record CANIUD010000612.1, on the reverse strand, counting down.
GAGCAGCGTGCGAGGGAGACCGCTGTTCTGACTAAGGTATGCACCGCATTCTGAAAGCCCCCTGCTCCCGCACTGGGGCACTTGCAAGGAGATGTGGAAATTCGCAATGACACGTTATGGCGCCTTGTCCATGGTGAAGGCAATACTCCAGTCGGTCACGAGAAGTTGAGCAGGTGGAGAGCATGGTCCACTGCCACTCGTGTCACCCGCTCCCCACCTGCTCTCCCCAACGTGTCCCAGTGCCCGCGGTCCTGTTGGCGCATTAGTGCACGTCGACATCATTGCACAACGGCCACTCTCACCATGCTGAGCCACAGGGCACACACGGAGGTGCGTGGCCATGCGGAGGGCACACTCGGAGGTGCGCAGGGCGTGTGAATCGCATGCTGGAGCTGCCACGCACACCCTCAGCACCACCACCCGCACTGCGCGAGTTAGCCTGGCAGCACACCATGTGTCGCTCGCTCACCTCCACTGCCCTTGCATCAGGCCCCTCTCCTGCTGTGCTTCCCCATGGCTGCCCGCTTCACAAGCACTGCTGGGGGAAATGTTTTTGTTCGGTTGATGCAGTGTTAGCTTCTCCCAGCCCCCTGCCACCCCTCCAGCTGTGCTGCCTCGCTGTCGGTGTGGCTGCGTCCTCCTCCCCGCGCACCACTGTCACTGGCACCGCCAGCGATGCAGTGTGTTCAACCATGGAGCATATACTTGCGGAGGGGACGCTGTGAGTCGCCATGGCCTGGGATGGGCGTGCTGCCAGGTGGCTCTACTGTGGCAACTTGGAGGTGCCAAAGGTCATGCATGTGCACACTGAGGTGGTGCTGTGCATGTGCCACACGTGTGTGTAGATAGACACACGTGGTGTCAGGTCGAGGTGTGTGCGCATGTGTGGGGAGGCTGACCTACATGTGCGCGTGTGTGTGTGGTGGAACGCTCACCAACATGTGCGTGCTGGTTGACTGTGGCACACCTACAATGCAGGTTAGGGTGCGCGTCAACACTGCATCCGTGGATGGCTCTGATTGTTGTTGTATCGGCATGGCACCCTTATCAACGCAGAGTGTTGCTCTACACAATATTTCCTGCATCACATGCTTTTCCTCTCATGCTAGATGTAATCATCTCCATGGTTCACTGACGTGATGCTTGCCCTTGCGTCCTCTCAACTGCCACCCGAGGTGTGGAGCTGAGTAAGAGATCAGGTGATGAAGTACTTAGACAAGGCTCTCTGCCCCACTCTTTCTCAACCCCCAACGCCATCAGGTGTGCAACGCGGTGGCGGTGGCGGCACTGCTGAACGCCACGCTGGTGCTGCCCACGCTGCTGCTCAACAGAGTCTGGAACGACTCCAGGTGCCACACACACGCCCCAACCTTCCCTTGCTCCCACCATACATCTGCATGTATCCCTCCTCCTGGCCTTCCCCCAGCCCCCTTTTACTGCCTTCTCTTGCACAAACCGTGCCTTGCCGACTTGCATTGTTTTCAGGCACCCGCTTGTTCCCATCTTTGTCATCGTTCACATCCGCCCTTTCTCGTCTTTGTCCAACCTTTCCCTTCTCAACCCGTACTGTCCCACTCGCCATCCCTGCAACCCCTCCTCCCCTTCCCCCTGCAGCACCTTTGCCGACATCTTTGATGCGCCATTCTTCATCGCCCACCTCGCCCATTTCCTCCCGGTCGTCCCCGCCCTGCCCCCCAACTCCTTCCACGTGCCGCCCAACTACTTCCCTGCGCCGCCCCTCGCCGTGCGTCTGCGCCGCGTCACGCGCCTGGCACTGCACGTGGCGGCTGGGCTAGCCACGGGGCGGCGACCACTGCTGCCGCCCTACGTGCTGCTGCCGCCCAAGATCTCCCCGCCCCAGTGGGCCAGTGCGCACTACTATGTCACGCAAGTGGGACCAGCGCTGAGGGACATAGGGTGAGCATGCGCGCCCAGTAGCATGTCATGGGGCACGAAGGGTGGGGCAGGGCATGTTGTGGCGTCGGAACGAACGTCATGCCATGTATCATATTTCCCGCTCCATTCACCTTTCCCTAATTCCAACATCTCCTCCTCAATTGGCCCTTCTCTCCCCGTCCTTCACCCCTCCCCCCCCCCCCCATCAGAGCAGTGCGGCTGAACCCATTTGCCAACCGCCTGTCCTCGCGGGGTCTGCCCCTCGCGCTGCAGCGCCTGCGCTGTCGCTGCAACTTCCACTCGCTGCGCTTCCAAGCGCCCATCCGCACTGCTGCCCTCACCGCCCTCCACCACCTCTCCGCCCACGCCGCCACTGCCGCTCGCTCTGCTGGCTCCTCCACTGGGCCGCCTGTCAGCGCACTGCCTGCCGCTCTCCTGCCCGCACCTGCACTCTCGCCGCCTGCCCCCTTGCTGCCATGGATTACCCCCCCAGCGCGGCGGCGGGGGCAGGCGTTGTTTGTGGCGGTGCACGTGCGGTTTGAGAAGGACATGATGGCGTTCTCGCGCTGCTCCTTCTCCTCCTCGCCCGCCCTGCACCGCGACCTGCAGCGCTACCGTGCCTTCGCTTGGTCGCGCTTCCACCTCAGCCCCACCGCCGCCGCGTGGCAGTGGCTCAAGGCTGCGCTGGGATGGGGGGAACGGGCAGCAGCACGGCAGGGCAGTAAAGTAGGGGCCGTACAGGGAAGCAAGAAGAAGGGCAGCAGTGGCAGTGGAGAGGGGGCGGAGGGTGGGGGCGAGACAGCGAGTTCATTGAGAGAGGCGGGGCACTGCCCTCTCACACCACTGGAGGTGCTGTCATGTGCTGCCATGGCGCTAGGGGTGCATGTGATTGCCATATCCATGCTGTGCTTCATATCCCCAATACCTCCTCACATGCCAAGGGGATGGTGTCAAACCATGCTCACACTCCATCTTTCTTTCCTCGCCATGCACCCGTGCCTTTCTCTCGCTATGGCCCATAGGTGGCGCTGTTCATGAGGGCGGCGGGCATATCACCCGCCATGCCTGTGTTCGTGGCGTCTGGCGAGCTGTACGGCCCGCACCGCCTCAGGGCGGCCTTCACAGCACTCTTCCCGCGCACCCTCACCAAGGCGCACCTGCTCTCGCCCGCCCACCTGCGCCCCTTCCAGGTCTCTTTTCCTCAAGCATGTGTGTGTGTGTGCGCGCGCGCGCGTGCGTGCGTGCGTGCATGCGTGCGTGCGTGCGTGCGTGCGTGCGTGCGTGCGTGCGTGCGTGCGTGTGTGTGTGTGTTTGTGTGTGTGTGTTAGAGTGGGTGTGTGTGTGTGTGTGTTTGTGTGTGTGTGTTAGAGTGGGTGTGTGTGTGTGTGTGTTTGTGTGTGTGTGTGTGGGTGGGAGTGTGTGTGTGTGTGCGTGATTGTCAGAGGGTGTGGGTGGCGTGGCATCAGTGTGGGTGGCCAACTCCCTCGCACCTGATGTGTGCGGCCCGTGGCTGTGGGGCTCCTTTGGAAGCGTCTAGCCTTCATCCTTCCAAGCGCTGGAGGCATGAGGAGTCCATGTGGGAGTGGAAGCTCAACCCAAGTTGAATGGATGTCATGCCCGCTCGTCAAGGCATTTCGACCTTCAGAAACAAGGACGTTTCTAGCACAGACTTGAACACGAGTTGCATGCCATGCTGCTATGCCTGAGTTCACTCCTCAATGTTCCAGTGTTTTGTGCCTGTGCCATCCCACGAACCTCCACGCGTCCATTCCCTCTCTCCTGCACCCCGTCTCCTACTCAACCCCCTTCTCGTTTGCAACACTACCGGTCGCACCCCGCGCCATCCAATTCAACAGCTGCGAGGTTTTTTCCTTTATCATGACCATTCTCCCGCTTCGCATTCCCACCCCACCTGCTAACCCCCCCTTGCGTGGTGCTGGCAGCAGGGCCATGCATCGCAGCTGGCGGCCATCGACTACCTGATAGCGCTGCACGCACCGCTGGTGGTGCTGTCACACGGGTCCAACTTCGGGCACGTGCTCACGGGGCAGCGCCGCTACCTGCACGGCGGCCATGCGGGCGTGCTCAAACCCGACAAGCGCCGCCTCGCCCACCTCTTCATCCACACACACCTCAGGTGCCGTGGGGGACGTGGGAGGGGAATGCGGGAGGGCAAGAATAGGGACAGGAGAGTGGGGGTGTGGGTATGGGGCGCGAGCCATGGTTGGGAATTGTGGGTGGAGTTGCTCGTTGTACTGCTGCCGCCAGCATGCTGTGGTGCGAGTTGTGTCGCTGCTTCCAGCGCCACTTGCCTCTGACACCCGCCTTTCAAATCCCCGTGCCCTGCAGCTGGGCGTCCTTCCGTGCATCGGTGCAGGCACTGGTGAGGGCGGGCAGAGAGGCCGAGCACAAGGTGGAGGCGGGGGAAGAGGCGAGCAAGGATGGGGAGGATGGGAGGATAGAGGGGAGGCAGCGAGTGGGGAATGTGACGGCGTTGGAGGTTGCACGTTGGGGTGTTGGGGAGGGCGGGCAGCAATTAAGGATGGATGAGGGTCGACATGAAGAGCAAGAAAGGGAAAGGTGGAAGGGGAGAACAGGCAAGGAGAAGGAGAATGAGATTACTCCATATGTTATACCCCAAAGGTACTGTATGTGTATACGGAATTCCAGAAACGCTAGTAACTCAGGTGCTTCTCTGTGAATATTCTTGCTAGTTGGTCAGGTTGAAGGTCAGTATAGCTGTCAATACAGGTACGGTAACAGGCCATATTTATGGAGGGGGAATCCCTAGAGGTTGTCCCTGCTATGAGCAGACTCAATTATTAAGCAACCTTTGCCTAAATCATAATCAGACACACTATGGGTTCATATTTACTTACAAAGACCCACTCAGTCAATCTGATTAATGGAAATCAAGTCTACCGTATGTTCTGTCAGTCTTTACCAACATATGGTTTCATAGACACTAGACCTTTACCAACATATTCTCCCTTGTACCTGTACAGAAGCGAGAAAAGCATGACACAAAAACGGGGAACTGAGCCTGCTGAAAGTTGGTTGGGGGCCGCCAGAGTGGTGAGGAAACCCACAGCGGGTCGTCCCTTCACATGAGATTCCGATGCTTTCTCCCGGTTGGTGAGCAGCGCCACCCGCAAGGATCCGAGGACCTTTGGTTGCTCCTCGATTGCGCGCGCTTAGCACAACGGCCCCAGCGTCTCCTTAAACGACGTGTTCCCTAGGCGTCTGTGGCATGTGATGTGTCCGATCGAGCACTGCCGGGGACGACGCCGCCCATGACGAGGTGAATCGCGGCGCGCTCAACGGGCGGCTGAGCCCAGCAGCCGCGCGCCCTCCCGCGCTGGCCACCTCGCTCCTCCTCGCCGCGCGACCAGCCTCACCGTGTCGCGCAGCTGCCTAGCTGGACGGCGTAAGTAGGAGGAAGCAGCATGGGCGTGCGACTATCCGGTCAGCCTTGTATCACCGCGCGTTCAGTTCTGCTGCTGCTGCTCCTGCTGCTGCAACTGCTATCGCTGCACGTACGGTCGCACGCCATACACCCCACGGCCAGCACCACGCAGCGAGAAGCGGGGTCGCAAGTGACGTCAGCGCAGTCCAGTGACGCGGCGCAGTCTACCCAGGCGGGTCACCCGGAAGCGATCGAGCCGTCAGGGCGGTTAGAGCAGTTACGGCGGGCAGATGGAATAGAAGACACAGTACAGGGGCGGTGGCAGGGAGTGGAATCTGGTGGTGGGCGTGGGTGGGTGATTCGGGGAGCGAGGAGTGGCGGTGCGGTGTTGAGAGCAGGCGATGGGGGGCAGGGGACCTGGAAGAGACCTGCGCGCAGCGAGAGCAGTGGGAGCAGCGGTGGCAGTGCGGCGCGCCGCATGCGAGGACACGTGCCGCGCCAGTCATGGCCAATCGAGCAGCAGGGGGGGCATGGAAAGCGACGGCAAGGGCAGCGACGGCGGCTGCTGAACCTACCTTGGACAGCACAAGGCGCATGGGACGTGACAGCAGGACACGGTGAGCGAGGAGAGCGCATGCACAGAGCTCCGCCCCATGCTGATCCCGCACGTGCCCTGCACCCCCATGCACTCTCCATGCACTCACCATGCCGTCACTCCCTGCAGGTAGCAGTGATTCCGGTTGCCACGCTTCACCCCTCGCTGCCTCTCCAAATCTATTATCCCAGCATGCCCTCACTTCCCCCATGCCTCACGTCACTCGTGCCACTCTCGCTGTCTGCGTGGTCCGCCCTCACCACGCATATGCTTCCCTCTCCCTCTCCCCGCGGTGTATCCGCCATCCCTCACTGCAGCACGCGGGGCAACCAGCAGCGCCACCACCACTGACACGCCCACGCCCTTCCCTCACCACTCTCCCCTCTCCGCCTCCGCCTCCTCCGCGCCCACCAGCGGCACTGCTGCACCTGCTGTCGCTACTGCACTCCTCTCTCCTGCTCGTGCGCCTGCTACCACGCCGCTCACTCCCACACTACTTGCCGCCACCAGCGCAGGGGAGAGCGGTGGCAGCAGTGTGGGCGGATCAGCGGGAACACCTGCTGCCATGACTGCACCTGCAGAATCAGGACCTGGCGATGCAGCAGCAGTAGCGGCGGCGGCAGCGGCGGTGTATGGAGCGGGGGAGCGAGGGGCGGAGGGGGAGATGGTGGGGAAGCGGCTGGTGATGGTGGTGACGCCCACGTACCCGCGTGCGTACCAGGCGCTCTACCTCGCTCACCTCGCCAACACCCTGCGCGCCGTGGCCCCCCCGCTGCTGTGGATCGTGGTGGAGGGCGCCAATAAGGTGCGTGCACGTGTGCTTGTGTGTTGGTTGTGTGCGTGTGCGTGTGTGTGTGTGTGTGTGTGCGTGCGTGCGTGCGTGCGTGCGTGCGTGCGTGCGTGCGTGCGTGCGTGCGTGCGTGCGTGCGTGCATGTCTGTGTCTGTGTGCATGTGGGCATGTGTGTTTGTGTGTGTGGTTTGAGTCTGTGTATGTGCGTGTTTGTTGTGTGTTTCTGTAGGTATGTGTGTGTAAGTGGGTGTGTTGCATGAAAGTAACCTGCGCAACACCTCCTTCCTACTCTGCCCACTCTGCCATGGTGTGTGGCACAGACGGACGAGACGGCGCGGGCGTTGGAGCAGACGGCAGCGCAGTGCCTGCCGCACGGTGACCCCGCGTGCCGCACCCTCAACTTCCTGCACCTCGCTGCTGGCACGGTGCGTGCGCTCACAAGGGGGCATGCTTGTGGTGGGTTGTAGGAGAGTATTAAGGGCCGGGGAAGTTATGGGAGAAGTTGTAGGAGAATGATCGCCCTTGCCACATATCTCTGCCATCCCCGTGTGTGTTGGGTGTGTGTGGCAGTGTGGGGGGGAGGGAGGAGGGGATGTGAACACGCGCGTGTTTGTGTGTGCATGTGTGATATGTGCGTGTCTGAGTGCGCGAGCGTGTGTGTGTGTGTGTGTGCGTGCGTGCGTGCGTGTGTGCGTGCGTGCGTGCGTGTGTGCGTGCGTGCGTGTGTGCGTGCGTGCGTGTGTGCGTGCGCGCGTGCATGAGGGTGGGCGGGCGTGTGTGTGTGCGAGCCATGCGTACCGTGAGCAGAGGGAGATGGCGAAGTGGAACAAGGCGGTGGCGCAGCGCAATGCAGCGTTGCAGCACATAGAGCAGCACCGCATGGACGGGGTCGTCTACTTTGCTGATGACGACAACGTCTACGCCCCTCAGGTACCCCCCCCCGCTGCCTCCGCTACTGCCGCCCTCCCTCCCTCCCTCCCTCCCTCCCTCCCTCCCTCCCTCCCTCCCTCCCTCCCTCCCTCCCTCCCTCCCTCCCTCCCTCCCTCCCTCCCTCCCTCCCTCCCTCCCTCCCTCCCTCCCTCCCTCCCTCCCCCTCCCTCCCTCCCTCCCTTGCTCCCTCTCCCCCCTCCCTCCCTCCCTCCCTCCCCCCCTCCTCCCCCCTCCCTCCCCCCTCCCTCCCCCCCTCCCTCCCCCCTCCCTCCCGCCCTCCCTCCCGCCCTCCCTCCCCCCCTCCCTCCCGCCCTCCCTCCCTCCCTCCCCTTCTCCCTCCCTCCCTCTCTCCGTCCCTTTGTTTCTTCCCGCCACTCCGCGCCTGCACTTCATGTGCATGTGGCCATCTGGTGGTGGCGCAGCTCATCCGGACAGGCTTACCGAAACCACAATGTACTCATCGCCATCTCCTGTCCCGCATCCATCGCTTCGCCCCGCCACCATCTGCGCGGCGCCAGCTGTTTGAGGAGCTGCGCGCCATCAGGGTGGTGGGCGCGTTCCCAGTGGGCTTCCTCTTCTCGGCGGACTACGCGGCATTCAACCCCGGCAAGCCCTCGCGCCCCTTTGTGGAGCGCCCCCTCGTGCAGCGCGGCAGTGACGGCGTGGCGCGCGTGGTGGGGTGGGAGACGTTTGAGTGGTCCATCCCCAAGGGCAAGCGCGGCGGCGCCTACCGCTCCTTCTGCTCCGACATGGCTGGCTTCGCCTTCAGGTGCGCGCTGGGTGGTGGTGGAATGGCCAGAGCAAGGGTGCGAGAGGAAGCGATGGAGGGGGGGCAGGGGCGTGGGTGATGTGGAGAGTGCATTGGGGGGGGCCAGGGCAGGGGGGTATGGAGGCAGGGAAAATTGGGGAGAAGGGTAAGGGATGATACAACATGCCTTTCTGTATCGAGCATCTGTGTCAAACGCACATTCTGCTCAACTTCTTTTCATAACCTTCTCCGCGCTCTGCGCTCCCAATCCCTGCTCTGATGCGATCTGCCTCTTCTTCTTGCAGCTCTCGCCTGCTGTGGACGCGCCTCACCTCCATCCCGGGCTACCCCCGCCACCCTGTTCGCTTCCAGGCCATCTGGGGCGGGTCAGTGCTCCTCTCACAATCTCTTCCTCTCAGGCTCCTCACACCATTCCTGCACGCATTCCTAACCACATCTTCCTGCGTGTGCGAAGCGCATTCCTCATGTTCTGCTTACCACGCTGCCATGCACAACCACAACCCGCTGCCCACATCGTCCCCCCTCCCGAATCAACCTTCCTCCGTGCGCCCCCAGCTACCTGGAGACCACGTTCCTGTCGCGCCTGCTGCCGTCGCCCGCATACCTGCAGCCCATAGCACGGGATGCCACGGATGTGTGGGTGTGGCACATGCACGCGGAGGCCGAGAAGACCTTCCAGTACCCCGCCAATGCCTGGACCCTCCCCCAGCCTGACCCCCAGCGCCTGGTGCGGGTGGCACAGGAGGGGTCTGGGTGGCCTTACATCGTGGGGGGGCAGCGGTATGGGTTTGAGGACAAGAAGGAACCGTGGCCACGCTTTGGGTACCATGCGGGGCTCATGCCTCGCAATGGCACGGCTGCACCACCGCCAGTCAAACGCACACCCAAGGATCAATTCTCGTGGAAGGATTAGTACGAACGAAGATATCGTACCATGTCACCCCGGATGTAAGCACAGGTGCACTTATTATAAAACAGTGCTTTTCAAGGGGGGTGTGCTTCTATTTGAGTCAATTTTATAGGTGCATGCGCTTATGTAATGACAAATACGTATATACAAATACCGTATTCCCCCGGATATACCACCCTAGGGTGCTATGATAACTACACAAAAGAAAGGGGGGGGGGGTCTTGTCATCGGAAAAAGCTACATTGCACCCGGGTCTATACATAATGTATATTGTTTTCTATAGCACAAAAGGTCGAGAACAAAAAGTACATGTTTCATGTGGTGGTAGATTGTTGGTTGGGTGCGCAAAACCGAGGACTGGGCGATAACGTTAGTCTCGAGGGTTAGCTGCCACATTGCAAGCTCCAACAAGGCCCACTATCAGGCCCTGATTGGTCGAAAACACACCCCCTCGTCGCTCGATTCATGCAGTCAGATGTAGCTTGTTTGTGCTGATGTTAACATGTAGATGGTTAATCATTGGAAACCCAGTGCTATTTAGGCAAAAACTGCAATATTACCCGTACATAACACCCCCCCCCCCGGGTGCTATACCGGATCACCCCAAAAGGGGGGTATAGTAGAAACGAGGCCCGCTATAGCACCCCCCCCGCACAAGCCACCCGGGGGGTGCTCTATTTCGGCGGGTGGTATGTCCGGGGGAATACGGTACACGGACCAAATTGTTGGAAACAATTAACTTAAGCGCCTCTGTCATGTCGAAACACCAAGACACAAGCGAAACGAAGTATATCGAAGCACCGACGAGTCAACCCTCGGAGGTTGAGCAGTTGCTAGAGGTTACGCGAAAGTCAAAGGTCAGCGACCTTTGACCTGACAAGTACAGCGCGACAGCAAGGACACACATCTAACTCGTTACAAAGCAGTTGCCCGAGTCGTCACTGTATCGAACCGCAACAGCAATAGTAAAACAGTTGTGGCTGCAACCTTTCATATTCCTTGTACTCATATATATATAATCTTGTATCTCTTTGTTTTAATTAATCTACTTTGCCCTCACATACTAGCGCAAGGTGGTTCAATCACTTCATTACAACGTTTCTGCTATTACATTATTTCTATCCAGAGTTCAGCCCTGCAAAGATCCTAAGGGCTTTTCTCAGCCCGACATGGTATGAGAGCTATCAGGGCGAATTCAACTACTATCAAGACACCTACAACATCAGAAGGCATGGCAACACAAAAGGAAAGAAGCGCCTCCAACGGCTCTCCGGGCACTACTCCTACTCTATCTCCTGCCTCTGGCCTACAGACAGAGGAGGGCACGGCAACGAGACCAGCAGCAGCACCTTCAGAACCTCCGGCGAATCAACCTGCCAGCTTCGACCAGAGCATGATGGAGAAGTTCTTCTCCTTCATGTCCTTCTACGAGCAACACCAGCAATCGGCACCTGCGCAGTCAAACAACAGCAACAACTACAACGATGTAACTCCCATGAGTTTCGACGGCTCATCATACGCGCGCAAAAATCAACAACAGCAGCCTACCTTTGCTCCGAGCCCCAGCGCGGCTCAATCAGCTTCACGCCAGACCCGCAGCCTTCACCTGGACAAGAAAAGACGCTGGACGCGCTTCAAGTTCAGTCGCAATTCGCGCACGTCTTAAAACTGCAGACGTCAAGGCCCTTCGACGGAAATGACTTTTTCACCTGGTAATTCGAGTTCGAATTGATGATGGAAGGCGCGCAGATTCTCGGCTTCTTCGACGGGTCCTGGCCATACCCAACACATGGCACACAGTACGACAAGCAGCAATATACGTATCAGTCAATGATGGCGTACACAATTCTACTGAGGAACATCACACCGACTCAGCAGCAGAATATACGGTCTTACCGGGGATACGGCAACTCCGCCGAGCTCGCATACAGCCACTTGAAGAGCCTGTATCAAGCAACAGACAGCGTTAATCAGAGCCGGTTAATGGCGCAGTTGACAACAGTTGAAATGAAACCGGGAGAAAAGGGGATGGCGTATATCAGCCGCTGTCGCGAGCTGCGCGACAAGCTTCTTCGATGCGGAGGAACAATATCCGAAGACGCCTTCGTGACAGTCATCATCAGGGGACTTGGTCCTCAGTGGCGCTCCTGTCAGAAATAACTGAGTAGGAATGAAACGAACTAGCACAGAGTTTGGTACAAGTAGGAAACCCTAACTTTGTGTATCCCCTAAGGTGTAACCCACTACAGCCTACACAATATAAACATACAATGTTTGACACACCCCCATAGGCGCAGTGGGAGACAACCACAGGGTCACAAGACCAGTCAAAGCAAAGCAAAGCAAGCTCAGGGTGGATCTCAAGGATTCCACACAAATTCCGAGCACAAGCAAGCGGTCACAAGACCAGTTCACATGCAGGTTTATAACAAAGCAAGAGATACAGTGATCACAACCTAGCAAAAGTAAACAAGTAGGCATATATATATAGTGATCACAGTACAAGCAAGGTCAAGAGGTAAGCAAGTGAGGCCCAGTAGGTACAAGGCCTAGCAGAGTGCAAAAGCGCTGATGGTCACAAGGCTGAAGCGCCTTGGTGAACACATCAGCAGTGTTTGTCAGAAATAACTGAGCAGGAATGAATGAACTAGAACAGAGTTTGGTACAAGTAGGAAACCCTAACTTTGTGTACCCCCTAAGGTGTAACCCACTACAGCCTAGACAATATAAACATGCAATGTTTGACACACCCCCATAGGCGCAGTGGGAGACAGCCACAGGGTCACAAGACCAGTCAAAGCAAAGCAAAACAAGCTCAGGGTGGATCTCAAGGATTCCACACAAATTCCGAGCACAAGCAAGCGGTCACAAGACCAGTTCACATGCAGGTTTATAACAAAGCAAGAGATACAGTGATCACAACCTAGCAAACGTAAACAAGTAGGCATATATATATAGTGATCACAGTACAAGCAAGGTCAAGAGGTAAGTAAGTGAGGCCCAGTAGGTACAAGGCCTAGCAGAGTGCAAAAGCGCTGATGGTCACAAGGCTGAAGCGCCTTGGTGAACACATCAGCAGTGTTGGCCTCCGTGGCCACGTAACGCAGACAAAGCTGACCACGCTGCTGCAGCTCTCGAGCCAGGAAGTACCGCAGAGCGATGTGCTTCGTTCTGTGCTCCAGTCTGTGCTCCTCACACAAGGCAATGGCAGCCTTGTTGTCGACGTACAGCACTGGAGGAGAACGAGGCTGCTCTCCGAGGTCGGTCAGCAGGTAGGTCAGCCAGCGTAGCTCCTGAGCGGCCATGGCTGTGGCGTAGATCTCAGCCTCACAACTGGAGCTGAGAACAGAAGAAGAGCGAGTAGAACGCCAAGAAACTGTGCCAGAGCCAAGGCTGAAGGTGTAACCCTGGGACGACCGCTGAGTAGCCTGGTCGTCTGCCCAAGAAGCGTCTGAGTGCCCTGTGAGAACAACCCGGTCTCGCCCTCCAAGCACAAGCCCCATGCCCGACGTACTGCACAAGTAGCGCAACACCCTCTTAGCAGCATCCATGTGCTCCTTCCGGTGACGGCCAGGAGCGACATAGCGTGCTAGGATGCTAAGAGGGTATGCAAGGTCAGGTCGAGTGCAGGTCATCAGGTACATGAGGCAGCCCACAAGCTCTGGATACGGGCCACTCGGCTCTACGGACTCATCCGAAGGCAGAGCTGAGAGCGAGTGACCGGTAGGCAGAGGAGTGGACTGAGGCGAGGAGTACGTGAAGCGGAAGCGCTGGAGAACCTGCTGCACCATGTGTGACTGAGTCAGGGTGATGGTGCGCCGTGCTCTGTCCCGGGTGATCCGCAAGCCAAGATAGCTCGTCAGGTCACCCAGGTCTGTGCACGTGTGTCTCCTCTGCAGCTCCGACTTCACGTGAGCGAGTGCCGCGGTGTCAGCAGTGGCAAAGACCAAGTCGTCGACGTACACGAGGATGTAGAACGGCGGCAGCGAGGTGTCGGTGCGTAGAAACAGCGACGGGTCAGCAGTAGAGGGAGCGAACCCAAGAGCCGCAAGTGTCGTCCTCAGTGTGTCGTGCCACTCACGTGGCGCCTGGCGGAGACCGTAGACCGGCCGCTGAAGCCTCCACTGGGTGCCAGGAGGAACTGACCCAGTGAAGCCAGGTGGGCGACGTAGCCAGATCTCCTCGTGCAGGCTGCCCTGCAAGAAAGCAGTGCTGAAGTCAAGAGAGTGAAGCTCGTAGTCGCGGTGAGCGGCTATGTGCAGCAGCACCCGAAGAGTAGTCATCTTCGGGGTGGGGGAGAAGGTCTGAAAGAAGTCTACTCCCTCTCGCTGACTGAAGCCTCGAGCCACGTAGCGCGCCTTGAAAACAGGCGGAGAACCCGGCGGCCGCTTCACCCTGAAAATCCACATGCCACTGACAATGTTCGCCCCAGGAGGGGGAACCTCGTCTACGTAGGTGCCTGTGGACTTCCAGGAGGCCATCTCTGCGTCCATGGCTGTCTGCCACTGAGAGGAGTAGGGACCCGCCATCGCCTCAGCGTAAGAGCGCGGGGTCGAGATGTCTGGTGCATCCGGGTCTCCCTCAGGGGCAACTAGCAAGGACACGAGACAGGGCAAAGCAGCAGCAAGGCAGTGGAACTCCTCCTGTCTGTCCTCAAGGACGTCCGTGCCGAGGGCACACTCACCCCCGACGGACGGAGGACAGGCAGACGCAGACTCAGACCTAGCGACAAGGCTGGCAGCGTAGTCTAGGCGACAGCGAGCAGCAAAGTCAACCAACTCAGCGACCAGAGCAGACGCAGCAGAGGACTCAAAGGTCGGGTCAGTGACAACTGTAGCGAGGAGACGCGTAACAGTGGGACTGGCAGCACGACGGGAGTCAGACTCCGGGTCAGGAAGAGTAGGAAGAGAGGACGCAGGAGGAGACGGCAGCGGGACACGCTGCGGAGCAGTGGAGGGACGCAGAGTCATGTAGTGAGTGCCAGGGACAGGAGGAGGACGCTCACGTGGGACACGACGACCAGTGCGAGCAGTACGAACAGGCGACGCAGGACGAGACTCAGGCTCACGACGCTCTGTAAGACCTCCTGTGGGACCAGCGTAAGGAGAGGGAGCAGGGAGAGGCGAGTCAGGCGGTAACTGTGACTGCGGCTGGACAGGCAGAGGACACTCGACGGAGGGAGGAGGACTAGGAGGAGGAGCCTGACCAAGAACCTGCTGAAGGAGCGGTACGAAGTACGGTCGCGGCCGCGCAGCGTCTCCAGAAGCAGCAGGGACACCAGTGGCAGCCCCAACGCCCGAGTCCTCAGCACCAGCAGCAGCTCCAACGCCCGGGTCCTCAGCACCAGTAGGAGCTCCAACGCCCGAGTCCTCAGCACCAGCAGCAGCGCCACCGGTCGGGTCCTCAGCACCAGCAGCAGCTCCAACGCCCGGGTCCTCAGCACCAGCAGCAGGGCCACCGGTCAGGTCCTCAGCACCAGCAGCAGCGCCACCGGTCGGGTCCTCAGCACCAGCAGCAGCTCCAACGCCCGGGTCCTCAGCACCAGCAGCAGGGCCACTGGTCAGGTCCTCAGCACCAGCAGCAGCGCCACCGGTCGGGTCCTCAGCACCAGCAGCAGCTCCAACGCCCGGGTCCTCAGCACCAGCAGCAGCTCCAGCCCCCGGGTCCTCAGCACCAGCAGTAGCTCCAGCGTCCGGGTCCTCAGCACCAGCAACAGCACCACCGCTCGGGTCCGCAGCACCAGGAGCACCACTACGAAGACTGCAGCGCCGCGTGTACCACTCGCGGATCACCTGAATGGGGGGGAGCTCCTGGGTAGGAGGGAAAGTACCGGGACGAGCTCCAGAAGCACCTCTCCGGAGGCGGCAGTACTCGAGGTACCTCTCCTGCAGCTGCTGGGAGGAGAGGGCTCCTCCAGGTGGAGCACGCTCAGGCTCAGCACCCCCAGACTCAGCACCCCCAGACTCAGCACGTCCAGACTCAGCACCCCCAGGCTCAGTACCTCCAGGCTCCGCACCTCCAGGCTCCGCACCTCCAGGCTCCGCACCTCCAGGCTCCGCACCTCCAGGCTCAGCACCCCCAGGCTCCGCACCTCCAGGCTCAGCACCCCCAGGCTCAGCACCCCCAGACGCAGGACGCGAGTCAACAGCTACCTCGACAGGCTCACCCGGGTCTACCTGGGACACACCTGAGGGAGCGGCACCCTGAGGGGGGAGGGGTTCTGGTACCTCAGCACCTGGAGCGAGGAAGAGAGGCGGGGGGGGGAGCGGGGCAGTGCGGTAGGGGAAGAGGCGGTAGAAGGGGACGGACTCGTCAAAAGTGACGTCCTGAGAGGCCAGAACCCGGCGCGAGGTGACGTGGTAAAACTGCCATCCAGGCGCGTCGGGAACAAAGCCAAGGAAGACACAGGGAAGAGCGCGACGGGAGAGCTTGTCCACAGACGTGTCGCGGACAAAAGCTCGGGATCCCCACACCCGGAAACGCGACGCATCGCCAACCTCTCCCGTCCACCGCAGAGTCGGGGAAGTCTCCGGCAAGGAGACACGGGGCCAGAGGTTGAGCTGATGCACAGCGTACCGGACCGCAAACGGCCACAGAAAGTGGGGAGCAGCCGCATGGGTCAGGGAGGTACGAGCGACCTCCATGACTAAGCCAATGCGGCGCTCAGCAACCCCATTCTGCTGTGGAGAGGCCGGAAGCGTGTACGACTGCTCAATGCCGTGCTCAGCACAGTAGGCTGCCAGGAGGTCGGAGGCAAACTCACCACCTCTGTCAGAGTGCAAGCGCAGGACAGGAAAGTCCGAGTGAAAGCGCTCGCCTAGCTGGAGACGGGCTCGGCTGATCCAGGGGATCAAAACACCAGGGACGTCACCCTTGGCGCGCAAGGGGAAGACCGTGGTGTAGCGTGAGTAGTCGTCAACAACTATCAGGAAGTACCTCTCCTGACCCTGACCACGGACGCGGGCTGGGCCCCACACGTCCATGTGGAGCGTCTGCAGGGGAGCGGTCGTCGGGGGAAAGGAGGAGGAGTGAGGAGCGGCGCGCTGCCGCCCCTCGACACAGGGAATGCAGTCAGGAGCAGGGGAGTCAGGAAGGGGAGGGAGCACCCTGGGAAGACCAGCAACAAGGTCCCGTTTGTGCATGGCCCGCAGGCGCTGCACAGACGGGTGACCAAGGCGGTGGTGCCAGAGGACGGTGTCGTTCGCCAGAGAGCGACACGAGCAGGGGGCGGACAGCTGACCTGACGCTGACGCAGACGCAGCTACCTGAGGGGACTCAGTGGTCAGTGTGTACAGGTCAGACCCCGGCTCTCGAGTGAAAGTAGCTAGGTGGCGGCCCGTCCGAGCACATGTGCAGTGAGTCACACGCTCGTAGGCAGGGGTGAACTGGTGAACACCCCCGTCCTGGAGTGCACTACCTGCCACCAAGTTCGTGGAGAACGAGGGGAGGTAGAGACCTGAGAGCGTGCCGGACGGAACCGCTGGACACGGAAGGGTGGTGGAGGAGGTCGCAAGGACCGGACCCCCAGAGGGGTCAGCAAGAGAGACAGCAACCGGCCGAGCTAGAGGCTCAAGGACAGTGCGGTCACGAAAGAAAGAGCGAGAAGCACCTGAGTCCAGTGTGAAGGTGTGCAGTGCTGCAGTCAACTCAGTACCAGGGGGCACAGACGCACAAGCACCTAGAGCAGCAGCTGCAGTAGTACCTGTGGGAGCAGACACACTAGCACCTAGAGCAGCAGCGGGGCTGGCCTGAATGCCCGGGTCAGGCGGAACACGCAAGTACTGAGCACCCTCTCCACTAATAGACATCGCATACATGGCAGTGAGGATAGCATCAAAGTCTAGTGCCCAAATATCAACACCCTTCCTGAGCAGCTCAGCCCAGCGCGGCAGCTCACCCCCACCAGGAAACTGGGTGCGCCACGCGTCGTTGAGGCGGGCGAAGCAGCGCTCCGTCTGGTGCGGCCCCCCACACGTCTGGCCAGTGCGGTCACCTGTGCGAATAACGTACTGGCAGGTGACGCTGCGCCGCGCATACCACTCACGGGCGGCCTGAAGGGTCGGGGCAGGCTGCTGACTCTGACCGCCCCCCGGGCCTCCACGACCACCACCCCCGCCGCCTCCGCCCCGGCCACCTCCACCCCTGCCGCTGCCACGACCACCTCCGCCTCCGATGCCACCTCCGCCCCTGTCACCACTCCCACCGCCGCTGTCACCTCCACCACTGCCGCCACTAGCCTCTCCAGTCGCACCTCCACCGCCACCACCTCCACTCCCGCCTCCTCCGCCACCACCCCCACTCCTGCCACTCCTGCCCCTGCGTCGTCCGCCTGAAGCAGACGCAGCTCCGACCTTCTCAGCACCAAGGAGGTCGACAGCAGCAGCAGAGGCGACAGAGGGGAGGAGGGGGGAAGGGGAGCACCCCTCGAAGAAGGGGCCGCGGGGGTCGCCACGAGAGGTGCCTACAGCGACGATACTAGCCTCGGCTGCAAGCAGTTCCTTCTCGAGGAGGTCTACGGTGAGTTCAGTGGGGGAGCGAGAGAGGAACTGGTCCCTGACAGGGCGCAGAGAGTCAGGGAGGCGGGTGACAACGTGGTAGAGAGTGATCCAGAGCGGGGGGGGTTGCTAGCGAGGAACTCGTCAGGCATGGCAGCGCGAAAGCGAGCCTCACTAGTCTTAAGGTGGGTGATGAGGTCTGCGACAGTGTGAAAGGAGGCTAGGTCGGGGAACAGGTAGGGGAGAGTGAGGCGGCCTAGCGTGGCAGAAGCGGGTGAGGAGTAGCGGGCAACTACAGCGGTGTAGAGGTCCTTAGCAGTCTTGCACTGGCTGAAGTGCTCGCGCTCATCTAGTGGCAGGGAGTTGCGAATAGCAAAGCGAGCGTGCGCGTCACGGGTCTGCCACTGTGAGCGCTCAGCTGGGGGGGCAGTAGTGAGTGGGGCGGTCGCATGGCCGAGAGCGTGGTCGTACAGAGTAATATCTTCCTTGGCAGTGAGCTGTAGGAAAAGGTGCAGGTCATCTAGCCAGGTTTCGAATTTGACCGGACGGCCCTCGGCGTCGAAAGCTAGAACAGGAGGACTAGCCATAGCGACAGCGGCAGTAGTAGAAGCAGTAAAGTCACTGAAAAGGCGTGCGCAGGGTCAGCGGGGCCGGTGGGGCCTACGGACTGTAGTGGCGCACAAGCAGCAGTAGCAGGAAGTGTAGTAGCAGGATCTGCAGTGGTGCACAGGCGCAGCAGGCGGCAGCGAGAGCCGGCGCAGCAGGGGCGGGCTCAGCAGCGGTGATACGCGGGCAGCGGCGGGCGCAGCAGCGGCGGTGCGCGGGCGGCGGCGGGCTCAGCAGCGGCGGTGCGCGGGCGGCTGCGGGCTCAGCAGCGGCGGGCCGGTAGCAGGCAGTGCGCGGGCCGCGCGGGCCGTATGTGAGCTGTGCGGGCAGCGTGCGGGCCGGCGGCGGTCAGCGCACGAGCCGCGCAGGCTCAGCGCGGGCTGCGCGGGCTGCTCGCGGGCTGCGTAAGCGGGTCGCGGGCGGCTCGCGGGGGTTCGCGGGCAGGTCGCGGGCTGCTCGCGGGCAGTTCGCGGGCTGTGTGCGGGCTGCGCGGGCTGGTCGCGGGCTGCGCAGGCGGTTCGCGGGCTGTGCGTGGGCGGTTCGCGGGCTGTGAGCGCGGCGCGCTGTGCGGTTCGCGGGCGGCGTGACGGGGCCGATCGGGGCGCTAAGGGGCGACGCGACGGGGGCCGTGAGAGGCCGCTAGGAAAAAAAAGTTCGACGGGGCCGCAGGGCCGCTAGATCGTGCTAGATCGACGGGGCCAGCGGGGCCGGAAACAAGTGAAGGTAAGCAGGTAGGTAAGTCGGTGGGCCCTAAGAACAGTCCTAGCGAAGGACCTGCTCTGAAACCATGTCAGAAATAACTGAGCAGGAATGAAACGAACTAGCACAGAGTTTGGTACAAGTAGGAAACCCTAACTTTGTGTATCCCCTAAGGTGTAACCCACTACAGCCTACACAATATAAACATACAATGTTTGACAGCTCCACCCGAGCCATTCTTCGATCCCACGAAAGAATCTCCGAAGCAGCACTCTGCGCCGAAATTCACGCCGAGCAGCCAGACATGGACCTGCAAGAATAAAGACACAAGAGGAAAACGCAACATCGAAGTTCGCTTTCCACACTCAGCGGCGTTACAACAACAATAACCGACATCAACCGAAACCAGCCGTACCTCCGTTCTGCCACATCTGCAAGACGTCAGGACATCCTCGCACGCACTGCCCCAACCGGCAACTGTCAACGCCAACGCAGCGGCAGCTTCGACCCTCGAGCAGTCAGGTCGCCTCAACACAAGCGAACCCCACCACTCAAGTACAAGCCTCAACGACACCAACGGGACAACCTGCGCAAGGAACACGAAATATCGTCAGCTGCATGGCAAGATTGACGGATTCCTGCATCACCGAGTCACCACCACATTACTCACCAGAAGAACAACTCGACGAAAGGACGCCTCGCCGCGAGTCACTTCAACCGAACCCAACGTACGCAGCCATCGCCCAAAGCGAACCATCCGGGAAGGACACCTGGTTCCTCGACAGTTGCTGCGGACAGCACATGTGCTCCTCGGGTCGCTTCGTTCAACGGGAATACCAACTTCAACGGGAAGTCGTCATTACCGTCGCCAACAACCAGAACCTGCGCACACGACGACAAGGGATAGTTCAACTTCAGTCACGAGAGACGAATGTTATACTGCAGATGTTGAATGTCTTAATAGCAGAAGGACTCGGCTACAACCTACTGAGCGTCAGTCAACTGATGGCGAAGGGCATCCACCTCGAAGCAGATAGCACCACCCAGGAGTTTAAATTATACCACGGAAGGGGCGGACTCTACATCGGGAAGGCAGTACTCAAGAACAACGTCTTCGTCCTCGACTTCGTCCCCGACCTAGGCACCGCCGACAGTGACGCCATCGTGAACTTCACCACTTGGACGCACCCGCCAGACCTCGATCCCGACTTCAATCGTGGAGGCTTCTGGTACTCGGAGACCATTCCTGAAGCAGAAAGAACAAGAGCGTTAGCGACGATTCAACATTCGGCAGCAGCAGAGACAACATCGGCAGCAGCAGAGACAACATCGGCAGCAGCAGAGACAACACCGGCAGCAGCAGAGATAACACCGGCAACAGCAGAAACAACATTGGTAGCACCAGAGACAACAACGACAGCAGCAGAGACAACGGTAGCAGCAGCGGCAACATCGACACCAATTGCTGGTCCTTCAACGACACCAATCTTCATCGACTACACATCACCGACACCCTCGCAGCAGCTAAACCCGACACCACGAGAAGTTCACCGAAGCGCCAACTTCACCGCCAACTTCTATTCCAACTCCGACACGTATCGACGTTCACCCGGAACCTGGACTACTACTAACCGGCGGCAGAGAACTCCAGCGAGTCCGCGGAACATGCTTCACCTGTCCTGAAGCTGACTTACCGCATCAGCCGTTCGTCTCGCATCACAATCCAAGCGCACCTGCGTACACACCTCTCGAAAAGGTGTACAGCGACATCCTGTACAACCGCGAACCCGGACAAAACGCATACAACTACACCATCACGTTCATCGACGCCGTGACACGCTACGTTTGGCACCTTAATATTCTGAGCAAGGACATGGCCTTCGAAGCCTTCGTCGCCTGGCTTCCTGTGGCGGAACGAGAATCGGGCGTCAAACTCAAAAGCTTCCAGTCAGACGGAGGAGGAGAATACACCTCACAGAGGTTCAAGCAGTACTTGGCAGAGAGAGGAATCAAGCGGCTCATCTCCCTTCCTTACGCCCATCAACAGCAGGGTGTAGCAGAAAGGATGAACAGGACCCTCCAGAACACCATGCGCAAGCTGCTACGTGGCATGCACCTGCCCAACCACCAGTGGCCCGAAGCAATGGACCACGCCGTCATGCTGCACAACTTGCTCTCGTCATCATCGCTCCCGAACAACGCATCACCGCATCTGCTGTGGACAGGAAAATTGGGCAGCACAAAAATGTTAAGAGTTTTCGGCTGCATGGTACAGTACCGACCCCCATCTGCACGAGCCGGTCGATTCTCCCAACGCGCACAGTGGGGATTACACCTGGGCATTGAAAAGCATTACAACGCATGGAAGATTTTCGACCTCGAGACAAAGGAAACAGTGGCAGCACGTGATGTCATCTTCTACGAAAAACTCACCCTCCGGACATACCTTGCCAACGTGGAAGAAAACAACCCAAACCTCTCAGGCGGATTTCGTGGAGACCGAGCCTTCGCTTCGGGAGTAGATGAAGCTGACTGGGACGAGCAGAACGTGGAAGGAGCCTCGGAAGAAGCCGGACCTCTTCCCTACTGCTCCGTCGATGTCCCGATGGACGACGGAAACCCACGCGACAGCATCAACGCCGAAGCCTATTACCACTTCGCCAACAACGGTTACGTTACACCCGCGCGAGTCAACACCAACGAAGCAGAATGCGTAGGACCAAATTTTAATCGTACGCCAGAAGCGGGAGACGAAGCAGTCTATCCCGAGGACACAACACTTCCCCGCTACACACAGAGTGGACTCCAGATACTTGGTCTCGTCACAGCGGTCCACGGCACGGCGATTCCTAAGGAGCCTGCCACAGTTCAGCAGGCTCTGGGGGGGGAGCATAGGGAAAAATGGCGCGAAGCCATGGACAAGGAGCTGAAAGCACTAGAGGAACGCAATACCTGGAAGGTCGTTCCCATCGGAGTGGCACGGAACAAGACCATTCTCACCGGGAAATGGGTCTTCCGTGTGAAGACGAAAGCAGATGGCACCATCGACAAATTTAAAGCGCGCTGGGTCGTACGCGGCTCTGACCAAGAACACGGACGCGACTTCACCGAAACGTTCGCTCCGACACACCTCACTGCGAATTCTCCTCGCGATCGCCGCCATGAAGAAGAAGAAGCTGCGGCAAATTGACGTCGCCAACGCATTCCTCTACGCACCTGTCGACGCACAAATCTTCGTCGAAATACCAAACGGCTCCAACGGAGAGCCTAACCAAGTCTGTCAGCTACTCAAGTCGCTCTACGGCATCAAGCAAGCTCCGAAGCTGTGGCAGCAGTACCTACACGTAAGACTCATCCGCATCGGATTCAACCAACTACCTCACGACCAAGGCATGTACCGGCTCACAAAGGGCACCGACTACATCTTGTTGATCGTCTACGTAGATGATCTACTCTACATCGGCTCAACCGACAGCGTCACTACCTGGTTCGAAGGGGAGCTGCAGCAAGACCTCACGCTCACGGTCTCGTCCACCGTCACGCAATACCTCGGCCTCAACATCAAGAAGGAGAGGACGCAATCTACCTCAGCGCCGCGAAATACGCCGACACTATCGCCAAACGCTTCGCACTCACGCCGACTACCATCTCCACGCCATATCGCTACACGGCACGAAATCACAAGGAAGGATCCGCTCCACTAAAGCCTGACGGCATACGCGACTACCAGAGAAAGCTGGGATGCCTTCTCTTCGCAGCCGTCACCTGCCGTCCGGATCTATCATACTCCGCAAGCCAGCTCGCCACCTACCCCAAGAAACCTGAAGCAGATCACATGGCAGAACTCGACCGCGCTCTCCACTATCTCGTCAGTACCCCGACCGTCGGCCTAACCTACCACAAGAACGGAACCACGACTCCTAAGCTAATCGGCTACGTCGACGCCGATCACGCTGGCGACTCCGACAACAGGCGCTCCCGCGCTATATCAATCGCTTCGAGCCTATCGGTCCTATCTCCTGGCAGTCGAGTAAGCAGGAACTAATCGCCCTCTCCTCAGCTGAAGCAGAATATATTGCACTCTGCTCAGCCACCAAGGAAGGATTGTACCTTCGCAAACTCTTGGAGGAAGCGAAGCTAGCTCAGTTACCCAGCTTCACCCTGTTCTGCGACAACCAGTCGGCAATTCGCATAGCCAACAAGAACGGATTCGCGAACAGGACGAAACACATCGCCCTGCGATACTTCTTCGTGAAAGACGAGATCGAGAAGGGGAGACTCGAGCTGTCATACTGTCCCACATCCGGCATGGCAGCTGACTACTTGACCAAGAAGCTCGGAAAGCAGAAGTTCGAGTACTGCATGCTGCTGACTGGACAGAGCCACGTCACCAGCAGCGACACTCCAGAAGCGAAGGGGAGTGTTGGAAACAATTAACTTAAGCGTCTCAGTCGTGTCGAAACACCAAGACACAAGCGAAATGAAGTATATCGAAGCACCGACGAGTCAACCCTCGGAGGTTGAGCAGTTGCTAGAGGTTACGCGAAAGTCAAAGGTCAGCAACCTTTGACCTGACAAGTACAAGCGCGACAGCAAGGACACACATCTAACTCGTTACAGAGCAGTTGCCCGAGTCGTCACTGTATCGAACCGCAACAGCAACAGTAAAACAATTGTGGCTGCAACCTTTCATATTCCTTGTACTCATATATATATATAATCTTGTATCTCTTTGTTTTAATTAATCTACTTTGCCCTCACATACTAGCGCAAGGTGGTTCAATCACTTCATTACAACGCTTCTGCTATTACATTATTTCTATCCAGAGTTCAGCCCTGCAAAGATCCTAAGGGCTTTTCTCAGCCCAACACAAATTGTACACCACATCCCATTTTTCCCATTCAAATAGACTCAAAATATAACAGGCTCAAAATCAGAATCTCGCGTAGGCAAATTTCTGCCCACGCACTACTGCAAAGGCACGTCACTTAGCAGGCGTGCCAGCTCATCCTGACTAGACGCACAGCCAGTCAAGGCTTCGAGAGCCAAACGAAGCGAAAACCAAATTGGACTCGCTGCAAAAGAAACGCATTTTGTTTTTGACAGAATTTAGAAAATAAATTTATAGATGCGCTTATAATATAGCATGGTTTTACATGGGGTGCGCTTATAGTTGAGTTTCGGGCATAAGCGCAGTGCTTCGGATATCTAGGCCTGCGCTTATATCTAGGGCGATATGCCATATAGGGTAGCTTTTTACCATGCTCTTACCGTAATATGGTGCCGTAAGCAGGTGTCAAATATTGTAGCCTTTAGTGAAGTTTGTCTTAGGGGGTACAAATGTTAGGGTTTGCTATGTGTATCCCAACCCACATCAATAACACCAACACTTTCATTCTTGACATGGTATCACCTAGGTTAGGATCCTGTGGGATCCCGCTCCTCCCGTTCACGTTCGTTCCGCCCGTGCTTGTCTTGCCCGAGCCTAGAGCCGGCCCGATCCCGCCTCGCTCGTTTGTTAGCGCCCGTTTGTCGCTCGTTCGTTAGCGCCCGTTCGTCGCCCATTCGTTAGCGCCGCCCCGCCTTCCGCGTAGCGTAGCGCCCTCCCCCCCCCCCCCCCCCCCCCCCCCCCCCCCCTCCCCCGCTGCCCGTCGTGTCGCGCCTTCCCCCGCTGCCCGTCGCGTCGCGCCTTCCCCTGCTGCCCGTCGCGTCGCGCCTTCTCCCGCTGCCCGTCGCATCGCGCCCTCCCCCGCTGCCCGCCGCGTCGCGCCCTCCCCCGCTGCCCGCCGCGTCGCGCCCTCCCCCGCTGCCCGTCGCGTCCCCCTCCCCCCGCTTTCCGTCGCGTCGCGCCGCGGCTGCCCTACGCGCCCGCCGCCGCTCTTGCCCGTACCGCCCGCCGCCGCGCCTGCTTGTTAGGCCCGCTGCGGGCCCGCTCGTTGGGCCCTCCCTTCGCACTGCTGCGTCTACTCATTCAGTCCACCGCGGGACCGCCCCTTGCGCCCGTTGCGCCTGTGTTTTGTGCCCGTCACGGACTTGCCCTAGCCGCCCGCCGCCGGAATTGTCGCTTCTGCTTATGCTATGGCGACCCTTAGGGTTCTTCGATTTGACGCTGACGGTAGACCGCTCGAGTTTCCGGTCTAGCTCCAACGCGCGCGTCGCCTTTTAGAGAGTCAGGTTCAGGCGGGCGAGTCCCTTTGGTCACACGCTACTGGTGACCTTCCAGCGCAAGACGACCCTGCGCCTTTAGGTACCGCCCCTGGCGACGCAGCCAGGGACCGCTTTACCCGCCAGCGTGCTGACCTGACGGCGTGGAAGTCGCGTGACGCTGCGGCCTGCATCGCTCTTAGCAGCCTCCTCCCTGAGTCTGAGGAGGCCCACTTCGCTCAGGTTCGCACTGAAGGTGAGTTCGTGACTACGATTAAGGCCCGCTACGCTACTCCCACCACTGTCTCTCTTGGCCGACTCTTCCTACCGTTCTTGTTCCCTGACCTCGCCTCGTTTGAGCGCTCCGCTGACTTGATTTCTCACCTCCGCTTGCTTGATTCTAGCTACCGCGCTGCTTGCACTGAGGCACAGCTTGCACTGCTTCCTCCCCCCATGGCGATTACTATCTATTTCATCGCCACTAGCCTCCCTGACCGCCTTGCCTCGGTCTGTGACACGCTTCTTCTGAAGCACCCTAGTGAGCTCACTATCGAGGTCCTTGAGTCTGCGCTCAAGGACGTCGAGAGCAACCTCCGCTCCGTAGCCTCCGCCTCTGGTGCTGTGCCCCCTCCACTGTTCCACGGGTGCACAGTCCCGCAGTTGCCCACCTTTACTGCCTCTCTCGCCACTGCCGCTACTGACGTGACTGCAGCTGCTGATACGACTTCTTTGCGGTCTCGAGGTAGAGGTGGCAAGAGGGGCGGTCAGGGTACAGGCGGCGGCGGTGGTGGAGGCGTTGGCGGCGGAGGTGGCGGGGGTGGCATGCCGACTGGTGGCGGCGGGAGCGCAGGGCCTGGAGAGGCGTCTCGTGCAGCGGCCAGTGACTCCCCTACTGCAGCTGGTGGAGGTGACACCTGGCTCGTCGGCCACCTTCTGGTCTGCCGGCCCCGGTGGGTGGAGCAGCGGCGTGGTACCTGGCCCAGCGGCAGCAGCAGCTGCAGCAGCAGCAGCCCCTCCCCTCGCAGCAGCCCCCGCAGCAGCAGTGGAAGCAGCAAGTTTCGGGGCCAGGACAGCGTTAGCCCCAGCGAGTTGTTGTTCACCCTTCGTGCACCTATCAGCTTTTGACAAGTGCTCGCCGAGGCCAGCCTTGTGGACGCACCCACCCTCCTGGTTAGTGCTTTGTTCAGCTCACTGACACAGTTCGTTTGGCCTTCGGCGTTGGTAGCCCTGCCCCTGACTGGTTTCCTCTTGTTCAGACGTGCGGCTCCGCTCTTTGGGACATGTCAGCTCATCAGTTGGTTGATCTATTAGGAACTCCTTATGCTATGTATGCTGTTGTTGACTCTAGTGCTTCTGACTCTGTTTACTCGAGTGTTGTTAGCTTAGGTGCTAGTCTTGCTGAGTTGCCTGTTGCTAGTGTAGGCACTTGTGTAGACACTAGTCCAGGAGCTACTTCGTAGGACGCTTCGTTGTCTTTCACTTTGGAATCTGAAGCTTCGCATTGTTTCTTCCAGGACCACACGACACTTACTCCGTTTCCTGCGCCGGTCTCTGTGGCGCTAGCTGATCCCACCTCGGGACCAGTCACTGCTCGCTACACTACTACTCTTCCGTGCCCTGCTGTTCCCTCTGGGTCTCTGACTGGCTTCCACGTCCCCTCGTCCTCAAGGAACTTGGTGGGCGTGAGGCCTCTTGTGAGTCAGCACGTGGGTGTGTGGATTGAGCCCTCTGGTGAGACGGCGGTTTGTGTTGACGGAGACACTTACACGCCTCTTGCCACCTTTACGGCTGAGCCGGGCTCTGGTCTCTACACACTTCACACTGGCTCTAGTGGGCAGCAGCAGCAGCAGCGACTACTGCCCCCGGCCCCTGTTCCTTCCCCCAGGCTGGTCCCTGCGTCTCACCAGGTTGGTGCGTCCCCCCAATTAGCTGTGTCTGGTCAGGTTCCCGTGTCTGGTCCAGTTGCTGCGTCGTGCTCCTGCCGGTCGCTTGCCCACCCCACCGTTCTGTGGCACCACCGGATGGGGCACCCGTCTCTTCCTCGTCTGCGCACTATGTCTCGTCAGCGTCTTGTCTTAGGTCTCCCACGTGTCTTGCCGTCACTACCACCTTCGCTTGCACCACCGTGCGGTCCTTGCGTCGAGGGTAGGCTGCGCGCCACCCCTCACTCCTCCTCCCTTTGTCCGGCCACCGAGCCTTTTGAGACGCTCCACTTGGACGTCTGGGGCCCCGCCTCTCGCCTTGGCCCTGAGCGTGAGCCTTTCTTTTTTGTGGTCATTGACGACTACTCCCGCTACACCACAGTGTTCCCCCTGGCGAAGAAGTCTGAGGTGACTTCTACACTGATCAGGTGGTTGCTTACCACTGAGGACACTCGTGGTCGTCGTGTCAGCTGTCTTCACTCCGACCGCGGGGGTGAGTTTCGCTCCGGCATTCTCGCTGGATTCTGTCGCGAGCAGGGCATTCGTCAGTCCTGGACGCTTCCAGAGTCCCCACAGCAGAATGGGGTTGCTGAGCGCCGCATAGGCTTGGTCATGGAGATCGCCCGCACCTCCTTGACTCACGCCCGTGCCCCCCATTTTCTGTGGCCCTACGCGGTTCGGTACGCCGCTCACCAGCTGAACCTCTGGCCACGCGTCTCTCGGCCAGAGACTTCATCGACCCGTCTTTAACCCGGGTCCCCTGGTGTTGCGTCGAGGTTTCGTGTCTGGGGTTGCTTGGCTCTTGTCCGCGACACCTCCGCGGACAAGCTCTCGCCTCGCGCCGTTCCCTGTGTCTTCCTTGGTTTCCCTAAGGACTCCTCTGACTTCACCTTTTACCACCCTCCCTCTCACCGGTTCTTTGACTCCCGTGACGTCCGTTTCGAGGAGTCCACCCCCTACTACGTCAGGTACCCCTGTCGAGGTCTCCCTGTTCCTCCTCCCCCTCTCTTCATGACTTCCGCTCCCCCTTCTACTCCCCTGGTACAGCCTTTCCCCCCTGGTCCAGCCCCGTCAGGTCTGTCTCACGCTACCCCTCCCCCCTCGGTAGCCCCTCAGGTGCAGCCTCCTTCCCCGCAGTCCTCCTCGCAGCCTGCTGCAGACCCTGCGGGAGCCGGTGTTCGTGGCGAGGACCCTGTCGGTGCTATCTCTGGGGGTGCTGGAGTTGGGGCTGAGCCCGAGGCTGCAGGAGACTCTCGTCTTCCGGGAGCTAGTATAGGTGGTGCTGAGTCTGGGGGTGCTACGTCTGGGGGTTCGGGTGCGCCCCCTTCGGGTCCTTGTGGGCCTGGCCGTGTTGTTGTTGGTGGTACTGCCTCTAGGGGTGGTGCGCCGGGTGCTTTGGAGGATGGTCCTGGGGCTGCCGTGGCCCCGGACGCTACTCCTCCCCCCCACCCGTACCCGACCCCGCACCAGGCTCGTGTTTGACGTGCCCGTGAGGAGCAGCTGGAGTTGGAGAGAGAGGAGAGAGAGTTGCAGCGACTGGAGGAGGAGGAGCAGCAGCAGTATCAGCCACAGCTGGAGCCGCCGCAGCAGCAGGAAGAGCAGCAGCAGCCGCAGCAGGAGCAGCAGCAGCAGCAGCCGCCG
The DNA here is from genome assembly GCA_947470075.1 of Closterium sp. Yama58-4. Lineage (NCBI taxonomy): Eukaryota > Viridiplantae > Streptophyta > Zygnematophyceae > Desmidiales > Closteriaceae > Closterium > Closterium sp. Yama58-4. The sequence continues at coordinate 180,820 of CANIUD010000612.1, read as the reverse complement.
CCTCCTCCTCCTGTTTCTTGTCTTCGGACCCTCGGTCTCCCCTCTCGCTCTCCTTCCTCCTCCCCCTCTCCTCCCGTCTCTGGTCCTCCGCTTCCTCCTCCTGACCCCTCCCCAGCTGTTTTCCCTCGTTCTCAGCCTCCGTTGTCCCCTCCTCTTTCTCACACTTGGAGTTTTCATCGCTCTCCTCGTGCTCGTCCCTCGTCCCCTGTTCCAGTCACTGACCTTCGTACTGCCCTCTTTCGTTCTAGTCCGCCTCGTTCGTCTCCGTCTGTGCTTCCGTCTCCTCCTGAGTCGGCCCTCACTGCTTCCCTCTCTACTCCTGTCACTGACTACTACCGCACGTACCGTCCTGTTCTCTCTCGTGTTCTCGCCTCTCTTGTTACCGACCCTCGTGCCTCTGTGTCCTCTGTCTCAGCTCTTACTGCTGCAGTCACTGAGTTTGCCTCTACTCGCCGCCTTGACTACGCCACCAGTCTTGTGGCTGCTCCTCCTACCAGTCCTCTGGCCGTCGGGGGTGAGTCTGCCCTTGGCTGTGACGCCCTAGAGGACAGGCAGTTTGAGCTAGAGTTCCTGGCAGCCGCTTCCCCTCATCTCTGTGCCATGCTGCTCGCCCCTGAGGGAGACCCCAACGCCCTTGACATACTGACTCTCGCACTTACGCTGAGGCAGTGTCAGGGCCTTGGGCCTCTCAGTGGAGAGCTGCCATGGACGCAGAGATGGCCTCCTACAGATCCACAGGCACCTACATCGACGAGGTTCCCCCCCCCGGGGCGAACGTAGTCGATGGCATGTGGATCTACAGGGTGAAGCGGCCACCGGGATCTCCTCCGGTCTTCAAGGCGCGCTACGTGGCTCGAGGCTTTAGTCAGCGAGAGGGAGTTGACTTCTTTCAGACCTTCGCCCCACCCCAAAGATGACCACTCTTCGGGTGTTACTACACGTAGCAGCACAGAGAGACTACGAGTTACACTCTCTCAACTTTTCCACTGCATTCCTCCAGGGTAGCCTACACGAGGAGGTCTGGATGCGTCGTCCCTCTGCATTCTCTGGCACTTTCCCTCCTGAGACCCAGTGGAGGCTGAGGCGACCTGTCTACGGTCTCCATCGGGCTCCTTGTGAGTGGCACGACACCCTTCGTTCTACCCTCTCTGACCTTGGTTTCCAGCCGTCTTCTGCCGACCCGTCGCTGTTCGTTCGTCGTGGCTCCACACCTTTCTTTGTTCTGGTCTACGTCGACGACCTGGTTTTCGCCACTGCTGACAGGGTTGCCTTGGCAGACGTGAAGTCTGAACTGCAGAAGAGACACACGTGCACTGACCTTGGTGAGTTGCGCCACTACCTTGGCCTGCAGATCACCAGGGACAGAGCTGCTCGCACCATTACACTCTCACAGTCACACATGGTGCAGCAGGTCCTTCAGCGGTTCGAGCTTCAGCACTCCACAGTACAGCACTCCACAGTACAGCACACACCTCTTGCTGTTGACCACAGACTTAGTGGACCCTTTTTTGACGAGCCGTTTGAGCCCAGTGGTCCCTACGCAGAGTTGGTGGGCTGCCTCATGTACCTGATGACTTGTACTCGCCCGGACCTCGCCTTCCCTCTCAGCATCCTTGCTCGCTTTGTTGCACCAGGGAGACACCGTCCTGTTCACTGGACGGCAGCTGTGAGGGTGGCGAAGTACCTAGCAACGACATCAGGCGTGGGGCTAGTTCTTGGAGGGCAGCAGTCTGTCGTACTTACTGGTCACTGTGACTCTTCATACGCAGACGACGCCGAGACTCACAGGTCTACTCAGGGGTACTGTTTCAGCTTGGGTTCTGGAGCTGTTTTATGGAAGTCCACGCGCTCCTCTTCGGTCTCGACCTCTACAGCTGAGGCTGAGATCTACGCTGGAGCCATGGCTGCACAGGAGCTGCGTTGGTTGACCTTCTTGCTCGCCGACCTTGGTGAGCGGCCGAGCTTTGCACTGACCTTGTTTACTGACAACAGGGCGTCGATTCTCCTCTGTCAAGAGCCGCGACTGGAGAGTAGAGTGAAGCACATTAAGGTCAGGTACTTTCTTCCGCGTGAGTTGCAGAGACGTGGACAGGCTCGCTTCAAGTTTGTGGAGTCCGAGGCCAACACTGCAGACATCTTCACCAAGGCGCTTCCGCCTTGTGACCACCAGAGGTGTTGTGTGCAGTTAGGTCTTGTTGACACAGGTTCTAATCGTGTGTAGGCTTGAGTTTGGTGTTTGCTTTGCTTGTACTCTTGCCATACACATTTGTGAACTCTTGGACTGGCCTTGTGGCCCTTTGCTTGTGCTTAGAGTGTGTGGTGACGTTGTGATCCACCCTGAGCTTTGTTTCTTTGTGACTGGTCTTGTGTCTGTACACTTTTGGTTTTGCTTGACACCCCTCACTTAGGCTATGGGGGTGTGTCAAATGTTGTAGCCTGTAGTGAGGTTTGTCTTAGGGGGTACAAATGTTAGGGTTTGCTATATGTACCCCAACCCACATCAATAACACCAACACTTTCATTCTTGACAGCAGGGCTTAGGTTTGGATTTTGCTTACTCATGATTAGCTGTGTAGCTGTTTCAATAAACCTTCTGAACAGTGTGTATTTTTTCATTACACTGATGCAGGGCCTCAGATTATAGCGAAAAAATGCAGATTTGGGTAAAAAAAACTGAAATTTCAGACGTATTTTGAAGTGGAGGTTGATTTTCCAGTCCTTTTTTCCCCTTGTACGCTGATTTTTCAGCAATTTTTCTAGACTGTACACTGATTCATCAGCCTTGGATGTAATGAGAAAACTGATTGTTGTGCCACTGTAGCCTGCCCCGTAGCCCGCCCCATAGTTCGCACCGTAGCCCCCCCCGTAATCTGCCCCATATACCACACTTAGCTCACCTCGCAGCCCACCCCATAGCCCGCCCATAGTCCGCACCGTAACACCCGCTCCCCTTGAGCTGGCGCGCTTGCCGACCCTAAGCGTTAGCAACTGCAGGTGCAATTCTGTATAAGCTATAAAATCAGAATAGATCCGACTTCAATATTTCAGCATTTTTTCTACAAGTGAGCTGATTTTCCAGCTTTTTTACGTGTACAAGGCTGATCAATCAGCCAACCTCAAAACGAATCTGAGGCCTTGCACTGATGGATCAGTGTAACTTTGAGTTTTGGAAATATTACCCTGTGACAGCCCCCAGACAGGCCCTACGATATCAGGAAATTTTCCCTGAAATCCTTGATAAGTGCACCCTCGTAACACTATAGATTATAAGCGCCACCTTTTTAACTCTAATTATACTATATTCTGTTTTTACACTTCTCACTACATATTTATCCTAGGTTACCGACAACATTCAAAGACATTCTATAACATTCTATTCTGTTTACCTACACATCCTATGCATCGCCCCCAACAGTGGCGGGGCCATCTTGTTCGGCCTCATCGTCGGACTTTGGCTCCTGCACATTGTTGCAGCAGAATCCATCTGCTGCAATCTCGTCGCCAAGTTCTACTTCACCCTTGGCGGCGCCCCGCCAGTGCTGCATGTAGAGATTGTCCTGGGACCCATCCGGGGCGTTTCTAATGCCACAGGTGAGAAACAAGCACTCAATCAACTCCTTGGGCACGGCCTTCCAGGCCTTGGAGATCCACTTGAGCGCCAACTCTGGAGGTGGATTGCGGATGTTGCCTGCCATAAACAAAACAACAACTACAGACAAAACAGGGTGGGAACTACTGTAAGCAAACATAAGTACATGTGGGATGATTGCGCTCACCTCGTTGGGTCAGGCAAACGACCCCCTCGCTCTCAAATTACTCCTGGTACAGCTGTCGGGCTACTTTTTAGAATGAGCGGTTCACCGAGACGTCAAGAGGCTGGATCTCCGATGCGCATCTAACAGAAATGACGGCGGGGACGATGTTCAGCTTGCCAAATTTCGCTTTCACCTCTTCGGTCAGGTGCCCGCTATAGGAGTCAAGAACCAGCATTGCCTTCAAATTTCGGGTTGTCGTACGGCTTCACCGTCCCATCGAGCCATGCAATGACGCCGTCCGCGTCCATCCAACCGCTGGGATGAGCGGCAACCACCACATCTGCACATCAGGACACGGAACAAAACTAGTCCCACAGACCTTAAAAAAAAAACAAAGAAACATATGCTTGGAGGCGTGCTTTTGGAGACGGGGACGGGCATCACGATTCTGTTAAAGGGGTGGGGGGGGAGGGGGGGGGGACTTGGGACAGGCAAGTCCTCGGAAAGATTGTCAGCCGCCCACCACTCCACATCGTCTTCGGCACCAGTCGCGGATTCGTCGTACGGGCAGTATTCCGCGTCTCCCCAGCGTGGCGACCGAGCGGGGCCGGATTTATCTTCGTCACTACGCTCTGGCTCAGATATGCATGCGTCAAAAGCCGAGTAGCCGCAAGGGAGAAGCTGCAGTATCGGCTGATTGTTAATGACGACGATAGGCGGATCGGGAGGAGCAGGAGGCGCTTGAGGAGCAGGAGGCACTGGAGGAGTAGGAGGCACATGAGGAGCGGGCGAGGCTGGTGGTGCAGGAGGTACCGGTGTGGGCGCTGGGCGACTTTGCCACTGAGAGTAACCATAGGAGTCATTAACACCAGTCGGCGGCTGAAAAAAAAATGTGTACCAAGAAGTCCCGCCATGGCCAAGGCAGGCCGAGGGAAAACGAAATACTGCTGAGAATGAGGCTTGTTTGAAACCCTTGGCCGAGACCCTTCCAAGTTCACGGCCCGGGTTCCTCTGCAGGGCAAGAGGGGAAACTGTCAAGATTCACCACAAAGGAGCTGAGGTGGTTAGGTCCATGCCTCGGTGGCGGGGAATCTTGCTGAATCCTTCACTCTGTGGTTGTACAATGTCATGCGTGTGCAATGGCATGGGCCAGATTCATGTTTGATGAACCTGGCCAGGCCAGCAAGGCATGGAGGGCGTGATTTCATGCCCTTGCTCACCGATTCGTGCGCTTTTCATGCACAATTCCGAAGGTTCTCAATTTGGATTGAACCCCCCTTTGAAAATGCTTCACTTTCATGTAAAAAAAATAACATTTCTTTTCATTTTGCCGTTATATAAACGCCGGCGCTTAGAAAAATCCTCGATTATAAACCCATCCCCTCTAAAACTGTGTCTTTTTATAAACCCAGGGGTGGCTATATCCAGGTCCTGATGATAAGTGAAAAGCGGAATGGCACAATTTTGGGATATACGTACAAACCCTAACAATGTCATACCCGCTACGTTGTGCCTCACTACAGCCTACAACACAAATATACATAGTTTGACACACCCCCATCGGCTAAGTGAGGGACGGCAAGGGAGCAAGAAATACAGACGATCACAAGACCAAACAAGAGAAGCAACAACACAAAGCTCGGGTATATGACAAAGTCACCACACATTCTCAGAAAAAGCAAGCGGCCACAGGCCAGTTCAAGAGTTTACAAGTATATCGAAATGTAGGGACAAACAGAGAAAGGAACAACAGTCAAGACTACAGCAACCAAGTGTTCAAATGTATATATTCTTATATATAATTGCGCGTGGATGGTTTAGTATAGTATCATCATAGAATTCTATCTATTCGTGGTGAGCCCCATGGCCACCTTACCCTTCCTATATCTTGTACCCCTCTTTCTACTGAAACCCTTCTTCTCTCATTTCTCTTGCCACGTTCCTAAACAACGAGGGCCTCCCTTAACAAAGCCTAACTGCAGACAGAACCTGTGGTGGACACCAAGCAGAAGAGCCGTGGTGAAGATGCCTGCAGTGTTGGCCTCATTCAAGCGTTCCTGGTCGCGTCGCTGCAAGTCTCGCGGTAGAAAGTATCTGACGTTGTTGTGCTTCACCCTGCTCTCCAGTCGAGGCTCTCGACACAGGAGGATCATGGCCTTGTTGTCATCGAACATTTTCGGTGAGCAAGAACGTCATCAAGAGAAGCTCCTGCACAGCCATGGCACCGTCGTAGATCTAGGCCTCTACACTACGACAACCAAGTATACCTCTGCGACACAGCACCGGCGCCCAAGCTGAAGCAGTACCCATGAGTAGACCGCTGAGTCTCTACGTCGTTGACGTTGGAAGGGTCGCAGTGACTAATCAGCACAACTGGCTGTCTCCCTCCAAGCACAAGCCTCATGCCTAGTGTAGTCATCAGGTACTTTGCCACCCTCATTGCAGCCCTCCACTGAATAGAATGGTGTCTCCCACTCGCCCCTTGGGTGTGACGTCCTTGAGGACACACAGTGTGAGCTCGAGTGCCTCGCGACTACTGTACCTTATCGCGCTTTCATCCTGCTTTGCCTTGAGGGAGACCCGGATGCACTGGACAACAGGACCCTGCGCTCTTACGCAGAGGCGATTACGGGTCCGTACTCCTCTCAGTGGCAGACAACCATGGATGCTGAGATGATTTTGTGGAAGTCCACAGGCACCTACATCGACACAATTCTCCTCTTGGAGCGAACATAGTCGATGACATGTCTATTTTCAGGGTGAAGCGGCTGCCGGACTCTCTGCCTGCCATCAAGGTGCGTTACGTTGCACGAGGCTTTAGACAGCGGCAGGGAGTCGACTACTACCAAACCGTCTCCCCCACCCCAAAGGTGACCACTCTTTGGGTGTTACTGAACGTTTCAGCACAGCGTGACTACGAGCCCCACTCGTTTGACTTCAGCACAGTTTTCTTGCAGGCAGCTTTCACGAGGAGACCTTGCTGCGTCGCCCACCTGGCTTTACTGGGTCGTTTTCTGAGGGTCCAACGGAGTGGAGCCTCCAGCGGCGAGTCTACGATCTCACCAGGCGCCCCGCGAGTGGCACGACACACTGAGGACTACACTTGCGGCTCTTGGGTTTGCTCTTTCGACTTCTGACCCATCACTCGTTCTGCGCCCCGACCCTGCTCTTCTGACATTCTACATCCTCATGTACGTTGACGACTTGGTCTTTTCTACTACTGACACTAAGTCACTGGCCCTTGTGAAGGCAGAGATGCAAAAGAGACACCTGCACTGACCTGGGTCAGCTGCGCAGTTATCGTTCAAATCACCCGGGACAGAGCACGGCGCACCATCACTCTGACTCAGTCATACATGGTGCACCATGCCCTTCAGCGTTTTGGCTTCCAATTCTCATCGCCACTGGCCACTCCTCTGCCTACTGGCCACTCGGTCTCAACTACACATTCTAACGAGTCCGTAGAGCCGAATGGTAAGTATCCAGAGTTTGTGGGCTACCTCGTGTACCTTATGACTTGCATTCGACCCAATCTCGCTTACCCTCTCAACATCTTGGCACGCTACGTTGCGCCCGGGAGACACCGACCAGAGCACTGGCGGGCTACTAGGAGGGTGCTATGTTACTTGTGCTGTACATCAGGCATGGGGCTTATGCTTAGAGGATGGGGTCCAGTTGTACTCATTAAAAACTCGGACGCTTCTTGGGCAGACAACCACGCAACTCAGCGGTCGTCACAAAGTTACACTTTCAGTCTCGGCGCTAGTTCTAACTCCTGGAGGTCCACCCACTCGTCTTCTATTCTTAGCTCCAGTTGTGAGACTGAGACCTACGTGGGGGCCATGGCTGGATGACCTACCTCCTGACCGACTTGGGTGAGCAACCTCGTTCTCATCCAGTCAGTTCTGTATGTCGACAACAAGGCCATGATTGCCTTGAGTAAGGAGCAGAGACTGGAGCACAGAATGAAGCATATCTTTTTGCGTTACTTCCTTGCGCGAGAGCTACAGCAGCGTGGTCGGCTTCGCCATTTCTACATGGCCTCACAAGCCAACGCTGCTGATATCTTCACCAAGGCTCTAGGTTCTGGTGATCATCAGCACTTGTGCACTGTTCTTGGTCTTGTAGCTACTCTGCCTCACTCGCTTACTTAGTGACTTCACCTTGTACTATGATCTGTGTATAAAGATTCCTCTATGCTTTCTCTTGCTAGGTTGTGATAACTGCATTGCTTGAGTTTTCTATATAAATCTGCATGTGAACTGGCCTTGTGGCCACTTGCTTGTGCTCGGACTACGTGGCGATCTTGAGAACAACCCTGAGTTTTGCTTTGTTTCTCTTGACTGGTCTTGTGACCATTGCTTGCCTTGGCTATCCCCCATTTCGCTTATGGGGGTGTGTCAAAATGCTAAAACGTATAGGTATATCGTCTTGTGTAGGCTATATAGGGGCTAGCCTTAGGGGCTATCCCTCCCGTCACTCCCTTGTACCCCCCCCCCCCCCCCCCCCCCCCGGGCCCTTCTTGACCTAATCATCAATTCTTCTAAGTTTCTGACAAGGGGGAAGGTCTGGAAAAAAAGTCAACTCCCTCACGCTAAGAGAAGCCTCTAGCCACGTAGCGCGCCTTGAAGACAGGTGGCGGCCGCTTCATTTTGAAGATCCATATGACATTGACTACGTTTGATGTAAGTTCGTGTTAATCTCCAAGACACCATATCTGAGTTCATGGCGACTGTGAGAGTACGACAGCTAGCCTTACCTTTATTTACCTTATTTTGATTTACCTTGCTTAGCTGTATTTTCTTATGCATGCTTTTGCTCGTTTTCCTTAGAAATGCTGCTTACCATCTTTTACTATAGTTATAGCACCGTTCTATGTTGCGTGCACCAATTTCTAGGCTCTTCGGGTGCCACCGAGTTGCCTTCTACTGAATACGGGAAGGACCTGTTAGGGACGCATCGCGACCCGTGAAACCTTCTATTAACACCCAGGTTACTGCTTTGTGTCGAGCCTATATATAGCCTCGTGTTGTACCCAGGATTATAATTTCTGAACCTGTTCCTTCGATCCTCACAGCCGCTATCCACTAAGAGGCCCACTGCCCTGACACTCCCTCAGGGTATGTGCAATGAGTCAGTACGTCAAGGGCGATGGAGGGGCTAGCAGTATGGCACATAGATGGGGAGAAGCGGGTGCCAAGAACCCCAGCTCAAACTGCTTATCCTCTAGAACATCACAGCCGAGGGCAGACTCATCCCCGCCAGACAGAGAACAGGTAGGAGGAGGACACACCACACGGGTGGCATAGTCAAGGCGGCGATTGGCAGCAAAGTGACCGACAGCGGCAACACGTGTTAGAGATTAAGGACTGAGTCTATGAAGATTAGGTGCCTAAATAACTCAAAATCGTTGGCTTCAAATTCTGGACAGAAACCGCGACTTCACAAGAAACGTCGTCCGCTAAAATTGCACCGTTATTCAGAATTGTCCCAAACTCGAGTATGTTGTAGCCTGTAACCAGGGCTATCTTTCCCAATTTGAATCGTATCAAGTGATGGGGTAAAACTCGAGTTATGATTTTCGGCGCACTAGGGGGTAAGCTGCCACAAGCTTAACTCAATCACAATAGTTTCACAAGTTCACAAAAGTTGCACACACAAGAGTTGTAGAGTACCAATTAACCAGGTAGGAGGGAAGAGGAGGACGAGAGGGAAGGTCCCAAGGGAGTCCCCAACCAAGGAAACCCCATGCCACACAAATCCCCTCTCCATAGGCAACCCCACTTTCACATTTGTCACTTTCCCAACTCATGCCATCCACCTCAACCCACTTGGCCACACTTGCCAACCTGGTTTGGCTTCACCCAACCACATGGCAGCAATCTACAGTGATGGGTTCGAATTCCCAACCCCCAAAAGTCTGTACCCCATAATGAGTCACTCAACAAGTTCCCACAGTCGCCGCAACCAAAGTACAAAAAGCATACGAACTCCAACGTTCGTAACTTTCTTGATATTGCTCCGATCGCGACGATTCTTGGCTCGTCGGAAAGCTCTTGAGCAGAGGAATCACTTCAGATATCTGCTCAAGCCAAATAACATTCACACACACTCAGGAAATCCAAACCGCGCAAAAACACAAATTCTTGCACACGCCCACATCACGCATGCAACACGCGAACACATGATGGGAGGCAGACAGACGTGAATGCGGATGATAGCATCACACAACAAACTCCCCCTCTGGCTGCCAACCATCATCCCACATGCCATAGCTCAAGCATGCACCCTCAATGCACACTCATTCCAGCAAGCTTCATGCCCTTCCAATGCTCAGGTTCTGCCAGGCGCTTGGTGAGAATGTCAGCCGCCTGCTGCTGGGTCTTCACAAGCTCCACTTGCACCTCCTTGTCCAGGAGCCTCCTTGTCCAATGCCACTTGGGCCTGATGTGCTTGGTCAGCCCATGAAGACAAGCATTCTTGGCCAGCTTCACCGTTGACTCATTGTCACAGAAAATCACAGTCGGCTCCCTCTGACACACTCCGATCTCCTCCAGCAAACGCCTCAGCCACACCACCTCCTTTGCCCCATGATGAAGGGCCATGTACTCGGTCTCACACGAGGACAGCCCCACCTCGTTCTGCTTCTTGCTCCGCCAGCTCACTGCACCACCTCCAAAGAGGCACACATAGCCTCCAATGCTGGTGCCATCCGCCTTCACAGAGTTGAAGCTGGCGTCGGTGTAGCAAGTCAAGCGCATCTCCCCCTTGCTCAAGTCAGCTGCACCCCTCTGCAGCCTCTGTCGCACAGCACTGTACTCCAAGCCCACAGATGCTGTAGCACTCACATAGCGGACCAACCTCTTGGCCGCTTCCAGCTGCTCATGACTGGGGCGTGAAACCACACTTGCAAGCCTGGATGTAGCAAAGGCAATGTCAGGCCGCGTGTGGTTAGCCGCATAGTTGAGTGCCCCCACCATGGAGTGAAACAGCTTCCTGTCACTCTCACCCACCACCTCCTCATCAGCACAGGGCTCCACAGTGAACCCCGAAGGCAGTGGGGTGGCTGGCTTCCCTCCATCTTGCAGCCCATACTTCTCGGCCAGCCCCTCACAGTACTTCCTCTGGTGCAACCTCAACACTCCCTTGTCGAGGTCCCTCTCCACATGCATCCCCAGGTAATACTTCACATCTCCCATCTTGGAACACTTGAACTGCATCTCCAGCATCTCCTCCACACGGTCGATCATCGCAGACGACTCGGAGAAGAGCAGGATGTCGTCCACGTACACCAGGAGCATGAGAAACTGCTCCTTCTCTTGCAGCAGGAACAGGCTGTGGTCGCACTCACTCTTCTTGAAACCCCCAGCCAGCAGTGTCTCCTCCAGCTTGTGGTACCATGCACGAGGAGCCTGCTTCAGGCCATAGATGGCCTTCTTCAGCCTGCACACCCTGCCGCTCCCATCATCCAACCCCTCAGGCTGCAACATGTACAGCTCCTCCAAAATGATCCCATTGAGGAAGGCGGTGGTGATGTCCATCTGCTTCACCCGCCATCCACGGTATGCAGCCATTGACAATGACACTCTCAGTGTTGTCCCTTTCCCCACAGGAGCATAGAGCTCGTTGAAGTCCTTCCCCTTTGTCTGCTGGAACCCCTTAGCCACAAGCCTTGACTTGTAGCGGGTCAGCTCCCCATCAGGTCCATACTTGTGCCTGAAAATCAGCTTCGAAGAGATTGCCTTCTTCCCAGGAGGCAGCTCACACAGCTCCCACGTGTCGTTCTCCAGCAGAGAGTCATACTCCTCCTTCACACTCTGCTTCCACTTCTCAGCATCGGGCCCACTCAAGGCCTCGGTAAGCGTCTTGGGCTCAGGGACGGCTGCCCAGTAGCAGTGCGCTATCTTCTCCTCATCGCACTGCTCAGCCACACTCCCAGCCCGCACCACCTTTGGCTTCCCAAAGCTCGGATAGGTCAGCCGGTTAGGAGGGCGCACATCCCTCCTAGGACGGTCAGCCGCACGTTGCTGCTGCTGCTGCTGCTGCTGCGGCTGCTGCTGCTGCTGCTGCTCCTCCACCTCAGGTTCTCCCCCATCCTCAGTCACCCCAGAGATCTCCTCCCCCGACACGGAGACTTCCACCTGCCTCGAAGGCCGCTGCACCTCATCGGCCTCAATGATCAGCGGTGTCGTAGGAAGCTTCTGCTGCTGCTGCTTCCACTCCTTGTAGTACAAGGACTCGAGGAACTTCACATCCCTCGACACAGTCAGCTGCTGGCTGGTCAAGTCCCATATCAGCCAGCCCTTGTGATCCTTGGCAAGTCCCAAATGCACACCCCATCTCCCAGAAGCTTCCAGCTTTCCCCTCTTCTCCTTCGGCACATGAAACACCACCATGCAGCCATAGGCTCTCAGCATGTTGACTGCTGGTGCACTCCCATACCACTTGGTGTAGGGGACCCACTGCTTGTCCCCCACAGTTGCCAGCACCCTGTTCTTCACAACGACGACCTGCCTTAGTGCAGTCACCCAAAACGCATCCGGCAGCCCCGCACGCCCAAGGAGAGTGCGAGCACCTTCCTGCAGGGTCCGGTTGAACCGCTCAGCCACGCCATTCTGCTGAGGGTTGTAGGGCACTGTAAGCTGATGCTGAATCCCCTTCTTCTTCAGCACCGCCTCAAAAACAGCGCCAATGAACTCTCCCCCGTTGTCAGTGCGGATCACCTTCACTTTGTGTCCGCTCTCCCTTTGAGCTCTCGGCATCCACTCCTTGAGAACAGCCGCTGCCACATCCCCCTTAGTCTTGAGAGGGTAGACCCACACCGCACGCGTGTGGTCGTCCACGATGGTCAAGAAGTAGCGGCTGCCCGAGAGCGAAGTGGCCCTCGTGGGCCCCACCACGTCCATGTGCACAAGCGCGAGTGGTGCCTTGGCTGGTCCCGTGCTGCTGTTGAACGGGAACTTGGTGAATTTTGTCTCAAGGCACGTAGGGCAGCTCCCAATCTCCTTTGCTGCCCCTTTCACCTCCAGCCCCTTCAAACTCCCATCCTTCACTAGCTTCTGCAGCATCGGTATGTTGATGTGGCACAGCCTCTCGTGCCACGTCCCAGACGAAGCCTTCGCCCACGCAGCTGTTGCATCCACACCAGCAAGCACCTCACCATGTGATTGCTTTGGCTGCTGCACCTTCTTGACTGCATCCAGGGCCCCAGCAGTTGGTGCAGTCACCTCTCCTCCCGCAGTTGCCTTAGCCGCTGCCGCTGCCTTTGCCGTTGCTGGCGGTTTCCCATTCCAAGGAATGATGGGCAGCTGCCACAGGTCCTTGATGCAGCTGCTCTTCTCCTCCAAATCCCACAGCAGCAACTTCCCAAGCTTCGCACGGCAGCTGGTTGGGCCGAACGTAACTTTGGCCTTGCTTTTCTGCAGTCGGCGCACAGAGAGAAGGTTAGCGGATAAACCTTCAACAAGCAGGACATTCCCAAGTCCCACAAGTCCCCCATTGGCTCCCATCACCTTAGCATTCCCAACACCAATCACAGGGAGCAAAGCACCTGAAGCGGCAGCCACAAACTTGATCTTCCAGGGGGTTTCACGTCATCGAGCAAGTCTGCCCGTGGAGTCATGTGACTCGTGCAACCAGAATCGATCACCCAGTGAGTGAGGGGGTGCATCACAACCTTTCCAACCGAACCCACATCATCCTCACTCCCTTTCACTTCCTCAACCATGAGGAACAGCCCAGGGTCAGCTTTACCTTGTGCACCATCACCTTGTGCACCTGAACCTTGCACAGCACCACCTCGTGCGCGTTCACCACTTGGCGGCTTCATGCCTGGAGGCGCCCATCCTTCAGGCCGGCTGAAACACTTGAACCACGGGTGTCCAGCCTTCTTGCAGTACCAGCACGCACCCTCCATTCGGGTGCTCCCCCTGCCACCAGAGCTCCCATGCCCTTCGTTGTAGTCACCTCGGCCTCTTCCTCTGCCAAAGCCTCTCCCGCGGCCTCGGCCTCTCCCTCCCCCTCTTCCTCTGCTGCCTCCTGCAGCTCCATACCCTTCAGCAGTTTTGTTGGCAGCACCACCTCCCGTGTGGCGCCTGCGGAAGTCCTCCTGCAGGATCTGCTGCCGTAGCCACTCAGGCGTCCACTTGTCCTGCTGAACGTTGAGGGTGGGGATGAGGTTGTCCCATGAGTTGTCGAGCACCGAGATGATCTTGGTGCACTGCTGCATCTCCGACACCTTGCTGCCCGCCGCTGCCATCCTCGCGTAAGTGTCCTTGATCTTGTCAAGGACCGGCTTCACGTCGTCTCCCGGCTTCATGGAGAGGGCAGCCAGCTCCTTCTCCAACACAATCACCATCGGCAGCGTGTTGGGTTGTACCACGTCGCGTAGCAGCTTCCACGCATTCGATCCGGAGTCGTCCAGCTCCACCAAATCTTTTATGTGCTGGAACATATCATTGTTGACCGACTGCAAAATCAAGTCGTACAGCACCGCGCTCTTCTCAATCCACCGATCGCGGGCATCTCCTTCCTCGGGTATCTTCTCCTCTCCCATCGCAATCTTCAGCAGCTTGTAGCGCTTGAAAGCACTCCGCATCCGCCCGCTCCATTCCTCATAGTTGGAGCCGTCCAAAGCCTCGATCTTGGACGGTGGCGGTTCACTCTTCTTGTCAGCTGCTTCTCCACTCATCTCCTCTGCTCCGCAATGCCCCACGTTCAGGAAATCGCTGTACACCTTGTGCAGCTTGGGGTAGCGGTTCGTTCCAGGTTCGAGCAGCGGGAACGGTTGGTGGCTCAGCGCAGCTTCGGGGCAGACAGTGCAGTTGCGCGGATGTGTTCCGCCACTTACTTCGGAACCGTCAGGGCGCAGGAGTGCGCCAGGAGCGAAGACGCCAGCGTCGATGCAGTTTTTCAGTGTCGCGCGGGAAGGATGTCCGAGGCGCTGGTGCCAGAGTGCATCGTCAGCGCGAAAGCCGGAGGTGCGCATGTAGCGCGCGCGTACCTCCTCAGGGTCTTCGTCAGGTGCGGGAGCGGGTTCCGCTGCTGCTTCCTCTGCTTCTTCTTCTTCTGCCGCGGTAGTCAGCATCAGTGCCAAGAACTCTCTGTCGCGAATTTCAGAGAGCGGGATGTTAGTCCCAGGGATGGTTCCAGGGACGAGAGTAGGCTCGCGTGGCTCAGGGGCAGGTCCGTAGACGGTGCGACGCGGGGTTGACGGCTCGTTGCCCCAGATGATGGTGTCCCACGGGTCGCGATGCGGGGGAATGTCTGCAGGAGGTGGTGCGAGCGGGATGTGGCGCGGGGGACGACCGAGAGGAACGACTGCTGGTGCTGCTTCGGTTTCCTCAGCTTCGGCCTTTTCCCCCCTTCGTTCTTCGCGGTTAGTGCCCCAGCCGCTGTCTGCGGCGGTAGGTACGGCGCCCCATCCGCCGCTCGCGTTGGCCCAGGTTCCGCCGGTGTCGCCCCATCCGCCAGTATCACTGGTTCCCCATCCTCCAGCGCTTCCCCACCCCCCTTCATTGGAGGCACTTTCTTCCTCCTCGGCTCCCCAGGCGGCGCAAGCGAAGGTCCCGCGTGCTTCCGCGAGGCTTTGCTGGCGAAGCTCCTCAGCTTCGCGGCGCGCCAGTTTTTCCTCTTGCTTTTTGGTGAGTTTCGCCGAGGGGTCGAGCCGATGAGGGTACACCTTTCGGAATTCCTCGAGAGTGTAGGGGCACGGAACTCCTCGTGAGTCCAAGCTTCCGCGGCGTTGTCCGCGCAGGATGTTGTCGAGCCGCTGGGAGGGAGGTCCAGCGTGGGGGCTTTGGTCGGTGCCGAACACGCGACGAGTCGTCTCCTCGACCTCGAGCTGCGACATCCCTTCTTCTGGTGGCGCGTGGCGCTCTGCTTCAGCGATGGCGGCGAGTCCGCGGCCCGCAATCGCGCTTGTGGAAGTCGTCGGCGTGTGACAATCCCTGCATATGCCGTCGGGGTCGGGGTTGTGTAACGCCGTTTCGCGTGGGTGAGGATGATGCGGCACCCACGGTCTGCCGTCAGGGTGCTTCCAATCCCTGCGGTGGATGTGTTCGAAGCGCAGTGGCACGAGGTCAATCAGCTCGTGCGAATCGCCGCTGCAGTCGGGGATGTCGAAATCCAGGACGTACACTCCATTTTCGGAGTGTGCTCGTCCGATCTGCCTGCGGGGGAAGTTGCGCGCTTCGTAGTGCAGCAGGATGTCCCGCGTCTCGCGGTCCGTGCTGAGGTCGACGCCGCAATCCATGAGCTGTGCGGCGGACAAGAGGTTGAAGCGCAGGTTCTGGACGATCAGCACATCGTTAAGCGTGATGTGCGTGCGGCTTCCGCGTGCTTTGAGCACGACGATGCCTTGCGCGCTTGCGCGCAGGCGCGTGTTGTTTGCCACAGTGACGTAAGTGACGGCAGGGGTGGCGACGGCGTTGGATATGTAACGCTCGGAGCCCACCATATGCTGGCCGCAGCAGCTGTCCAGGTACCAGGTGTTGTAGCGCTTGTTGTCGTCACGTGCGAGCAGCGCCAGTCGCGGCGTGACGATGTGCGGAGTGTCGAACTTCAAAAATTGTTCGCGCGTGAGCCAATCGAGTGGCGCCACCCGCATATCCGGTACGTGCAGGGGGACTTTCAAGCAGCGGGACTGGAAGATTCCAGTCCTGGTCGTCGTCGTCGGTGAAGTCGCGGCGCGGACTAAACGGGTTGTTGTTGGTGAACGCGCCAATTGGGTGCGGTGCCGGCTCAGGTGACGGTGAGCGAACGCGGCGACGACGCGACTCGCCTGTCATGGCCATGCTGCTCATGACGTTGCGAACTGGGGCAGTCGAGGACGGCTGCTGCTGCTGATGCTGAACCGCTGGGTTCAGGTTGCGCGCGAGAGGGGGCTGATACCCTTGGGCTGGACGCACGTCGCCTCGTGCGTCTTGACGGCCGGACCAGGTGCTCAAATTGGTCTGGCGAGGGCGAGATCGGTTCTTGCATCGATCCGCCAGATGCCCGAAATTTCTGCAGATCTTGCAGTAGAGGCGCCGTGGCTTTCGCTCTTCGGTGTTGTCGGCGTAGAAGGCGAGCCGTTCGCGTTCTCGTCGCGGCGCTGGTCGCTGCTGGTCCATATCCCTTTGTTCAATGAGAAGGGCGGCGCAAAGGGCGGCCTCCGAGATGACCCCCTGCTGTCGGAGTGACGCCTTGCAGGGCCGCCACTCTGGGCCAAGCCCTTGAAGCACGATGTTGACGAAGATCTCCTCTGAAATCGTGCTTCCCAGCTTCACGATTTGGTCGCGAAGGCTCCGACAGCGGTTAAGATAATTGTTGACCTTCTCCCCTGCGGTCATCTTAGTTTCCAGGAGTTCCTGGAGTAGTCGGCTCGAAGAGACAGAGTCCTTGGGCTGGTAGACTCCTGTCAGGTGCCGCCAGGCGTTAAGGGCTGGAGCAGCCGAAGTTTTGTAAGAACGAATGTTGAGCTGCTCCGCCGCCGACATGTTCCGCAGGAGCACCCCGTACGCCATCAGCGACTCGTTGTAATACCGCGCCTTGGCGTCGTCGGTGTCCTCAGCAGGCTCCGCGTAGCTCCCGTCGAAATAGTGGAAGATCTGGGCGTTCTGAAGCAGGAGCTCCAGCCAGAAGCTCCAGGTGTAAAAGTCTCTGCCGTCAAAACAGGTACTTGTCTTTATTTTTGATATGCTGAGGAACCTTGATTGAGCGGAGAGAATTGCCTCTTCACTGGGACGGGGAGTCTTGGGGGTTGATGTCAGAATGAGGAATGGATGGTGCATTGATGTTGGTTGGGGTACATATAGCTAACCCTAAGTTTTGTACCCCCTAAGACAAACCTCACTATAGGCTACAACATTTGACACACCCCCATAGCCTAAGTGAGGGGTGTCTAGCAGAACCAAACGAGTACGGTCACAAGACCAGTCCAAGAAACAAGGCTCAGGGTGGATCACAACGTCACCACACAGTCTGAGCACAAACAACAGTGGCCACAAGGCCAGTCCAAGAAGTAACAGAGATATATAGAAAGCAAAGTAAACAGTACACTCAAGTCTAAGCAACACGAGAACCAGTGTCAACAAGGCCTAACTGCACACAGCACCTCTGGTGGTCACAAGGCGGAAGCGCCTTGGTGAAGATGTCTGCAATGTTGGCCTCGGACTCCACAAACTCAAAGCGAGCCTGTCCACGCCTCTGCAACTCTCGCAGAAGAAAGTACCTGACGTGAATGTGCTTCACTCTGCTCTCCAGTCGTGGCTCTCGACAAAGGAGAATAGACGCCTTGTTGTCAGTGAACAAGGTCGGTGCAGAGCTCGGCCGCTCACCAAGGTCGGTGAGCAAGAAGGTCAACCAACGCAGCTCCTGTGCCGCCATGGCACCAGCGTAGATCTCAGCCTCAGCTGTAGAGGTCGAGACCGAAGAGGAGCGCGTGGACCGCCAGGAAACAGCTCCAGAACCCAGGCTGAAACAGTACCCCTGAGTAGACCTGTGAGTCTCAGCGTCTGGTCTTAGGTCTCCCGCGTGTCTTGCCGTCGCTGCCGCCGTCCCTTGCACCACCGTGCGGTCCTTGCGTCGAGGGTAGGCTGCGTGCCACCCCTCACTCCTCCTCCCTTCGTCCGGCCACCGAGCCTTTTGAGACGCTGCACTTGGACGTCTGGGGCCCCTCTCCTCGCCTTGGCCCTGAGCGTGAGCGTTTCTTTTTTGTGGTCGTTGACGACTACTCCCGCTACACCACAGTGTTCCCCCTGGCGAGGAAGTCTGAGGTGACTTCTACGCTCATCAGGTGGTTGCTCACCACCCAGGACACTCGTGGTCGTCGTGTCAGCTGTCTCCACTCCGACCGCGGGGGCGAGTTTCGCTCCGGCATTCTCGCTGGATTCTGTCGCGAACAGGGCATTCGTCAGTCCTGGACGCTTCCGGAGTCCCCACAGCAGAATGGGGTTGCTGAGCGTCGCATAGGCCTGGTCATGGAGATTGCCCGCACCTCCTTGACTCACGCCCGTGCCCCCCATTTCCTGTGGCCATACGCAGTCAGGTACGCCGCGCACCAGCTGAACCTCTGGCCACGCGTCTCTCGGCCGGAGGCTTCACCGACCAGTCTTTGGACAGGGTCCCCTGGTGTCGCGTCGAGGTTTCGTGTCTGGGGGTGCTTGGCTCTTGTCCGCGACACCTCCGCGGACAAGCTCTCGCCTCGCGCCGTTCCTTGTGTCTTCCTTGGTTTCCCTGAGGACTCCTCTGACTTCACCTTTTACCACCCACCCTCTCACCGGTTCTTTGACTCCCGTGACGTCTTTTTCGAGGAGTCCACCCCCTACTACGTCAGGTACCCCTGTCGAGGTCTCCCGGTCCCTCCCCCCCCTCTCTTCCTGACCGCCGCTCCCCCGCCTGCTCCCCCGGTACAGCCTCCCCCCCCTGGTCCAGCCCCGTCTGGTGTGTCTCAGGCTAGCCCTCCCCCTTCGGTAGCCCCCCCTGTACAGCCTCCCTCCCCACAGTCTTCCTCGCCGCCTCCTGCAGGTGCTCCCTCTCGAGAGGTTGGTCCTGCGACTGTCCCTGTACAGGTCTCTGGTTCTGGGGGTGCTGGAGTTGGAGCATGGCACAGAGATGAGGGGAAGCGGCCGCCAGGAACTCTAGCTCAAACTGCCTGTCCTCTATGGCGTCACAGCCAAGGGCAGACAGTTGAGCCATTGGTGTCGAGGGAGAATGTTTGCGGGGTGGCGTTCTGGCCAGTCGGGGCCGGTTGAGAGGGTTGCGAGGATGTTCCCGCATCGCCATTCCGCAATGTTTGGAGCCCTTGCTCCAAGCTGGTGAGTCGCTGAAGAAGTTGTGCGAGAACTTCGGAGTTGATTGTCGTCGTGTTCTCGCTTGTCGCAGCCGGGTTGGGTTGCGCTTCAGCCGTCAGATTAGTCTGACCACCAGATCCTCCGGCCATCTTCACTCGTGAACGTGTGCCGGACGCCACTTTCCGAATGTCGCAATTTTCGGGAGTGGCAGTGCGAAGGATTCCCGAGCTGCTCTCATACCATGCTGCGATCAGAAGTTGATCGTGGCCTAGGATCTACTCAGGAAGGTTCGCACGCAGTGAGATAGTTTGGTGGGCCCTTGATCTCAATAGCAGAGTGAATGTAAAATGCTTGAGATGAATAAAACATGCAAACAAGGTGATATAAATAAGAGTACAATGGAATACGAAAAGACCTAACTAGCCATGTACTCTAAGGGGTACATTCCCTTATTCAAATGCATTCCCAACCGTGCGGCGCGTACAGTTTCGTAACTGTTCCCGCCAAAACCACCTTGCCTGCAGCTGCCCGATGCCGTCTGCTCCGACGGTCCAGATGCGTCCCAACTGTCTGACGCTTCGAGTCAATTCCAACCGTCTGACGCTTCGCGTTCATTCTCGTTACTGCGTGCTTCTCTTTGCTGCGGTGAGGAGTGCACAGTAATATCAAATGTTACTATTCGTAACAGCTATATTATGCCTAGGCCTCGTCATTTGCTCAGTAGTTGAATCACTTCCGTGATATTGCATTCTTCCTGCTTACTCTTCTTTCGTACAACTCATACCAATATGTATGCCCTAAATTTAGTGATATCCTCGCTACTGTAACATCATGGCACAACTGCCGTCCTCGGAGCTGTCTGCGCACCCGTGAGCATTTTCATTCCGCCCCCATCCGCCCTCGCTCACCAGTTGTTACCCTACCCACCCCTCGCTACATATTTCCGAATCCATTTGATTTGTTTTGTTGTTCCTTTCAGCAACCGCCTCGCACTGCGCGATGGCATCATTATCTCATGGATCCCATAGAAGCGTGTCTACGCAGCGTTCGAAACAGTTGCGTGATTTCCGTGCTAGAAGAAGAAGAGCATGGGCCAACTTCCCTGCCGTCCTCCTCGCGTGTCTCCTCCTCGCGTGTCTCCTCCTCGCCCCCCGCCATGCGCGCTGCGCTACCACGCCATCGCGCGGAGCCCGCGCGCGCACGGCAGCGCGCAGGTTGCAAGGGGAGGAGCACGCTATGTCACTGTATCGGGTGCGTTTCCCCGGATATCCCCCCACCAACTCACCCCGTAATTCCTGGCGTCCCTCCCCACTCCCACCGTCTCAACCGCCGCACGCCGTGTGTTCCCAGCTCCTGCCGTCCGCGCATCCCAACCATTTTCCGACGTTTTAGGCGCGTCAAAAGTCGTCTCGTGCCGTCCTCGCCTCCACGCCCTTCTCCGTCCCCGTGCGTTCGTCCATACCGTGTCACCCGCGCGCATCGTACCCACATTCCTCTTCCCCGCCCCCTGCGCCACGCATTCCCGCTTTTCCCCCACTCGCCCCCTTCCTCTGCGCCATGGCGTGCGCAAGCGACCTCTCTTCCGCCCTTCCGACCTATCATCCCCGTCTCCCACCCAACCACTCACTCCTTTCCCTCTCCGCTCCTCCCCCGCCACCCTCCCTGCCGCCTTTCCGCCTCCACTCCGTCTCATTTTCCCCCTCGCGCGCCTCGTCCTTCCCCCAGGCGTGGGAGGACGCCTACGGGTTGTCGTCCCCCGCGCTGCTGCCGCCGTCGCCGCTCGTGCTGCCAGCGCACGTGCCGGAGGCGCCGCACCTGGTGGACTGCGCGGCGAGCGTGGCGCTCCGGGAGCGAACAGAGGCGGACGAGGAGGGGAGGGCCGCGCCGTGGAGTGGCGCGGATGGGTGCGACGCGCGACCCGCATGGGTACCATTGGGGGGCATGGAGCGTGTGGGGGGGGAAAGGGATCGGGGAATGGGGATTATGCGAGCATGGAGTTGGGGCATGGCGGTGGTTGCTGCTGCGCTAGCGCGTCCTCATCCCCGTCGTGTCGGAGGTGCACTGTGTCGACACTGTACAGTGTGACTGTGACTGCACCACGCCTCGTGCTCCAGCGGTCGTACGCCCACCGCGGGTCGCCACCGTACTTCTCACTCACCCCCCTCGCCATGTGCGCGCGCACCTCCCTGCGCGCCCCACCAGGTGCGCGGCCCCTCCAGTGCGAGTGCGCCCATGACGCGCCGCGTGCAAGCAGACATTTGGCGCCACCAGTTCCCGCGCGGCCCCTGTGACTCGCACCGCCTGCTGCTCGTCGACTGGTGCCTCCTGCGCTCCGCGCCCTCCTCCTCCCCTGCTGGCGCTGGCGGGGCGGAGTGGGATGCGCGGGGCAGTGCGGGGGCGTGGAAGGAGGGCATGGCGTGGCGGGTGCAGGGCATGGCGGCGCTGCTGGGCGTGGCCATGGCGCACAACCGCACCCTCGTGCCCCTGCCCCGCTCCTTCCCTGCTGCCTCCGCCAAGCCCTGCTCAGGTGCGCTCGTGGCAGGCGGGGGAGGAGATTTGATGAGGTCTAAACTGTCTCATGGACAACGGCTGCCGCATTTTGCCTTTCTTCTTATCTATACGTTCATGCATGCTGTGTGCGGCAAGCTCACTCACCACTCGCCAGCCCGCCTTCCTCTTGGTCCTGTCACGGCTCCCTTCTCTTCACGCCATCAAGGTCCCTTTTCCCCTCTCTCCCCTTTCTCCCCTCTCTCCCCTTTCTCCCCTCTCTCCCCTTTCTCCCCTTCTCCCCTTCTCCCCTTTCTCCCCCGTCTCTCGCATCTCCCCCTTTTCCCTTTTCTCCCCCTTCTCCCCCTTCTCTTCCTTTTTCCCTTTCTCCCCTTTCTCCCCCTACTCCCCCTTCTCCCCATTCTTTCCCGTGTCCCCTTTTCCCCCTTCTCCCCCTTCTCCCCGTTCTCCCCCTTCTCCCCTTCTCCCCCTTCTCCCCCTTCACCAGAGCAACAGCAGGAGGCGGACTGGGCGTGTTTCTTTGCGCCCATCACATCATCCGCGTGTGCGGCGTCAGCAGCAGCGCGCATGGCGGGCAAGTGCACGGGCAGTGCGGACGTGGAGGGCGCAGCCAAGGGCGCGGACGACGTGGTGTGTGTGGGGGAGGGCGCGGATGGGGATGCGCTGCTCACCCACGTGGACGTCAGGTGGGGGGGGAAGAGGGGGAGCGGAGGGGTGGGTAGGGGCAGGATTCGGGGGGTTGAGGGCAGGGCAGGAAAGGGAGAGCGAGTGGGAGGAATGATACTAGGCGTTGCCCAGTTCATGGACGTGTGTGCTGCGCGGTTCGCACTTGGCCTTTGAATTCATGTGACATGGACGCATGGAAAGTGGTACCGGCGTTACACACTTGTTTGCAATGAAGCAATGTCAGTAGGTATCCTCCCTGCTGCCATACCACGCATGTTCGTGTGCAGCCGGTGGGGCAACCCTCACAAGGAGGGTGCATACTCTCTTCTGGAGAATGATGAAGCCACAAGTGTAAACGACACACAGCTTAAGGTGCATTGCTCACCTCCTTCACCTCATACAGCACCACATGTCTAACCTATCCTCCTCTTCTTCCCACTCCTCTTCGAACTCAGTTGTCCCCACTGCCATCCACCTCTCAATTCGTTTCGCATCTGTTGCCAGCCTCCCATCACATCCCTCTCGTTTTCCCATGTCTTCCGCCCCCCTCACCCGCCGACATCAGGCGAACTGGTGGCGAGCGCAGGCAGTGCGCTTCCTGCTGCGCTGGCCGTCGCTGCACCTGTGCCACGTGGGCAACATGCAGCGCCATGCAGCGCTGGGCATGCATGCAGCAGCGCGCCTTGCAATCTTCACAGGGGACCAGGCCAACCTGCTGCACTCCGTCTCTGCCAAGGCTGCTGCTGCCGCTGCTGCCAAGGCAGGGGCAGGGGACCCCGCACAGGCTTACTTTAACATGAGCCGTGAAGCGGAGGAGATGCACCGTGTGATTGAATCCAAGGGTCCAGATCTGCGCACTGAGGTGTGGGTGGCAGCTGATCAGCATATCCCTCTGAGCAACTTTACATGTGCGGTTGCCGCTGCTGCTGCTGCTGCAAATGATACCACTGCTGCTGCTGCTGCCGAAGCTGCCGCTGCTGCTGTTGGTGCCGCTGCTGCTGCAGCTGCAGCTGCCGCTGCTTCTGCAGCTGTTGCTGCCTCTGCTTCTGCGGCTACTGCTGCCGCTGCTGCTGCTGCTGCTGCTCCTGCTCCTGCTCCTGCTCCTGCTCCTGCTTCTGCGCCTGCACCTGCACCTGCTGCAGAGGTGCCTAGAGTGAACGAGTTATACGAGAAGGATTTGCTGCAGCTTGCAGCAGAGCCATACATGGTTCGACCAATCACAGGCGTCCACATGTCCAGTGCCTTGTTAGGCCTTTCAAATCCCAGTGGTGTGGGGGTGACAGCAGCAGGCGTGGATGAGGCATCAGCAGTGAGTGGAGTGTTCATGTTTCATGTGAATCGAATGAGGCGCTACTCCCTTGACATGCGCCATGTGTGGATGGACACCGACTCACAGGTCAGCTCCCTCTCCCCCCTCACCGTCTTCTATGGTATTCTGTTTCTTGCAAGATGCACTCATGTGCGGTGCATGTGGCATCGCATTGGCTTGTGCACTGCTCTGCACCATCACTCATGCGCTGTGCTTTTTTGTGCCATCCCCCCTGCAGCCCTTCTTTGATGCAGTGCTCGCTTTCTCTGACTTCACAATCCTGCACTCGCGGCAGCACCAGCAGTCTGAAGCAGCTGGTGGTGGCAACAAAGGCGGGGAAGTGACAGCAGCACACCACCTGGCGCACCTCATCATGTCGTCACAGTGTGACCGCTTTGTTGGCTCACTCTCGTCTCGCTGGACACAGCTTATCCACGACCTCAGATGCACCAATGGACGAGCATACGCAGGAGATGTTGCTGTTTCCTTGGATTGATGCCTAAGGTGAACCTTTGATGCGCTCCCTCAAAGTGGCCCCTTTTCCCAACCTGCTGTTCAGCTTTGCAAACGGGAATGTGACAACAACTGCTGGGTTGTGAGGGCAATGTTTGTGTTGTGTAGTTGTTGTGTCGAGGTTGATTATTGTTCTCATTTTCCACTTCCAAGAGGATAAACGGGGAGTAAACAGCAGTACCATTTTCCCCAATAACGCTAAGCGAGCCTATAATGTGGTGTGGAGGGCATGGATGCTGGATGCACTTACGGAATAATGGAATAAATTGAAAATGGCATGGGACAAAACCAGTACACTAATTGTACCGCTGCTAATGCGCATAGATAAGATGGTATGCGTCTGATAAGAGCATGGGAGATGGGAGCAACGAACCAGGGTGGTAGTGGGCTCGCAAGAAATGGTCACCACGTTTCCCCCAGATGGTCGACATGGCGAGAAGTTGCAGGTGTAGGGAGGTTTGGTGAAACCACTGATCGGAGCAGGTACTCCAGTGGTTATGTCTGTTTGTGGCTTGTAAGGATGAGGTTCTGGTGCGCGCAACGGAATCATTTTTGCAGTGTGAACACCGAAGTTTAATGTGAAGTGCCTGTGTAGCTATTGTGGCGACCCACTTGTTTTCACTAAGCAGATCAACAAACAGGCCACAAAAATCTATTTGCTTTAGCTCGCGAGGGGATCGCCAACACATAGTATAGATTGGCAGATGCTGCAGATAGTCAACACATGTTCAGTTTGAATACCTACCTTCCTGCAAACTGCTATCACTGGAGCTGTAATAATATTAACTACAATTTACATCAAAAGTAAATGGTAACCCCAATCACGGGGGCCTGCTGAACCTCCGCATGAGGACAGCTTGGCAGTATATAAGAACTTAACCGGTTACTGTTAGTGTGTAAGAGATTCAGGAAAATAGAGGTTACTCTCCCCAATCTTGGACAGGAGCACGGTGAGAAGCCACTGCAAAACAAGGCACAAGAGTCAGTGAACGTCAGTCTCAGTTCCGGAGCATACCCCATTATCAAGAATTGGAGAGGCAAGAAGGACGTACCATGAATATGGTGCAATCCTGCTGCGACGATAACAATCGCTGCACACCAAGAGGAGAAGGCAAGAGCGCCTACAACAGCGACGCATTTCGTTACAACGACACCAGGAACGAACCCTCCTAGCAGCACTGCACCGACGTCCCACATGTGACCGGAATCAAAACGTCTCCGAACACCGTACGGGCCTTCCATTGCTTCCATCGTGTTTGCGTGCAACCGTAGCGAGGTGAATAACTTATACTAGGCGAGAATGAGACCATGAGCGTGGATGGAATTCACTAACCCAAACAGTGCCACGAGGTTCTCATATATGGTGGAACTAAATGGTGGACGAGGATCATTTAGGAAACACCTTCCGCGCTGCGGCAGCACAGGGAAGCTAGCGAAGCACTACATCCAACTCGAGTGACTCACTGCCGTGGTGATGCCTCCTGAATTCCATCAAAAACTTGCAACGCCGGGTCGTGTGCCTCAGCAGGACTCATGGTTCAGTTGGACAGCCCTCAATTTGCGGCGTGCTCTCGGTAATTTGACGAGAGGTCGGGTTCGAATGTTGGAGAGCAGACTTGCACCGCACTGGCCAAGCCACGTCCTCCTGCAGTTCGTTTCGTTTTTGTGGGCCGCGGAACTTCCGCTCCGCACCCTCCAAGGTTGGTGTATGTGTCAGCTGAACCTGCGCGCAAGGAAAGTCACATCCACCAAGATTCTGCATTGCCGGGGCGCTTTTTCCGTTTCACTAATTGGCAAACACGCAAAAGAGTTCCAGAGATTGTGGACCCGCTTTCTCAAAATCCATTTGAACAGCAAGCACCCAATCAGTACAGATTCAGAAATTAGTGAGTTCTGAGTCTTTACAATAACGTTCAAAAGATTTTACATGAAAGCAATTGCTAATGGGTAAAGAGTGGAATGGAATGAGCAAGCGAAGATTGCACCAAGTGGGTCAAACATTACATTGTGAGCGGAAACATGAGCACACAACTGTTACGAATAGTAATATTTGATATTACTGTACACTCCTCACCGCAGCAAAGAGAAGCACGCAGTAACGAGAATGAACGCGAACCGTCAGACGGTTGGAATTGACTCGAAGCGACGGACAGTTGGAACGCATCTGGACCGTCGGAAGCAGACGGCATCGGGCAGCTGCAGGCAGGATGGTTTTGGCGGGAACAGTTACGAAACTGTACGCGCCGCACGGTTGGGAGTGAATTGAATAAGTGAATGTACCCCTTAGAGTACATGGCTAGATAGGTCTGTTCGCATTCCCTTGTACTCTTATTTATATGACCTTGTTTGCATGTTTTTATTATCTCAAGCATTTACATTCACTCTGCTATTGAGATCAAGGGCCCACCAACTATCTCACTGCGTGCGAACCTTCCTGGGTAGATCCTGGGCTACGATCAATTTCTGATCGCAGCATGGTATGAGAGCGGCTCAGGAATCCTTCGCACTGCCACTCCCGAAAATTGCGACATTCGGAAAGTGGCGTCCGGCACACGCTCACGAGTGAAGATGGCCGGAGGATCTGGTGGTCAAACTAATCTGACGGCTGAAGCGCAACCCAATCCGGCTGCGACAAGCGAGAACACGACGACAATCAACTCCGAAGTTCTCGCACAACTTCTTCAGCGACTCACCAGCTTGGAGCAAGGGCTCCAAACATTGCGGAATGGCGATGCGGGAACATCCTCGCAACCCTCTCAACCGGCCCCGACTGGCCAGAACGCCACCCCGCAAACTTTCTCCCTCGACACCAATGGCTCAACCCCCAAGACTCCCCGTCCCAGTGAAGAGGCAATTCTCTCCGCTCAATCAAGGTTCCTCAGCATATCAAAAATAAAGACAAGTACCTGTTTTGACGGCAGAGACTTTTACACCTGGAGCTTCGAGCTGGAGCTCCTGCTTCAGAACGCCCAGATCTTCCACTATTTCGACGGGAGCTACGCGGAGCCTGCTGAGGACACCGACGACGCCAAGGCGCGATATTACAACGAGTCACTAATGGCGTACGGGGTGCTCCTGCGGAATATGTCGGCGGCGGAGCAGCTCAACATTCGTTCATACAAAACCACAGCTGCTCCAGCCCTTAACGCCTGGAGGCACCTGACGGGAGTCTACCAGCCCAAGGACTCCGTCTCTTCGAGCCGACTACTCCAGGAACTCCTGGAAACCAAGATGACCGCAGGGGAGAAAGTCAACAATTACCTTAACCGCTGTCGGAGCCTTCGCGATCAAATCGTGAAGTTGGGAAGCACGATTTCCGAGGAAATCTTCGTCAACATTGTGCTTCAAGGGCTCGGCCCAGAGTGGCGGCCCTGCAAGGCGCTTCTTCGACAGCAGGGGGTCATCTCGGAGGCCGCCCTTTGCGCCGCCCTTCTCGTCGAACAGAGGGATATGGATCAGCAGCGACCAGCGCCGCGACGAGAACGCGAACGGCTCGCCTTCTACGCCGACAACACTGAAGAGCGAAAGCCACGGCGCCTCTACTGCAAAATCCGCAGAAATTTGGGGCACTTGGCGGATCGATGTAAGAACCGATCACGCCCTCGCCAGACCAATCCGAGCACCTGGTCCGGCCGTCAAGACGCACGAGGCGACGTGCGTCCAGCCCAGGGGTATCAGCCCCCTCCCGCGCGCAACCTGAACCCCGCGGTTCAGCATCAGCAGCAGCAGCCGTCATCGACTGCCCCAGTTCGCAACGTCATGAGCAGCATGGCCATGACAGGCGAGTCGCGTCGTCGCCGCGTTCGCTCACCGTCACCTGAGCCGGCACCGCACCCGATTGGCGCGTTCACCAACAACAACATGTTCAGCCCGCGCCACGATTTCACCGACGACGACGACCAAGACTGGAATCTTCCAGTTCCGCTGCTTGAAAGTCCCCCGCATGTATCTGATATGCGGGTGGCGCCACGTGACTGGCTCTCGCGCGAACAGTTTTTGAAGTTCGACACTCCGCACATCGTCACGCCGCGACTGGCGCTGCTCGCACGTGACGACAACAAGCGCTACAACACCTGGTACCTGGACAGCTGCTGCGGCCAGCACATGGTGGGCTCCGAGCGTTACATATCCAACGCCGTCCCCACCCGTGCCGTCACGTACGTCACCGTGGCGAACAACACACGCCTGCGCGCAAGCGCGCAAGGCATCGTCGTGCTCAAAGCACGCGGGAGCCGCACGCACATCACGCTTAACGATGTGCTGATCGTCCAGAACCTGCGCTTCAACCTTCTGTCCGCCGCACAGCTCATGGATTGCGGCGTCGACCTCAGCACGGACCGCGCGACGCGAGATATCCTGCTGCACTATGAGGCTCGCAACTTCCCCCGACGACAGATCGGACGAGCGCACTCCGAAAATGGAGTGTACGTCCTGGATTTCGACATCCCCGACTGCAGCGGCGATTCGCACGAGCTGATTGACCTCGTGCCACTGCGCTTCGAGCACATCCACCGCAGGGACTGGAAGCACCCTGACGGCAGACCGTGGGTGCCGCATCATCCTCACCCACGCGAAACGGCGTTACACAACCCCGACCCCGACGGCATATGCAGGGATTGCCACACGCCGACGACCTCAACAAGCGCGATCGCCGGCCGCGGACTCGCCGCCATCGCTGAAGCAGAGCGTACCGCGCCTCCCGAGGAAGGGATGTCGCAGCTCGAGCTTGAAGTCGCTACTCACCGCGTGTTCGGCACCGATCAAAGTCCCCACGCTGGACCTCCCTCCCAGCGGCTCGACAACATCCTGCGCGGACAACGCCGCGGAAGCCTGGACTCACGAGGAGTCCCGCGCCCCTACACTCTCGAGGAATTCATGAAGGTCTACCCTCACTGGCGTGATCCCACGGCAAAACTCACCGTGGAGCAGGAGGAAGAACTGGCGCGCCGCGAAGCTGAGGAGCTTCGCCAGCAAAGTCTCACGGAAGCCCGCGGGACCTTCGCTTGCGTCGCCTGGGGAGCCGAGGAGGAAGAAAGTGTCTCCAATGTCCGAGGAGGGGGGTGGGGGAACGCTGGAGGATGGGGAACCAGTGATACTGGCGGCTGGGGCGACACTGGCGGAACCTGGGCCAACGCGAGCGGAGGATGGGGCGCCGTACCTACCGCCGCAGACAGCGGCTGGGGCACTTCCCGCGAAGAACGAAGGGGGGGAGAGGACATTCGCGAAGAAACCGAAGCAGCACCTGCAGTCGTTCCTCTCGGTCGTCCCCCGCGTCACATCCCGCTCGCACCACCCCCTGCAGACATTCCCCCGCGTCGCGACCCTTGGGACACCATCATCTGGGGCAACGAGCCGTCAACCCCGCGTCGCACTGTCTACGGACCTGCCCCTGAGCCACGCCAACCTACCTTAGTCCCTGGAACTATCCCTGGGACCAACATCCCACTCTCTGACATTCGCGACAGAGAGTTCTTGGCGCTGATGCTGACTACCGCGGCAGAAGAAGAAGAAGTCGAAGAAGTAGCGGCAGAACCTGCTCCTGTACCTGACGAAGACCCTGAAGAAGCGCGCGCGCGCTATATGCGCACCTCCGGCTTTCGCGCTGACGATGCCCTCTGGCATCAGCGCCTCGGACACCCTTCCCGCGCGACGCTGAAAAACTGCATCGACGCTGGCGTCTTCGCTCCTGGCGCACTCTTGCGCCCTGATGGCTCCGAAGTGAGTGGCGCGACACACCCGCGCAACTGCACCGTCTGCCCCGAAGCTGCGCTGAGCCACCAACCGTTCCCGCTGCTCGAACCTGGAACAAACCGCTACCCCAAGCTGCACAAGGTGTACAGCGATTTCCTGAACGTGGGGCATTGCGGAGTCGAGGATGAGCTATACACGCTCACCTTCATTGACGCTGGAACGCGCTATGTGTGGGTCGTGAATGTGGAGTCGCGAGACAGAGCCTACGAGGTATTTCGCCTCTGGCTGCCGCACGCGGAGCGGCAATCTGGGAAGAAGCTTAAGATTTGGCAATCCGACGGCGCGGCAGAGTTCAGGAGCAACCAGATGCAGACCTTCCTGGCACAGAAGGGGATCGAGCACCACATCTCTCTCCCCTACGCACACCAACAGCAGGGCGTAGCTGAGCGGACGAACCGCACACTAATGACGAAGGTGCGCGCGCTGATGAAGCAGTCGAAACTGCCGCCGATCTACTGGACCTACGCTATGCACCACGCCGTGCGGGTGCACAACCTGCTTTCGACCACCGCCATCACCGGCAATCTGTCCCCGCACGTCAAGTGGACCGGGACTAAGGGGGACACATCGATGCTGCGCGTATGGGGATGCATGGTGCAGTACCGCCCGCCAACGTCAACTATTGGCAAATTCGCCAGCCGCGCGCGCTGGGGAATTCACCTCGGCATCAGCCACGAACACAAGGCGTGGATCGTGCTGGACCTCCTCAGTCAGAAGACTGCCAACGCTCGCGACGTCATATTCTACGAACGTCTCTTCCTCGACCAATTCCGCCGCGACGAGCAAGCGAACGCGAATCGCGTCTATACCAACGATGGCCACAGCTACGCAACGCCTGAAGACGAAGCCGCTGCAGCAATCCTGGAGCAGGATACAAGGGGAGAATTCGCATGGGAGGATCGGCGAAGCAACGACGACGACGACGACGACTCCTCTGGAGGAGGAACAGGCGGAAGCGGCGGAGGCGCAGCACCACCAGCACCTGACCCTGAAAGCGACGACGACGATGTGCAGGAAGTCGTCCCGCAACATCGCCACGACAGCACCGTCTCGGGACTGCAGCTGCTCGGACTTCACGCTGCAACCTCGAAAGCGCCACGCGTCATCGAGCCCCGAAATCCGCGCGAGGCCCTCTCTGGACCACACAGCAAGGAGTGGCGCGAAGCGATGGACGCGGAAATCAAGGCACTGGAATCACGCGACACCTGGGTGCTCGTCGACCGCGCAGCAATCAAAGGCGCAAGAATTCTCTCGGGGAAGTGGGTCTTCCGCGTGAAGACCGCGGCGGATGGAACGATCGAGCGCTTCAAGGCGCGCTGGGTGGTTCGCGGCTATGACCAGAGGCATGGGATCGACTTCGACCAGACATTTGCCCCAGTCAGCCGCCACACCTCCGTCCGCATCCTGCTCGCCATCGCAGCCGCAAGGCACCTGCCACTCCGTCAAATCGACGTGAAGAACGCGTTCCTGTACGCGTTAGTGGACGCCGTGATCTACGTGGAGCAGCCACACACCTACGGCGAAGGGGATTCGCGTGTGTGTCAGCTGCGCAAGTCTCTCTACGGCATCAAGCAGGCTCCGAGGCTGTGGCAGCAGTACCTGCACAACATCCTGCTTGAAATCGGGTTCAAGCAGATGCCGCATGATCCAGGGATGTACCGCCGCGACTTCCGCGGGGAATACATTCTCCTCACCGTGTACGTCGACGACCTGCTTTACACAGGCTCAAACAATGAGCTTCTGGAGCAGTTCGAGAAGGCCTTGGCGGGGCGCGTCGACATCACGTGCAACTACGAGGTGAAGCAGTTCCTGGGCCTCAACATCTCCTACGCACCTGAGGCCATTCACCTCTCAGCGGCTAAGTACGCAGAGGAGTTAGGGAAGCGATTCAACATTTCACCTGCGCCTCTCTCAACTCCCTACCGAACCCCCGGACCGAACCACAAACCTGACAACAAAGCCCTATCCCCTGCTGGGATTCAGACTTACCAGCAGCAGCTGGGATGCCTCCTCTTCGCCTCTGTCACCTGCAGGCCAGATCTCTCCTACATTGCGAGTCAGCTCGCGCAGTACTCACGCAAACCAACGGCCGAGAATCACCTAGACCTGCAGCGCGCCCTTCAATTCTTCGTTTCAACGCCCAAGATTGGGCTGTGCTACTCAACTGCACCAACTCCATCCTTCAACCTCATCGGCTACGTGGACGCCGATCACGCAGCAGACCCCGACAATCGACGGTCCAGGACCGGCTTCCTATTCTGACTCGAGCCATCGGGACCAATCTCCTGGAACTCACAGAAGCAGGAATTGGTTGCCCTGTCATCCGCCGAAGCAGAATTTACCGCAGCAGTTCGCGAAGGCCTCTATCTGCAGGAACTCCTGCGAGAGGCGAAAATTCCGACTTCGCCGAGCTTCCGCCTTCACTGCGACAACCAGAGCGCGATTCGTATCGCGAACAAACCTGGTTTCGTCAACCGCACCAAGCACATTGCGCTGCGGTACTTCTTTGTGAAGGACGAGGTGGACAAGGGCAAGGTCAACTTGACCTACTGCCCGACGGGTGACATGGCAGCGGACTTCCTCACGAAGCGACTGCCACGCCAGCAGTATCAGCATTGTTCCGAACTCAGCGGCGTGGTCAAGCAGGTCAAGTCGAGCTACGGTCAGGAGTGAAGGGGGGTGTTACGAATAGTAATATTTGATATTACTGTACACTCCTCACCGCAGCAAAGAGAAGCACGCAGTAACGAGAATGAACGCGAACCGTCAGACGGTTGGAATTGACTCGAAGCGACGGACAGTTGGAACGCATCTGGACCGTCGGAAGCAGACGGCATCGGGCAGCTGCAGGCAGGATGGTTTTGGCGGGAACAGTTACGAAACTGTACGCGCCGCACGGTTGGGAGTGAATTGAATAAGGGAATGTACCCCTTAGAGTACATGGCTAGATAGGTCTGTTCGCATTCCCTTGTACTCTTATTTATATGACCTTGTTTGCATGTTTTTATTATCTCAAGCATTTACATTCACTCTGCTATTGAGATCAAGGGCCCACCAACTATCTCACTGCGTGCGAACCTTCCTGGGTAGAACCTGGGCTACGATCAATCTCTGATCGCAGCAACAACAAGTAGTGAAAATACCACACAGTGCAGCATCACTAAAGCTAGTTGCATGCGAAGAACGATCAATGCATGTGCATAGTTTATTACGCGTTTTAGTCGGTTATGAAGGAATATTAAAACTTCTTAAGGTACCATATTATCCCTTCCTTCTTTAAGGCCTCCGCTTTTGTTTATGCGCGCATGTCATGGAATGGAAAGGTAGGCTTTTAAAGCGCTCAAGGAGGACAAGAATTTTCTTGATCTTGCCTCGGGGCACCTGACGATCTTCAACTAGTTCCGCCTCCAGATGAGCAACTGAATTAATCGTAAACCTTGTGGAATTTGACTCATGTGGCCGAGGATATTCTTGAGGGAGACGATTGGCTCGGATGCTGGTCGGTTCAGGGCGGGGGTGATGTTATAGCGGTTTGTTCGAGTCTGGCGTAGGGTCTAGGTAGGCTAACGTAACAACGAGCTGACATAGTTGTCTGCTGGCTGGTGGGCAATGAGTGGTTTTATGATGTGGTTGACCTTGAAAGTTCTACAGTAACGGGGTCGAAGCTTTGGTGAGAACAGAAGTTGAAGGTTCATTTTTTGGCAAGCAATACAAAGTTGTCGAATTGGTAATTGTCAGGGCGGCTGTGTCGGTCGATGTTGCACTAACAGTTTCTGTTCGCCTTTTTTTGTCATTCTATACGTGGGATCAAGCAGCCAGTATTCGTGCGCAAATGTTGGACTTATGATGATGGCTGCAACCAGGGCTGATTATTCAAATAAAACCACTCTGACTGTTTTGTGTCTGAAAGTCTAGGCAGGAATGAATGAACTAGAATGAAGTTGGGTACAAATATGAAACCCAAAAGAGGCTATACCCCATATTGGCTGTCAAACATATATGCTGCTTATTGTGTAGGCTGTAGTGGGGTAGCCCATATGGGGTACAACCCAAATTAGGGTTTCCTACTTGTACCCATCTTCTTGCTAGTTCATTCATTCCTGCTGCTAGATTCTAACATGGTTTCAGAGCACTAAGGTCCGTAGGACCGTTTTTTTTTTTCGGGCCCACCTACCGCTGCGGTTACCGCGCTACCCCACGTACCTGCCTGCCTTGCCTTGCCTTGTGACGTGCTGCGCTACGCGCGCCGTCCAGCAGCCCTAGCGCTGCCTCCTGCTGACCTAGGCCCGCGAACAGCCCCTGCAGACCCGTTCGGCCCCCTGCTGCCGCGCGCTGCCCGCACCGAGCCCGCGCAGCCCGCGCCGAGCCGCGCGCAGCCCGCTGCTGCCGCGCGCTGCCCGCACCGAGCCCGCGCAGCCCGCGCCGAGCCGCGCGCAGCCCGCACCGAGCCGCGCGCAGCCCGCTGCAGCCGCGCGCAGCCCGCACCGAGCCGCGCCCAGCCTGCTGCTGCCGCGCGCAGCCCGCGCCGAGCCCACGCAGCCCGCGTCGAGCCGCGCGCGGCCTGCTACGGCCTCGCGAGGCCCGCGCGCGGCCCGCAGCAGCCCGCGCCGAGCCGCGCGCGGCCTGCTACTGCCTCGCGCGGCCCGCGCGCGGCCCGCAGCAGCCCGCGCCGAGCCGCGCGCGGCCCGCTACTGCCTAGCGCGGCCGCGCGCGGCCTGTAGCAGCCCAGCGCCCTATCAGCGCAGCCCGCGCCGAGCCGCGCGCGGCCCTCTGCCTCGGCCACGACCTGCCGCTGATGCGGCCCCGCCCTGCAGCTGCCACGGCCAAGACCTGCCGCTGATGTGGCCCCACCCTACAGCTGCCGCGACCCCGACCTGCCGCTGACGCGGCCCCACCCTGCGACTGCCGCTGAAGCGGTCCCGCCCTGCAGCTGCCGCGGCCCTACTCTGCAGCCGGTGTTGCGGCCCCGACGTCGCCGCTGTCGTGCGCCTACTCGGCCGCCGCCCGTCGAGCGCCGACCCTGCTCGCCCGGCGAGCGCCTGCTCTTCCAGCCTTTGGTGAGCGCCTGCCTGCCTGCCTGCAGGCCTGCCTGTCTGCCTGCCTGCCTGCCTGCCTGCCTGCCTTCCTGCCTGCCTGCCTGCCTGCCTGCCTGCCGGCCTGCCTGTCTGCCTGCCTGCCTGTCTGCCTGCCTGCCTGCTTGCCTGCCGGCCTGCCTGCCTGCCTGCCTGCTTGCCTGCCTGCCTGTCTGCCTGCCGGCCTGTCTGCCTGCCTGCCTGCCTGCCTGCCGGCCTGTCTGCCTGCCTGCCTGCCGGCCTGTCTGCCTGCCTGCCTGCCTGCCTGTCGGCCTGCCTGCCTGCCTGCTTGCCTGCCTGCCTGCCGCGCCTGCCCTGCCCGCGCTACTGCTGCTACTACTGCTACTGGCACGTGGCCAGATGCAGCTCCAGCGACGTTCACGCGAGCCTCTCACGCCCCAGCAGCTTAGTGAGTGGTATACTAGTTGGGGCTGTCGCGGTAGCCGTCGTAGCTGTCGCCCTGGAGCTGGTCAGTTGGGGGCGTCTGGCAGTGGCCAGCTGCAGCTGCAGCGGCGCCCACGCGAGACACTTACGTCCCGGCAGCTCCAGGAGTGGTACGTTCAGAGTAGCAGGTCTACGCGTACAGTTCGTTGCCCGTACGTCATTCGCACAGGTGATCGGACTGGTCAGCCTTGCGGGACGCTTGGTCACACACAGTCCCGCTGCTTCGCCCGTCTGAGCGACGCCTGGCGTACCGAGTTTGGCGACGAGGCTGAGCTCCCCACCTGGGTGGAGCTGCTTGGACAGAGGGTAGATATCTTTGCGCTTGACTATGATGCTATTCTCACTGCCATGTATGCATTGTCTACTAGTGTTGACCGTGCCTGTTACCTGTGCGTACCGCCTGACCCTGGTATAGAGCCTGCTGCTCTCGGTACTGGTGAGGCTGCTGCTCTAGGTGCTCCTGCGTCTCCTGCTCTAGGTGCTGGTGCGGCTGCTGCTCTAGGTGCTAGTGCATCTCCTGCTCTAGGTGCTGGTGAGTTTGCTCTCTCTGGTACTGCGCCTGCTGCGGTCTTGCACACCTTCACCCTTGACTCAGGAGCTTCCCGCTCTTTCTTTCGCGACTGCACCACACTCACGCCGCTCAGTCGGCCAGTTCCAGTCTCCCTGGCGGACCCCTCTGGGGGTCCAGTCCTTGCCCACTACTCCACGGTTCTGCCGTGTCCGGCCGTCCCGTCTGGCTTCCTGTCAGGTCTTTACCTCCCCTCGTTCTCTACAAACTTGGTGAGTGGAGCTGACCTCCAGGATGGGGGGGTTGACCAGTTCACTCCTGCGAGTCAGCGAGTGACTCACTGTACGTGTGCTCGGACGGGCCGACACTTCGCCACGTTCACCCGTGCACCTCGCTCGAGTCTGTACACACTAACCACTGAGTCCCCTCAGGTAGCTACGTCTGCGTCTACGTCTGGTCAGCTGGCAGCCCCCTGCGAGTGTCGCGCTTTGTCGCACGACACTCTCCTGTGGCACCACCTGTTAAATAATATATATTTGTATTAACTGCCTGTAGCATAACATAGTGTAGTTATCTTGCTTGTTAGGTGGTGCACCTTTCTTCTTATGCTTGTTCTTTCCTATTTGTATCCTTGCACCTATAGTGAACCCCTCCTCTTTTGGTCAAACTCTCTCGACATTCTTCTTTCACCCCTAAACCCTAGTCCTAAGTTATCTTAGGATTCTAACATGGTATCAGAGCCTTGTCCTTCCTAGGACCTATTTTTCATGGGCCCACCCGATCCGCCGTCACACATGGCGACCTATTTTTCTGCTGCAGTAGCTGCGCAAGCTGATGGCGTCGAAATCACCTCCCTGCACGGTTCGCGGGCGTTTCGCACGCGCTTCGGGTGCGCGCGTCGCGCACGTGCTTCGCGCACGCTTCGGGAGGGCGCTCGCGGCCCTCGTCGTCCGCCTCGTCGCGCGGACCCCGCTGCTTCGTTGCCCCGCCCCACGCTACCCGCCCCCCTTGTCCCGTTGCGAGCAGCTGCGTACGGCCGTGCGCAGCCGCGCACAGCCGCGCGCAGCAACGTACAGCCGCGTACGGTCGTGTGCAGCCGCGCACAGCCGCGCGCACTGCAGTTGCATGCGTGCGCAGCTGTGCGCACCTGCGCGCGTGGCGGCTGCGCTACGCACGGCTGCGCGCGGCTGCACGCGCATCTAGAGCCGCATGCGCAGCCCCTACCCCGCCCGCCTTCTCCTCCCGCTCCCTGCTGCGCGTGCAGTAGTGGGAAGGGGGGGAAGGGGGGGTGGGGGAGATGAGGGAGTGGCGGTAGGGATGCCGCGCCTGCTGGCGTGGGGGTGAGTGTGAAGGGGTGGCAGGAGTGAAGTTTCAGCATCAGCCGCTTCCGCCTCCTATTTGTTTTTCCTTCAGCTGCTGCTGGGGGGGGAAGGGGTGAAGGGGTGGTAGGAGTCACTCCTCCCTGCCTCGCCTTCGTGGCATGCACCGCCTGTCGCACGACACTCTCCTGTGGCACCACCGCCTTGGTCACCCCTCCTTGCCTCGCCTGCGTAGCATGCACTCTCGTTCCCTGGTTTCTGGTCTTCCCAGGTCTCTGCCTGCTCTCCCTCCCTCGCCTGCGCCGCCCTGCATTCCTTGCGTCGAGGGGCGGCAGCGCGCCGCTCCTCACTCCTCCTCGTTCCCTCCCACAGAGGCTCCCTTGCAGACTCTCCACCTGGACGTGTGGGGCCCAGCCCGCGTCCGTGGACTGGGCCACGAGCGGTACTTCCTGCTGGTTGTCGACGACTACACGCGCTACACCACGGTCTTCCCCTTGCAGAGCAAGGGGGACGTCCCTGCTGTTTTGATCCCTTGGATCCGCGCTGCTCGTCTCCAGCTCCGCGACCGGTTCCAGCGGGACTTTCCTGTCCTGCGTCTGCACTCCGACAGAGGTGGTGAGTTCACCTCAGACCTCTTGGCAGCCTACTGTGCGGAGCACGGCATCCGCCAGTCGTTCACGCTTCCGGCCTCTCCGCAGCAGAATGGGGTTGCTGAGCGCCGCATTGGCTTAGTCATGGAGGTCGCTCGTACCTCCATGATCCATGCGGCGGCTCCCCATTTTCTGTGGCCATTTGCGGTCCGGTACGCCGCGCATCAGCTCAACCTCTGGCCCCGTGTCTCCTTGCCGGAGACCTCGCCCACACTGATGTGGACGGGGAAGGTTGGCGATGCGTCGCGTTTCCGGGTCTGGGGTGCTCGTGCCTTTGTCCGCGATACCACTGCGGACAAGCTCTCCGCCCGCGCTGTTCCCTGTGTCTTCCTTGGCTTTGTCCCTGACGCGCCTGGTTGGCAGTTTTACCACCCCACCTCGCGCCGTGTCTTTGCGTCTCAGGACGTCACGTTCGACGAGTCGGTTCCCTTTTACTGTCTCTTCCCCTACCGCACTGCCCCGCTCCCCCCCCCGCCGCTCTTCCTCGCTCCAGGTGCTCCCCAGGTAGACCCCCTCCCCGCTCCAGGTCCTGCTCCTTCAGGTGTGTCTCAGGTAAACCCTCTCCCTTGTCTGCGCCGGTTGAGGTCATTGGTGACTCAGGTCCTGCTGAGGGTGGTCCTGCTCGGGGTGCTACTTCTGGGGGTGCTGAGCCTGGGGGTGCGGAGCTTGAGGGTGTGGAGCCTGGAGGTGCTGAGCCTGAGTGTGAGGGGTCTGGGGGTGCTGAGCTTGGCAGTACTGAGTCTGGGGGTGCTGCGCCTGGGGGTACTGAGGCGTCTGGTGAGCAGTCTCCCTGGAGTGGCCGTCTCCGTAGTCGCTCCTCTTGTTCCTCGCCGCTGCCCTCTCGTCGTCGACTCCCCCTCTCCTCCCTGCAGCGGGTTGAGTGGTACCTTGACCGTCAGGGCCGCGCTTTTGGAGCTGGTGACTCTGCTCCTTGAGTTGTTTTTCCTGGAGGCTCTGCTGCTGCTGAGGGTGCGGGCGCTGGAGGTTCTGGTGCTGCTGGAGGTCCTGGTGCTGGTGGCGCTGGAGCTGGAGGTTCTGGAGCGACTGAGGGTGCTGGCACTGGAGGTTCTGGAGCTGCTGGAGGTGCTGGCGCTGAGGGTGCTGGCACTGGAGGTTCTGGAGCTGTTCGAGGTGCTGACGCTGAGGGTTCGGAGTCTACTGTTGTGCGGTCTCCTTGGAGTGGCCGCCTTCGTCCACGTGTGCCTGTCACCTCACAGCAGCTGCACGACTGGTACGGTCGCCGTCTGCGTCGCGCTTCTGGAGCTGGGGGCTCTGCTGCTGGAGGTACTTCTGCTGACGTCACTGGAGCTGGGAGTGGTGCTGGTCTCGGAGGTACTCGTACTGGGGGTACTGGTGCTACTGGGGCTGGAGGTGCTGAGCCTGCGGGTGCTGCTGCTGGGGACACTGCGGCTGGAGACCCTGGGACTGGGGGTGCCGGTTCTGGGGGTGCTGCTACTGGTGACGCTGAGTCTGGAGGTGCTGGCGCTGGAGGTACCGGTTCTTCGCTCCGCCGTCTCCGTCGTCTCTGCCGCCGCCTGACTCTGCTCTTCGTCAGGTTGTCTACTGGTCTTCCGTTACAGCCTGGCTCACCGCTGCCTGCTCCCTCTCCTTACACTGAGCAGACAGGTAGTCTTGCTGAGCGTCGTGAGCCTGCGTCGCGTCCTGTCTCGCCTGTTCGTCCTTGTCGTACCGTTCGTCGTGTTCCTCGTCAGCGTCAGCCGGCTGTCCCCGGCACACGCCTTGTAGCCCTGCGTCGGTCCTCTCCTCCGGAGCGTACTCCTCTTCCGTCTCCTCCTGCGTCCTCTTTGCCTGACGTCGCGGATCCTGAGTCTGACCGGTTTCGTGCTGAGCACCCTACTGTCACGCGTCTGCTAGCCACAGTTGTCACTGACCCGTCGTTTGAGTCTGCTGCTGCGTCTGCCCTAGTCGCTGAGCTTGTTGACTTTGCTACTGCCTGTCGTCTAGACTTCGCTGCCAGTCTTGTTGCTGAGTCTGAGTCTGTCTGTCCTCCGTCCGTCGGGGGTGAGTGTGCTCTTAGCACGGACGTCCTTGAGGACAGGCACGAGGACCTTGAGTGTCTTGCGGCTGCTGCGCCTCATCTCGTGGCCATGCTGCTTGCCCCTGAGGGAGACCCGGATGCACCAGACATCCCGACCCCGCGCTCTTACGCTGAGGCGATCGCGGGTGAGTACTCCTCTCAGTGGCAGACAGCCATGGACGCAGAGATGGCATCCTGGAAGTCCACAGGCACTTACGTCGATGAGGTTCCCCCTCCTGGGGCGAACATCGTCGATGGCATGTGGATTTTCAGGGTGAAGCGGCCGCCTGGTTCTCCGCCTGTCTTCAAGGCTCGTTACGTTGCTAGAGGCTTCAGTCAGCGAGAGGGAGTTGACTTCTTTCAGACCTTCTCCCCCACCCCGAAGATGACCACTCTTCGGGTACTGCTGCACGTTGCCGCTCAGCGTGACTACGAGCTTCACTCTCTTGACTTCAGCACAGCCTTCTTACAGGGCAACCTGCACGAGGAGATCTGGCTGCGCCGCCCACCTGGCTTTACTGGGTCTTTCCCTCCTGGTACCCAGTGGAGCCTCCGCCGGCCAGTCTACGGTCTCCGCCAGGCACCTCGTGAGTGGCACGACACACTGAGGACTACACTTGCGGCTCTTGGGTTCGCTCCTTCCACTGCTGACCCGTCGCTGTTTCTGCGCACCGACACTTCCCTGCCGCCGTTCTGCCGTTCTACATCCTCGTGTACGTCGACGACCTGGTCTTTGCCAGTGCTAACACTGAGGCTCTCGCTCAGGTGAAGTCGGAGCTGCAGAAGAGACACACGTGCACAGACCTGGGTGAGCTGCGCAGCTACCTTGGCTTGCAGATCACCCGGGACAGAGCACGGCGCACCATCACCCTGACTCAGTCACACATGGTGCAGCAGGTCCTTCAGCGCTTCGGCTTCTCCTGGTCCTCCCCACAGCACACTCCTCTGGCTACAGGTCACTCGCTCTCAGCTCCACCTTCGGACGAGTCCGTAGAGCCGAGTGGTCCTTACCCAGAGTTAGTTGGCTGCCTCATGTACCTGATGACTTGCACTCGTCCTGACCTCGCGTACCCTCTTGGCCTCCTGGCTCGCTACGTGGCTCCTGGTCGGCACCGACCTGAGCACATGGCTGCTGCTAAGAGGGTACTGCGCTATTTGTGCAGTACATCAGGCATGGGGCTAGTGCTTGGAGGACGGAGTGAGGTGGTGCTCACTGGGCACTCAGACGCGTCTTGGGTTGACGACCAGACTACACAGCGGTCGTCACAGGGTTACACCTTCAGTCTTGGCTCTGGCTCTGTTTCTTGGCGGTCTACACGCTCGTCTTCTGTTCTCAGCTCCAGTTGTGAGGCTGAGATCTACGCCACCGCCATGGCTGCTCAGGAGTTACGCTAGCTCACCTACCTGCTGACTGACTTGGGTGAGCGGCCTCGTTCTCCTCCAGTGCTGTACGTTGACAACAAGGCGGCCATTGCCTTGTGTGAGGAGCACAGACTGGAGCACAGAACGAAGCACATTGCTCTGCGTTACTTTCTGGCTCGAGAGTTGCAGCAGCGAGGTCAGCTTCGTCTTCGTCATGTGGCTGGGGCGTTTGCTGTAGGGTTTCCTACTTGTACCCATCTTCCTGCTAGTTCATTCATGTCTGCTGCTAGATTCTAACAATTGGCTACCCCACTACTGCCTACACATATATATCACACATATATATCATTTGACACACCCCCATAGGCAAAGTGGGGAGAGCAAGGGGTCACAAGACCAGTCAAGAGAAGCAAAGCATGCTCGTTGACGTACCGGGTGACCTGGCAGCGCTACTGAAGCAATATAGCGAGATTTTCCTTCACGACCTACCGAAGGGACTGCCACCTCAGTGACTGCACAACCATAGGATAGAATTCGAATCGAGGGAACAGCTGACAGTACAGCAACAATTTCGACTGACCCAACCCGAACTAGACGAACTGCGGAAACAGTTTTATTACATGCTAAAAAACGGTTCATTCGGCCGAGCTCGTCACCTTTCACGGCACCGATACTCTTCAGACCGAAGAAAGACGGGTACTTTCGTATGTGCATAGACTACCGCACACTGAACCAAGTTATCATCAAATCTCTTTACCCTATCCCGCGAGCCGACAAACTGATCGACCAACTTCGCACAGCTCGGGTTTTCTCGAAAATCAACCTTCGAGGAGGTTACCATCAGATCCCCGTCAACCCACGCGGCTGCCCAAAAACAGCCTTTTGAACCTGCTACGGATCATTCGAATACACGCTAATGCCCTTTGGACTAACCAAAGTTCCGCGACTATCCAAATGACCATGAACGATGCTTTCCGCACGCTTTTAGAAAAGTGCGTAGTCATCTGCCTGGACAATATACTGATTTACAGCCCAGACAGAACACAACACCTATCAAAGAAGTTTTAAAAATCCTGAAAGAGAACCGCTTACTGACCAAAACCCCTAAGTGTGAGTTTTTATAGGACGGACTAGAGTTTTTAGCGCATGTTATTTCAGCCGACAGGGTGGAAATAGACCCGAAGAAGATCGCGATGATTCAAGGATGGCAAGCACCGACAAATCTAACCGAGCGCAGAGCTTTTGGAGTTCGTCAACTAAGTGCGCCGGTTCGTCCCTGTCATGGCAAAGCTGACCGCCCCGCTGACAGATCTGATGAGGAAGGGGGTTGAGTACACGAGTGGGGAGAAAGAGCAAGCTGCCTTTTCGGTCCTCAAGAAAATTTTGTGCTCGCCACCTGTACTGCACATTGTCGACCCACACCGCTTGATCTAAGGGTACATTCCTGTGTCGACATTTGTGTCTCAAAGCGTTTGTGACGCGTAAAAACGACATAGAACGTACAATGTCTCAATCGCGAGTCGCTTTCTAGCTGACGTCGCGGGCGAATTGAAAACCGACGCATCATTTTTGTAAAATCGCATGCGGTTCGAAATGTCAATGTACCTGGTCTTCCCGAAATGCCAATTTCGCGCGGGAAAGAATCCCGCGCGTCGAAACCACACCCCAGCCGCGAGATTGAAGAAACAGGTGTAGAATATTTTTTTCCGCTCGATCAAATGAGCCCAACTATGCATTTCGCATGGTCGCCCAGTTTCGTGGTACATTGATTTTTTGTGACGCGAGATTGCCAAAATTTTTCGACGCGACGGATTGAGACATAAATTTCGACACAGGAATGTACCCTAATTGGCCATCGACGCAAGCGACATCGCCGTGGGAGCAGTACTGCTGCAGGACTTCGAGAATGGCCTCCAGCCTATTG
Source organism: Closterium sp. Yama58-4 (assembly GCA_947470075.1). Classification (NCBI taxonomy): domain Eukaryota; kingdom Viridiplantae; phylum Streptophyta; class Zygnematophyceae; order Desmidiales; family Closteriaceae; genus Closterium; species Closterium sp. Yama58-4. Next base: position 137,228 of record CANIUD010000612.1, on the reverse strand, counting down.
AGTACAAGTCTCGCAAGCTTCACCCGCCCGAATGTAACTATCCGATAAACGACCGCGAGATGCTAGCGATCATGCACGCGTTCAAAGTATCTTCGCGCCCAACCGAACCTCAATCCGCGACAGATTCGCTAGTTGGATATTATGGAATCCAACTTCTACTACATCGTCACGTACAAAAAGGGACTGTTGAACATTGCTGACGCACTTACTCACCCCATTGTCCTACTTCATGCCATCCTACTCGCCCAAACCAACCCACTGTAACAGGCTATTCGCCCACGAATATCGCGCCGACTCATTTTGCACGACCGGAAATTCACAGCAACTAACAAAAGCAAAGGGGGTGTACTACTTTAAAGCCGCTACTAATCGCATCTGGGTACCAGCGTACTCACTGCTAAGGGAATTGCTACTGCAGGAGGCACACGACGGGGTTACCTTGTCAGAGGTCCACTGGTGATCCCCGATTGATCCTAGGGAAGGGTTACAGGCACGTTGGCCTGGGGGGTTATGGGCGCACTCACCCGCTACATAAACAAGCCATTTTATCCAAATGGTTAGTGACTAGGATTCTGACATGGTATCAGAGCGAAGGTCTCGGGTTCGATTCCCGGTGTGTGCACCTCGGGCATCCTAGTGCGGGGGCGTGTCAGAGGTCCACTGGTGATCCCCGATTGATCCTAGGGAAGGGTTACAGGCACGTTGGCCTGGGGGGTTATGGGCGCACTCACTCGCTACACAAACAAGCCCTTTTATTCCAGTGGTTAGTGGCTGGAATTCTGACATGGTATCAGAGCGAAGGTCGCGAGTTCGATTCCCGGTGTGTGCACCTCGGGCATCCCAGTGCGGGGGGGTGTCAGAGGTCCACTGGGGATCCCCGATGATCCTAGGGAAGGGTTACAGGCACGTCGGCCTGGGGGGTTATGGGCGCACTCACCCGCTATATAAACAAGCCCTTTTATCCCAGTGGTTAGTGACTCAGTTATTCTGACATGGTATCAGAGCGAAGGTCTCGGGTTCGATTCCCGGTGTGTGCACCTCGGGCATCCCAGTGCGAGGGGGTGTCAGAGGTCCACTTGTGATCCCCGATTGATCCTAGGGAAGGGTTACAGGCACGTTGGCCTGGGGGGTTATGGGCGCACTCATCCGCTACACAAACAAGCCATTTTATCCCAATGGTTAGTGACTGGAATTCTGACATACCTCGGATCACTTCGAGGTAGAAAAGACGCGACAGCAACTTCAGCGGTATTACTACCCGCCGGAGCTGTTGACCGACGTACAGCACAACATGGGGTTATGTCCTATGTGTCAGGTGATGAAGAGCTCGCAAAAAAAGAAAGGCGGGTCAATTAGAGCCGATTCCCCCGAGCGTGCCTAATAGCAGGTTACAATGAATTTCGTCATAGGGTTACTTTCGAGCCCTGGGGGTAACAATGAGGCTATATTCATCGTTGACATACGGAAGAAAATGGCTCACTTCGTTGCGTGTAGGAAATCGATCTCGGCCGAAGAAAACGCTCACCTGTTCATCGCAACTCTCGTTCGACCGCACGGGGTACCACCCGGGATAATCAGCGACCGCGACACGAAGTTTATCAGCAACTTCTGGAAGAACCTTGGGAGAAGTTTGGGACCAGGCTACTGTTCAGCTTGTCGTGCCACTCCGAGACAGAGCGAACGAACACGACTATTGGGAAGTTGATTCGTGCCACGTGCGACGATCCGACAATACGGGAGCGGTAGCTGCCACTGATCGAATTCGCCTACAACAACGCAATGTCGGCAACAACGCAGCAGTCCCCATGACATCATGTCCGTACAACCCAACGCCACGTGCACAATAGTTTGGCAAGGTTTTGCAACCTGCCCGAGCATGAGCAGCATATGCAATAAAAAAGCCAAGATCATTAATGGAAGGGAAGGGGGTAGCAGAAGGGATTTTTTCGACATTAATTACCGCGTTCTTTCAAAATCGCATACAGCAGCAGCTGTTGTTCGCCAACTTCGCGCGAATGTTTCACCAAACCCTGCATCGCTGGCCCGGCTGAGTCGGGCTACGCTTTGGGACTAGCCCGAACCTCGATGGCAGCCTAGCACTAGCTTGTTTGCACGCATCGCTTGAACATTTGCATGTATTCGCGTATAAGTATTCGGTCATACCTCTGCTCATGCTTTGTACTTGTTCAAAAACCTAGTGCTATCCTCGTATCTCGTTCCATTGCACTCGTAGCACAACCTGATAATGGCATGAGAAACAAATGTGGTTTATTAGAGAATTTAAAATAATATCTATGGTCGTTGTGTATGATTGAATACATAGTCTTGTTTAGGTCATGTTTCCGCCATAAAAATAGTGAAAATATTCGTTTTAATGGTATTGTTTTGTGATGTGGAATTAAAGATTGCTTGCAAAGCAAAGAATAGATGTTGAATCTTTATATTCTATCTAAGGGATTCCGTTCAAGAAATTCGGGCTTGCTACACTGATTTGAGTTATTGATGTGGCTACCCACATCGGAACCACGCATCCCTGAAATTCTTCCCCACATCCTGCGTGCCTTGTGCATCAACATCCCTCACAAGGTTCCCCCACACGCGCCCCTCTTTCCCCTCCGCTCCCTCGAACTGTCGGGACTCCGGGGGCGCAAGCTAGAAGCGCCAAGTAGCAGAGGACAAGGACGGAGGAGCAGACACCCACGCCCAGGATCAAAATCCCTTCACCACCACACCCTCAGCTCTCTTTCGCTCCCTTCTTCCTCCTAGGGATTGGCGGTCCTTAGCCTTCCGCTACAATGGTAATGGCGCCTTAGCCCAGCCTGGTAGTCGTTGCTAGCTAGCTAAGGAGGTGATGCTTCGCGTAGTGCCGCGCACGTTTGCACTGCTTTTCCGTTCGTTCCTCAAGTAATCCGTCGGCTTTGACCCGCAGATCTCGTGAAGCCGTCGACGAAATTCGATACGGAGTGCCCCACTTCCATCCTCCCCCTCTCCAACCCTCCCCCGTCGCCTTCTTTTGCAGGCGATAGCAAAGGCGACGAAGACCAAGGCCTACTTCAAGAGATACCAAGTCAAATACCGCAGAAGGAGAGGTCAGACAGCTGCCTCTCACGCGCTCTTCCTGTCCCACCCCCTCTCCCCTGTGCCGAGTCGTTCCCCTGACTTTACATACTTCCCTTAGGATCGCCGACGGCTTATCCTATAAATAAGAGTTGTTGGAGCATATGACAGCTGCGGAGTTGCGATTGTGCCGCGCTGGATTCGTAGTCAGCTTAATTTATTAACACGGTAGTGGGCACTACGAGTCGATGTAGTTCTGGGCGGCGGGTGTTTAACGCCGTGTATTAAGAGGCTTAGGGTGGCCGTTGTGGAGCTAGCGGGACGAGTTAGGGTTTGGCTTCGAATGTCTCCGTCGAGGGCTTGAGCAGATGCCTCACCGCACGGCAACGGTTTTGGGTGCTTTATTATGTCGCTAGCGCAGGGTGTTGCGGGATGGGCGTTTTTGTTCCTTTAGGCCTCCTTTTACGAGAGGGCAAACGTAATCTGTATATTGTTCCCGTAGTTAACTGCGTTGATGTTCTGGTCTGTGTCCTTGTTAACTTCCCTGGCCGCTGTGTGCGCAGCGGGAAAGACTGACTACCGCGCGCGCCTGCGCCTGGTGACCCAGGACAAGAACAAGTACAACACCCCCAAGTACCGCTTCGTTGTCCGCTTCGTAAGTCAATGTTTCTTTTCACTCATGCCGTCAAAGAAATGTACTGTTGACGGACTTTGATCCACGCATGTTCACGTTGCGATCAAGAATTGGACTTAACGCGGAGACATGCTGTGATGATGTAATGGTCGTGTCCTTCTTGAATTCTTGTTGAAGTGTCCGCTGCGCAACGATCCCCACTTCTCCCCTCACAATTTCGCTTCCTTTTTTGCCTTCCCTGCTCGCCCCTTGTCTCACGTGGACATGATTGCGTGGTGTGCACGCCGTGATTTATTACATGGTTCTATGTGTGGAGTGGCATGGCGTTGTGTGGGGTGGCGTTGTGTGGAGTGGTGTGGAGTGGCGTGGTATGGTGGTGTGCGGTGTGGCGTGGTATCTCGTGCCTGCGTATGTTTGTGCGTGCGCGGGGAGCAGACGCGCAAGGACATCATCACGCAGGTCACCTATGCCACCATGGCGGGAGACGTCGTCGTGTGCGCCGCCTACGCGCACGAGCTGCCCCGCTACGGTCTCAAGGCCGGCCTCACCAACTACGCCGCTGGTACCGCCTCATTCACCAGCCCCCTTCTTACCTCGTCAACCCGTTTTCCTCTCTCCGCCTCCCTGCCACACTTCCGTAACTTAATTTGGTTTTCGTTTGTTTCCTTGCCTTTCGTTGCACTTCCTTTGTCTTGATCCCTGATCTCTCGCTCTCTCATCTCGTCTCCCCTCTCCCACCCATCAACCTCGCGCCTCCCGTCCGTCGTGCGCGGGCAGCGTACTGCACGGGGCTGCTGTGCGCGCGCAGGATGCTGCAGAAGTTCGGCATGGACAAGGACTACGAGGGCAACACCGAGGTACGCTCGCGCGCTCTTGCACGCCCTCCGCGCATCATTGCTGGCTCCTCCCGTGTGGGGGGAGATGGGGGGGAAAGGGGGGAAAGAGGGCGAAGGGGGGGAAGTGGGGGGGGAAAGGGGGGAAAGAGGAGAGGGGAATTAGGGAATGACCTGGGGCGAGGTTGAGCGGTGGGGGATGGGTGGACCAGGTGGGTGTTGATCAGTTGGAGCTCTTTTTCTTTTTTTAAGGGGCCGTTTCTCCCAAGTCGGTGCGCTCTTGTGTAGTAAGGGACTGCTGTGCACCGTTCTTGTTGGCATTGGTACCAGCTCTCACGTGCGTGGTTTAGGTATCGCCTCGACCGCGCTGGTGCCTCCTCCCTGTTTAAAAATCAATTGCATGGGCGTGTGCGTGCGTGCGTGCGTGCGTGTGTGTGCGTGGCGTGCGTGCGTGGCAGGTGACGGGCGAGGACTACAACGTGGAGCAGGGCGAGGGCCGTGCCCCCTTCAAGGCGCTGCTGGACGTGGGCCTCGTGCGCACCACCACGGGCAACCGCGTCTTCGGCGCCCTCAAGGTCTCTACCTCCTCCCTGCTGTATCCCCATCTCCCTCACCGTTTTAATTTTGTTCTTATTTTCTGGAACGTAGAAATGAGAGACGGTGTGTCCGTCGTGCTTGTGACATACCACACGAGTCGTGCATGCTTGCATGTCCTCACCTCAGTCCCCGCTCTCCCTCCCATTCTTCCCCACCGCACGCCCTGGCCCTCATTCTCCCCCCGTATCACCCTCTCGTGCGCTCGCTCCCGTCCCACTTGGAAACCGCGTGGTGGCACCAGGGAGCGTGCGACGGCGGCATGGAGATCCCGCACAGCGACAAGCGCTTCCCCGGGTTCATGAACGACGGCAAGGGCGGGTCCGCCAGCCTGGACGCGGAGGTGCACCGCAAGTACATCTTCGGCGGACACGTCGGCGAGTACATGGAGGTCCGTGCCCCGCCTGCTGCCGCTGCTGCTGCTGCTGCCGCCGCCGCTGCTGCCGCTGCTGCTGCTGCTTCTGATGATGGTGCCGGTGGTGGTGGTGGTTGTGATGGTGGTGGTTCATTCTGAAGTCTAGAATTCTTACCTGCTGTCCTGTCAGTAGCAAAGTACCTCGTTTGCAAGAAAGGCACGTGGCTTGACCCTGGTTTTGCCACGTCGTGTCGTGTGTGTGAATGTGCGTGGGTGGTGGTGTGCGGTGGCAGATGCTGGAGGAGGAGGAGCCGGAGAAGTACCAGTCGCACTTCGCCAAGTTCCTGGCGGAGGGAGTGGACGCGAGTGGGCTGGAAGAGATGTACAAGGCCGTGCACGCTGCCATCCGTGCCGACCCCGCCGCCAAGCTCACCGAGAAGAAGCCACCTGCTGAGAAGCGCAGGTATGCTGCCCTGCCTCCCTTGCATGCTCCTGTGCCTGCTCCCATGTGGCTTTTGGGTTTGAAGCTGCTGTTCATCATTTGTTTCTTGCTGGTTTCGTTTCGCTTGTGGTAGTTGTACTTGTGCAAGGTTCTTACTGTTTGGTGGTGGGTGTTGTCTTAATTCTCTTATGTGTGGGTGGGAGCAGCTGGAAGATGAAGAAGCTGACGTACGAGCAGAGGAAGGCCAACCTGGTGCAGCGCCTCGAGGCATTCAACAAGGGCGATGAGGAGTAGATGCTGCTCATGCTGCTGTGCTCTTGCGCTCAAAAGGGTGATAGTGAGATTTCTGAGGATAAGGCTGGTGATTGCTGTGTTACACCATGTGTGCATGATAGCGTTCTCTCAACTATGAGCCTTGTCCCTGGCCATCAGTGCTGTGCTGCACTCCAGTCTCTCGTGGTTCAAAGAATTGTCATTCCTCGTCCAGGCCGTACAGTAACCAAATGTTGTGATAGTGTTGGTTGGGAAATACCACCTGTTTTATGCAGTCACCTTAGCCCTTGGCCCAAGCACCTTTACATTTCCTCTGCAGTAAAAATACCCAGATTTGTCGCATTACCGGTATGTAATGCTGGGTATGCAGTTGGGCTGAGGTGGTGTTTACAAACTAAGTTAGTATTATACTACCGCTGCGCCTATAAGCAAATCAAGTACTGTTAGTGAATTTCCTTCCAGGTAGTTCAGAATGTTACAAATCGCGGATCTGGTACGGTACTCTTGCACAACCCTCGTCTATTCCCAGACCTAGGGTGTGATGGTCGACGTCCATGAAACACTGCTGCCTCAACATTCATTTTCCCGCACCCAAACCTGGTATGTTCAAGCATCGTGTGAGCCAAGCGCATCAGTATCCAGCCCCCTTGTTACCAGCGATCCTGCTGCTGCTCGTCCGACCCTACTCCTCGTACGCCCGCTCCTCCAATCGCCATCCCAGTCCGCTGCGCCGTTACACGTACCGCTAGCTACCAGCAGCGCCACCACCACCAGAAGCCGCAGGCGCAGCAGCAGCGGCAGCGGCGCGGCATGGCGGCGGCAGCGGAGGACGCGTTGAAGCTGTTCGTGGGGCAGGTGCCCAAGACCTTCACCGCCGACGACCTCACGCAAGTGCTCGCCGAGGCGGGCACGGTCTGTGACGTCACTATCGTCAAGGATCGCGTCACCAAGGAGTCGCGCGGTTAGTCGTGCTGCCGCGGGTCGCGCGGTTCGCAGATCCGAACCCGGGGAGTCATCGCGTTCCGTCTCCGCATCTGCCGTGTTCGTCGCTAGGGTTTCAGCGAATCGCGATCGTCTGTTCTTTTGCGTACCCGAACCAATCCGCGCGCTATGCTGTTTCTCGTCCCGCCCTTCGTCCGTCCTGCACAACCCACCTCCGTTTCCCCCCCTGTCCCCCACGTCCTCCCCGTACCTTCTCCCCCCCGTTTCTTCCCATCCCGCGGTCGTCCCATCGCAGGGTGCGCGTTCGTCCTGTACTCGACGCGCGCGGAGGCGGACGCTGCCATCGCGCTGTTCCACAACAACCGCAAGCTGCCGGGGGTGAGTGCGGCGCGCACGGGGGAAGGGGGAAAGGGGTTATGGGCCGGGGATGCGAGCTGCCGGGGTGGAGTGGCGGCGCTGCGGGAAAGTTGCAGAGGGCGCATGGCATATGGTTATGCGACAGATGAGAGAAGTACCGCTTCCCGCCTCCCGCGCACATACAATTCCCGTCACCCCCTCCTCTCTCCTCCCCCCTCCCCTGTCCTCCCCACTCCCAATCTCCCCACCCGCCCCCGACCCCCTCGCGCCCACTACCCATCTCCCCAATCTTCCCACCGCATGCGCACGCCGCTCCTCGCCCTGCCTCTCCCGTCATGGCGGCACTGGTTGCGGGTGCGCGGCGGTGGTGCGCGGCGGTGGTACGGGCAGGCGAAGACGGCGATGCAAGTGAAGTACGCCGACGGCCAGGAGCACAAAATAGGTGCGCGCTCGCGCTCGCGCTCGCCCTCGCCCTCGCCCTCGCCCCCCGTGTCTGCGCCCTAACGCCAATCCGCCCTTTCGTATTGCCATGCCAATCCGTGCACGGAGCCGTGGCGCCCTCCATTTCCTGCTCTCTGTCTCTCTCTGTCAGTCGGCGTGGCTGCCACCTCAATCGCAGGCCTGTTCGCCCTGTCCCTGCGGCGCACGTGTACATGCGTGTGGATGGACGGGATGTGTGCATGCATGGGTGCGCATTCTTCATGTGTGTGTGGGCGTGTGTGTGTGTGTGCGTGTCCCTGTGTGTGCCTATCCGCGCATGTGCATGCGCTCGAGTGTGCGTGTGTGCTTGAGTGTGTGCGTGCGTGTGTGTGCATGCGCACAGAGAACAAGCTATTCGTGGGCATGCTACCCAGGGCGGTGACAGCGGAGCAGCTGAAGGCAGTGTTCTCACAGTATGGCACGGTCATTGACATCAACGTGCTCAAGCCCGCTCCCCACATCACCCGAGGTGCGCACGCTGCCACTGCCACCGCTGCCGCCCCCGCTGCCTGCTGCTGCTGCTCCATTCCTTCTCCCTTCCCGCTGTGCTCTACCGCCTCACCCTCCCTCTTTCTCCATTGCGCCCCACCTGCCATCCCCTCCCCCTTTCTGTCCCCGCGTCCCCCGCTCTGCCGGCCCCCTGCCCCCCACGGCACAGGGTCGGCGTTTGTGAAGTTCCAGTCGTATGCGCAGGCACAGGCCGCCATTGACGCTCTCAACGGCAAGCACCGCCTCGAGGTGACGTGCAAGGGGGGGGGAGACACGTCACACGGGTGGGGGGCACATGGGAACGGGAGGGGGCAGGAGTGGAGGAGAACGGAGGGCAGGGTGGCGGGGAGAGGGGAAGGATTGGGAGGGGAAGGGCGGAGAAGGATGGGGGGATTTCGGGGTGAACGTGTTGGAGAATTGAGTGCTTTGTACGAGTGGTCTCATGCTCTTTCATTTCATGTACCGTGTGTCGCCGTCACTTCCTCTACTTCTCCCAACTCGTCTCATCCCCCTTCCACACTCGTCATCTGCCTCTATTAATCTGCCCCACGCACCCTCCCCCCCCCTTCCTCAATAGCTTTTTCCTTCTCGTCTCTCCTCCACGGGCTCATCTCCCTGCGTCTAACTTTCAATTTTCTTCTCCCCCCCCTTTCCCGACCCACCATCTTCGCCTTCTATGTAAACCTCTCGTCATCTCCCCCCCTTCCCCATTCCCTTCCACACGCACCTCCCGTGCGAGCACAGGAGGGCGGAGCACCGATGGCAGTGAGGTGGGCGGACACGGACAAGGAGAAGATGGCGCGCAAGGCGCACCGCATGGCCGCGCCCGCACCCGCCACTGCCGCTGCACTGGGCATGGGCCCGTCGCCCCCCGGGCTCTACTCCTCGCCCCTCATGGGGTCCGCGCCTGGCGCTGCCTTCTTCCTGCCGCCCTCCTCTGCCCCGTCTCTGTACGGCTCTCCCATGCAGCCGCAGCTGCAGGTGGGGTTTCTCCTAGTCTCTGTCACACGCTCACTCACTCTCAGAGCCTGGCGCCTTTCACTTTCAAAGTTTCAACCGCTCTCCCTCGCACTCTTTCCCTCCAGTCTCCTACTTTAATTTACCTTCCTGCTCTCCCTTGCACTCTTTTGCTCCCATTCGCCCTGCTTAAGCTTCACCGCGTGCCCTGCTTGCGTAGTCACTTCGTCTGATCTAATTTACACAGCCACGTTTCATGCATCCCATCGTGTCTGCACTGCACATCCCTGCATGTGTCTGTGTGTGATTCCACACATCCACAACCCAACAACAGCAGCAGTACGGGGGCATGGACTTGGCATCGCTGTACCAGCAGCCTGCACCCGCCATGCCGCAACCCCAGCCACACGACATGTACGCCATGGCACCGCCTGCCGCCCAATCCTACCACACGGACGGCGCAACAGCGGGCATGGCAGGAGGAGGAGGAGGGGGAGGAGGAGGCGGGGGGCCAGTGGGGGGCTATCAGCTGGGCGCGGTGCCGTCAGCGACAGCCGTGGCGGCTGCTGTGAGGCAGGCCCTGGCTCAGAAGGAAGGTGCGCCAGTGCTGCCTGCTGCCCTGCCCGCCCTGCACTCACTCACTTGTAATCTTTGCCACTCTCCCGTCGTCCCTCAACCTCGTCCTCCCTTCCATTCATTACATAACGCCCACCTCCCATGCTACTACCCCTCGCTCCCTACCCGATGCCCCTGCCTCTCCACCCCCCCTCCACCCCCTCTCCACCCCCTCTCCACCCACGTCACCCGCTCCCTTGTTTTCTCTGTGCCATTGCCCTCTGCTCCGCACCCCTCTCTGCCTGTCCTGCACACGTGTGTGTGTTTGAGCGTGTGTGTGTGTATGTGTGTGCTCGCGCGCGCGCACGTGCGCGTGTGCGTGTGCGTGAGTGTGTGTGGGGTGTCAGGTCCCCCCGGAGCCAACATATTTGTGTACAACATACCTCCGGAGTGGCGTGACCACGACCTCACCACGGCGTTTGTGGAGTTTGGCAACGTGCTGTCGGCACGTGTCTTCATTGACAAGAACACCGGCCTCAGCAAGAACTTCGGTGCGCGCACTGCACAGCACCACAGCACCACAGCACCACAGCACCACAGCACAGGGCTGCATGGAACCGCACAGCACAGCACAGCACAGGGCGGCCCTGCACACATTGAAGCAGAGTGTGATCCTTCTCCTCTACTTCCATTCCCACACCTCGTCCCCTCTTGTGCACTCTCACTTCCAAGGCCCCCCGCTCCGCCCCCCTGCTGCCTCCCGCCCTACCGCTCTCCCCAGGGTTTGTGAGCTACGATGCAGCGGAGGCAGCGCAGGCAGCGATAGCGGTGATGGACGGGTTCCTGGTGGGGGGCGGCACCTCAAGGTCTCCGTCAAGAAGGGCCAGCAGGCTTCTGCGCCCGGCCACGCCTCCGCTCCCTACTGACCGCCGCCGTGCTGCCGTGCTTCGCCTGCTGCCCTGCGCCATGGTACCATGGTGGCTTGTTTCCGACGATGCTGTTTGCTGTCTGGGGGTGGGGAAAAAAGGGGGGGAGGAGGGGGGGTGGGGAGGGGGTCTGGTGGGGAATGTGATGAGGTGAGGAGCCGTGCTTTTGTAGGAGGGCGACCATAGTTTTCTTCTTTCACGTTATCGCTTATCCTTTTTCATCGCTCATTTTTCAGCTCTTCCCAGCTCCTGCACCTGTGCCAAAATCTGTGTACAAATATGTGTTATTACCGTATGTGCTGTGTATATGGTTCCTCGCTCTCTCTTCCCCCTCCCTCACCTTTTCTGTCTCTCTCGTCTTCTTGCTCTCTCTCCAGTGCCCTTCTCTCCCTTTCTCTCGTTCTCTCCCACTCTGCTCACTCCGTCTGCCTCCCTGTCTTCCTTCTCTATGTGTGTGCATTTGTTTGTTCGTGGGTGTGTGCTTTGTGATTTTGTGTGTACTTGTGTGTGTCTCAGTGCTCGTTTGCGTGCCGCCTGTCAGTGGTTGCTGCTGCAACTGTCTCTGCATCACTACTTCTGCATGCGCTTGCCCTTGCATGCTGTCTCCCTGTTTTAGTTCTGCCACCACCACCACCACCACCACCTCCTCCTCCTCCTCTCCCTCCATTGCCTCCGCCACTAATGCCGCCGCGTTTCACTCGTGACCCGTTAGTACAGTGCAGCTTTGCCGTCGCCTCTAGTGGCGTTCTCCTGTTTTGTGCTTCAACCGGTGGCTGTGCTTCGGTCAGTGGCTGGATGTGGAGTTTGTCAGCAACCAGTTACTGTTACACCCACAAGTGCTTCGTGCTCTCATTCCTCACTGTTCCAGTTAGTCAGTGTTCCGTCGAAATGTGGTGCAGAAGTATGAAGCCCAAACACCTGCTTGTGACCTTGTTGTATAATAACAGAAAGGTTTTCAGTCCTCCAATTCTCCCACCCTTTCTCCCTCCCTCCCTGCCTCGTTCCCTCCTTCCCTCCCTTCTTTCCTTGCCTTCCCCCCTCCGTCCCTCCGTCCGTCCGTCCGTCCCTCCCTCCATCCGTCCCTCCCTCCCTCCCTCCCTCCCTCCCTCCCTCCCTCCCTCCCCTCCCTCCCTCCCTCCCTCCCTCCCTCCCTCCCTCCCTCCCTCCCTCCCTCCCTCCCTCCCTCCCTCCCTCCCTCCCTCCCTCCCTCTTTCCCTCCCTCCCCCCCTCTTTCCCTCCCTCTTTCCCTCCCTCCCTCCTTCCCTCGTCCGTCATTTTCTCCCTTTCTCCCCTCTCCGTTCCACAATTCCCGCTCCCAACCTCCCCATCTTGTCCCTCCAACGCACTCCTCTTCCTCAACAGTTTTTAGACTTACCCTCCCCTCCCCTTTCTTCTTTTTTCTTGTTCTTCTCACCAACTCTTTCCCGTTCCTCGCCCTCCAACTGTCCTTCACCTCTCGCTCTAACCCGTATCACATCAACGCACACGTCTTTCCATGCAGTACTCTTACTTTCCCTGGGATTCTCCTTCGATCATTGTTTGCCTTTTTCCGCATGCTGTTCTGTACGGTAGTCTGCCTGCCCTATGTCCCAGCTCGATTCACATGGGCCATCCTGTGTAGCTCCTAACAGATTGAGCTCTCCTGTGGGTAAGTTCTGCTGCTCTGCGTGTGCTTTGCTGCCCTGAGCACGATGGGAGTTCACGCTTGGAATCCTAGTTGTCCCCCATAGTTTCACTGAAATCAGTTTCATGCTTGAGGGGCGCAGAATTGGATTTCCAGTTCACCTTACTTAACCCCTGCCTGTTTCAATCCCCCTAATTCGACCAATAAAGAGCATCCAATCCAAGCGTAGCCCTTGAGACCAAGTATTTTCAATAAATGTTTCCCATTTAGAGGGTAGTGTTGCAGATTCCTTTATGCTAAGCAAAGAGGAGGTTTGCAAACAGAATGGCAAAAAAAATCTGCCATGCGCTTCGCCTATATAAAGACAAGAACTTTCATCAATACCCCAGGATTGAGGGTGAATTAGGTTTCGGTTGGGTGAAAGCAACGGCAGTTTGGTGTACCGGCCAGAGAATTACTACAGGCCTGGAAATAATCTTCAACCCCATTTCATCAGTACCCACATTTTGACCCCGAAAACAACAAAACAAGACACCCTCCATCCATACAATGCCTGCCTTTTACACTGCCAACCAATCTTGATGCACGATTCGGACACATCCACGACTCATTCTTCATCGTGCAACGCAAGTAGTACCAAGCGGGTTTTCGTTTTCTCATTTCGTTCTGTCCACAGGATCCTTCCTGTGGCCTTGGAAGAAGAGGTCCGCACTGTGAACTTGGGTTGCATGTTTGTGTCGATCGCACACACCCATTGAGGCTGCGAGGCTTCCACCTGGCTACACGGATTACCAGGAAATCGAGAGTGCAGTGGCAGCACGGGCTGAATCTGAAGGGCACACGATTCTGATGGTGGTTCGCACACTGAGATGCTTGGTTGTGGTGGTAACTGTAAACCCAGCCTTGATGCCGCCAATTGTAGGTTCCGTCCCTTCACACCCAAATCTCCATTCTCCGCGGCTTCACTGGCGGTTGGTGACGGGACCACGGCGCATTGGCCATTGATATGTTTGTTATATGCATTTGGGCTGGACGAATGCTCAGATGAGTCATCACCATTGTCATCATCTTCAAGCGGTCCTTGCGTGTGACCTCTGTTGCACGTTGAGCCAACAGTCTGGAAATCATCTTCTTTATTAAGAAACGGATGGAGCTTTTCAGCTTCTGCTACGATGCTTCGGTCATTGTCGTATCCTGTAAAGATTACTGCACATGGTTACAATATATTGTGTTTTCAAGGGAGAAAACAGTGTATGATAAAAAAAGCCGTACCAGAACACGATAGTGGTGCATTGGTGCTCGAGTTTGCCTCCAAAGTACGCGGGCTGGATGTCCAATCAGGGAATTTAGAAAGAGAAGAAATAACTCGAAGTTGAGCAACATACAGACCTTCGTTGGTCTCCTTTCTGTAATGTGTCATCTTGTAGATCTTGAAGCCATTCCAATGCATCCTCCTCCGTGCGTGCCTTCCAGCATCCTGTAACGTCTCTAGACCTGAACAAAGGTTAACGTCGAGTGGGTTAACAAAAAGAATGCATTGGATGACGCAACCTTAGCGAATGCACTCCAACGTACTTCAGAAAAGAATTCCTCCCCGAACGAACTGTCGTAGGTAGATTGCTTGGACTCCTTTTGTCTGCTTCGTCATTACCCATCCATCCATACAATCGTTTGGCTGATTCATTGCAACCTTTTGGCGAGTCCAGAAAGAGTGACTGCTTTGACGGCTTCGGGACTTCCACAGGGGACAAGTTATCCCATGGTTTGGAAGACTCCATCACTGGGGACTCGTTCCATGGGCTTTCCTGTGCTTCTACGCCATAAGGTTGAACGCTGGCTTTCAAGTTCTCAAAAAATGGAGACTTGGGGGAACGGTGGTTCATCCCTGTTGCTCGTGTGTCCCCTGGAGATGGAAAACAGCACTTTTCTCCCAGATCATGTTGCGTATTTCCAAGTGGAAACTCCACTGCGCAGAGACGTGAAAATCAACAAAAGAATCCAAGGGCATAAGAACAAAAAACGATGAGAAGAAACCTGCCTCTTTCTTCGAGCATTCTGTACTTTGGCGAAGGCAAGGATTGATCCCATTCGTTGCGCTGTGTTGCGTGATCGAACACAATTTCCTGCTCAAAGAAAACCAAGGTCAATGCAGCTCAACACACAATATATTTTATGTAAACAAAAATTACCTCCTCATGTCCCAAGTCATTCTTCAGCTCCACTGGCGTTGACTTGAATCCAAAAAACCGCCTGGTCACATGTTCAGCGTTGTTCAGCAGGCAGCTAGCTACCTGAAACCTGTTTCTACTGCGTAAATAAATACCTTGGTGATGTATGGTTCCGTGGGGATTGTGGAGGCGTCCTCCCATCTAGCGCTCCGGCACCATCCATCGTGAATGAAACATATGGTTCTGATGGGAGCTCATGGCCGATTTTCGACTTATCTTGTGCTTCCAGGAGCTTCACAAGGGAAAAACCGCCTTCACAACACAAGCCATTGGTTTCAGAGAATGTTCGAGCATCATTAACGGAATCAGAATAGAACTTGAAGCAAACCTGGAAGGAGGCTGTGCTCGCGAGAAGGGCGTGGTGACTCATCCGGACCTTCCTTTGGCCGTTGTCGAAGCTTCTCAGGTAAAGAAATTTCAGTGTGATCCAGTCTTCTTTCGCGTGGCCGAGCAGGCTCCAGACGTGAAAGAGTTGCCACCGGTTGAATGCGTTTTTCACAAATGTTGGACGAATCAACCCTTTTTCCTTGGAAAGGCCTATGATTCGGCTCTTCATCGTCTTCACGAGCACTACGACGCGCACTGGAAAATATGGTTTGAGAATGAACCTTGTATACAAGTAAAAGCGTCTTCTTCCGTGCTTACCAGTTTGTTCGACCTGTTAAAAAAGGGTGAGAAAAGGGAAGGCAAACCAGCAAAGCCAAAGTTTGATAAGAGCATTTAAGGACAGATTCAAAACACACCTCCTTTAAAATGTTGTACAGTTACCTTGAGGAGAATCAGGACACTCTTGCGGAGAGTTTCCAATACAAGCAAGTGCTTGCAGACTGATGATGTCGAGAGACTTTGCTGGAATCTCAGGAGGACGAGAAAGTGGTTGCCTTCCTTCAAAAGTTTGCTGACGCTGATGCTCAAAGAACTGTCGCTGTCTGCAACGGAAATGGACGATTAGCATGGCGAGGCATGCAGTCCAACGAAGCTACCATGGTAACATTTACCTCTTAATCTGAACCTGACGAGTTTTCTGCACAGATAACGAGCAGGTTAAAGGGAATACGGATAAGAAACAAAAAATCACGATGGTCTTCTTTACCTCCTTCACCTTCCGCCGCAATCCCCCGGTCCATTGAAGCATGATGAGGTAAAGCAGCTACAAGTAAAAAACTTCGAATGGCTGCTTGCTGGTGAAAGCTGAATGGGTGTTGCGAGAGGAATGTGATGCTGGATTGGCCAACGCGACTTGGTGCAAATCGATTTTGTGGAGGGGACTTGAAAGGGAGGAAAAGAAGCAAGGTGTAGAGGTGGGGTACAAATACACCCGCATCACAAACTACCAGTATTGTACTTCATACTGACTATATGTCATACTCTGTTAATCATAATTACTCTAATAGTGTAAAAATTTCGAGCTTAACTAGAACAAATTAGAAAATATTAAATGATACTTCAATATTTGATTTTCTTGGTAAGATTAAGACAAATACAGTTATCATAAATGACTACCTCAACATGTATGCATATATATTTTCGAAAATATTATATAAATGACTGGATTCCTGAGCTAATTCACGTTGAGGTAAAGTTGCTAAAAAAAAGGTGCCATTTTGCACAAATACACTAAATGTACAGTATTAGCGATTCCCCTATAAATCGCCTGCACCCTTGCTTTCGCGGCTCACCCACCCCTGATCCAGGCTGCCCAGCTGCTCACTTACCAAGGCTGTCCTGCTTTGCATTGCAACCGAAGTTGATTCAACCAGAGGCAGATGCGTCGTGGTCGGGGAGTGGCCCGGTTGAGCTAGTAGTCGCCAGCAACCATCGTATGTGCACTATTGCCTCGCGGACTGCCTGTATTGGCAGGACTGGACGAAGCCTTGCAATAAATCTCGTGCCAGAACTATTTCGTTTGTTTATCACACCGCGCCGTACTATGCACCAAGTCCACCATGGCGGACGTTGTTCTGGCTGGTTTGGCTGATGCGAATCTACCGCGAGACGTAGAGATTGATCCCCTGTTTGTCCAAGTTTTGGCTGAGCGCTAGCTCTTATCCACGGAATCGCGATCATCCTTGGTTTTATTGCTTCTGTACTGATACCAACTGATCCCTAGCTATCAAGCCCTCGACCTTTAACTTCTAAGTGGACAACGAAAATAGAGCTACGGTAAATTAAGGCCGGGACGGAGATAATATCGCCGCGATGGAGTGGCGGACGCTGCGGCATCTAGAAGTGGGCGCACACGCGCAAGCCGCTGCCTTCCATCCAACACAACCTCTGGTGTCCGTTTCCGTTGGACGTTCGATCATAGGTAGTGGGGCTAACCTTGTCCCAAAATGGCTTTCTGTTACAGATTCCCTTCCGCTGAATTTCAACCATTCACCAGAATTCCGATTCCTGACCATAGCACTCCAGCTGTCATGCCTCCTTCATACACCTTGTTTATCGTTCGTTCGGTCTGTCGTTCCACTCCCTTTCTCATCCCTCTCCCCGTCGCTCATGCTTCCGCCGTGTGGCCAGAGTACGATCTACTGACGGGATGCCAGCTGGCTAAGATGGACATTGGAGGGCCCGTGGTGCGCATGGGGTACGCGCCCGCTGCCGGCCACGTCATCGTGACGGTGATGGAGGTGCGATGGGGAAGAGGAGGGGGGACGAGCTGTTTAGTGATGTACGGTGCACTTGCTTCCATGAATGTCATTCGCCCTAGTTGGGCTCGAGGGCCTAAAATCATACGGGACATGGCATTTTTTTCACTCCATAGGTCTCGGTTCTTCCTTGTTTACTAATACGTAGTTGAATCAGCCCCTGTTTTAGCAATTGCTTTAGCTGCTGGAGCCACCTCCCTCGTCCCTTTCCATTTATCTACATACACAAATCTCTTTTGAATCGAACCCTTTCTCATATGTCTCCCTGCTTTGACTCGTGACGCACGGGCACCAGGACCACACCATCAGGTGCTGGGACCACGACAGCGAGCTCACAGCCATTCTCTTCACCCCCCCTGACCGCCGTGGCGACAAGCCCGCTGAAGTGCACCTGGCGATATGCGCCCACCGCCCCTGGGCCTTCTTTGCCGCGCACAGACGCACCTCCATACATGGTCAGCCTCCTCCCTCACCCCCCCTTTGCCTCTCCCCCCTGCTGCCCGCCTGCTTGCTGTCCGCCTGCGTGTCCTGATTTAGCTGGTGAAAAGTTGCCTAATTGTTCCATGATCTTTAGAGGACCTGGTTGTTCTCCATAGCACGTCAGGGACAGTACACTCAGTGAACCAGATGTCGAATCAGCTCCTGTTTCTGCGGTGTGTGCATGCGTGCAGTGGTGGGAGTGCTGGAGGGCATTCGGCCAGCCACAAAGCTGAAGACGGAGTTCAAGAAGCCCATCACTGCACTCGCATGCCATCCGCGCCACCCCGTGCTCGTGAGAACCACAGCAGCCACTAAAGGACACAGGGCAGTAGATGCACTGAGGATTAGCAATCTGGGTTGTTTTATTTTGTTTGTTTTGCTATAACTTGCCACATGGAGACCAGACGCCATGCATCCCCTTGTTACTCATCTCACCTGTTTGTTTTCCTCCTGATGTGTCTGGTCCCCGCTGTGCATACATGGTGCATGTGTGTGAATCAGTTTGTGGCGTACGCAGAAGGCGTCATCCGGGCCCACCATGTCACCTCCTTCAACCTGCTCTACACCCTCTCCTGTCAGACATGCTCCCTTTTGCTCCCACAATCTACACCACCCGCTTCCGATGTTTTCTGTATATTTGTCTCACCTCGACTTGTTCCCCTTTTTAAATTCATTCACGCCCCTAGCATAATTTCTGCATCCGTTTTCCCGGTTTCTTCACATGCACCTAAACCATTTTTCCCAGGCCACCAGTTCAGAGATCTTTGCTTCTGCCTGCACTCATTCGTTTGCCACCTTATTCCGCGCTCGCTCATTGCTGCCTCTGCGCTTTCCATGTCCCATTGCGCCTGTGCTGCAGTGGACGATCCGTCAGTGAAACTGATGGGGGCAGCAGCCATGGTGTGCCACCACCTGCTGGACCATATCTTTGTGGGCGACCGCTCGGGCTCACTGCTCGCATGGGACATCTCTGTGCCTGCTCGCCCCAACCTCATCGGATTGTAAGCACACATCCTTCGCACTGCACTCACTCCTCTCATCCCCGTCACTTGTGCGCTCTGCTCTCTGCTCTCTGTTTCTGCCTTTCCATGTAACATGGACTCTGCAATATTGTTACACTGCCATGGATTCAATCGACCCTCGATTTTCTTTCGTTCTTTGGACGGGCTTGATCCCTGGTGTGCGGCGCATGGGTTGTGCAGTCTGCAGGTGGCAGTGGTGGCAGTGATGGCGTGTGTGTGGCATGCACCGCTGGAGTTGCTGCTGGTGCTCACGCGTGATGGCACCGTCAAGGCCTACTCCCCCCACATCCACCACAACCCCGCTCTCGCCCTCGCCTCCAACTCACACTTCTTTCACGAATACGGTACGCTGCACCACCACTGCCGCTCTCATCTCAGCACCACAAGAACCCTCACAAGCACCGCATGCCTTTGCTCCCTACCACCAGTACGACGACCTCCTCTGCCCCTCCTCCCTCCCTTCCCCACTTCGTTCTCCATCTGGTTGCCCTGCAAACCTTCATTCTCTGAGACTGAGTACTCCTCACCCCCCCCAACCCCGTCTCCTGCGCATGGCGTGTGATGGCCGCGGCGAGTGTGTGGGGGCAACAGAGGCGGTGGAGGTGGACGTGGAGCGGCTGCTGGTGCAGGCCGGCGGCCAGTCCGTCGTTCCTGTGCCGCGCATCCGCACCCTGCACGTGCACCCCACACTCAACTTCCTCCTCCTGCTCTTTCTCGTACGCACCCTCTCTTCCCTTGCAACGCGCAGTGCTCTTGATTGCTTTCACTTTGCAACCCAAGTCATGTATTTTCTGGTGTTGTCCATTTCAATTATGTTGTCCATCTGTTATCATCTGGCGCATCGGTAATCGAGTGGATAACATTGATGTCGTTGTGGGTACATACTCGAGTGCTTGCCCCTGTGCGCATGTGTCTCTTATTGGGAATGTGCGTGTGTATGTACCTGCGTGTGCTGTGCTGTGTATGCCATGCGGGTGGCAACAGAGGGAGGGGGCAGCAGAGGACGTAGTGCGTAAGAGGGAGCAGAATCGCAGCAAGGCCAGTCGCAGGGCGCTGCTGGACATGCTGCAGTCCGCCAGGGGCGCTCCAGACCCGGGTGAGCCCACACACAGGGAGCACGGCCGCCAATGCCAAAGGGCGTGGGGAAGTATGGAGAAGTTCAAGAGGGGGAAAAGGAGGAAATTAGGGTTTTGGGACGCATGGGAAACGAGATGCATTAGAATGATACGGTATGAGAATATATATTTGTGCGGAGGACTGGGCAAGAGCAGAGGGCTGAAGCGTGCCGCCTTGTCGCGAGCCCCAACGAGCCTGTGGGTTGACGAGCCGAGGCAGCTGACCCGGTTCGTGGCTCATCCGCTGTAGCTGATGTGAGCCGGTGGATCCAAGACGAGCTGGTGCGGCGTGTGGCCATCTCCCGGATCTGAACGGATCTGGCATCTTCTCACCAGCTTTGTGCAGATCTGGCAGCCTGCTGCCAAATTTGTGCGCAGGAATGATGTGACTGCTAGACTCATCGAGGCACCTGCAAACTTGTGCTGACCTATGTGACGGAAGACGCGTCTAGCGTCTTAGACGGTTGCGTCTAGACGCAGCGTCTAAGACGCTAGACGCATTTCAGGCCAGACTAGACGCATATTAGACGAAAACGTCCGGGCAGCGAAAAAATCCCTCTTATAGGGCGTGGAGAGGCGGGGAGAAGGACATTGCACACATTTTGGCAAAAAGGGTTGAGGGTTTCTGAAGAAGAATTGAGTTAGCGTGTAAACCCGAAGGGTTTTTGAAGGAGAATTGAGTTGCACTTGATGTGAGGAGCACAGATGAGGTGGTTGTGCTCCTATATGCCTTTGGTGGTGGTCCACAAAGACCTTTGAGGTTGCAATTTGGGTTGGGGGGTAACAAAAGTTGGTTGGTTGGGCTGTTTTTCATTGTCGAAATGGGTGGGAGGGTGTTCAAATGTTGCGAAATTGAATTTCGCGTCAAAATTGCGAAATCCAATTTCGGCCGCGAGAATTTTTTTTTTCGGGCTGACCGAAATTTTTTTACCCAAGCGTCTAGCGTCTAAACACGCGTCTAGCGTCTAGCGTCTAGACGCTGCGTCTAGACGCTAGACGCAAGACGCGTCTTGCGTCTTCCGTCACATAGGTGCTGACGAGTTGCTCACGGCCCTCTGAGCCGATTCGGCTTGACTCGAGTTGAAGTGACTTGGCAGATTTGTCAGCTTGGGTCGTCTGTCTGACGAGTGGAGCCGGCGGTCTGTGCTATTGTCTCATACCTATGCTAGTGCGTAACATTGCTTCCCTGCTCTCGCCTGTGTGTTCCTTGTGCCTTGCAGCGAGCCAGCGTGATAAGCTGTCAGCACTGGGGCCATCAGCACTTATGTCCGACCAGCAGCTTCAGGAGCAGCTGGTGCTGACACGCGGCCAAACCAAGTGAGCAACATGGCATGGAACAGCTTTTTTTGTATGCCACATGCTACTGTACTGCGCGCCCCACAGAATCCTTCAGCTGCTGCTGTTTTCCCACTAATGGCTGTACCTTAATTTATCCTGCTGCCCACGGTTCGTGACCCATATTGTTCTTGTGAAGCTTGGGGAAGGCATGAAGGCATAATCACTGGCTGGGTCCATACACTCGGAGGATGATGGTTTCTCGTGCCCACCCCCCTTCCCCCTTCCACTACCCCAGGCTTGCTCAGCCAACATTGTTGGATTTTGCACGCAAGGCTTATCTGTATGGGGTGAGTGGCGTACCCTCCACCCTGCTTCTCATACATATCTACTTACCCTTCATGTACTCCGTGTATCCTCTTGACACCCCTGGTCCGACATGTGTGTGTCTCTCTCTCTCCACTTGTTCCCACTCTTCCGCTCGACACGCCCTGTTGCCCACGCCCTGCTTGTGTCACAGCCTACCCACGGGGGGTTGCTGGACACGGCGGGGCATCTCACCACGCTGCCGCTCATCCGGGTGCTCGACCCACTCGAGCCCGCCAACGACCTGCCCATCGCCCATGTGAGCTCCCCCCCTCGCCCTCTCCCCCATTCTGCCTGCCATTCGGCTCTCACGTGTGGTTCTTCCTGCCATCATGCTTTGCAAACGTGCCTTTGATTGTGCTTTTTTCTCATCACACCCAACAATCCTCTCTATGCCTTGTTTCTGTTCCTCCCCGTCCCTCCCCTCCCACTCTCCACCACTCCCCCCCCCTCTCTTTCCCCTCTCCAAACCCATTCTCCTCGGGGGGCGCGCATGCGCGCGCGCGTGTGTGTGTGTGGTGGGGGGGCGAGCAGCCATTCCATTCGCCACTGCTGTTCTACAACAGCGAGCAGGCCATCTTCCGCTTCCCCTCACGCATAGCCCTCATGGATGGCTGCTCCATCGTCGCCTTCAGCCTCGCCACTGGGGTTCTCTCCAGCCTCAAGAAACTGCCGCCCGTCGTGCGTGCCTCTGCTCTGCTCTCTCTATTTGCTTGCGTGTGTGGAGGGGCGGGGGGAAGGGGTTAGGAGTGGGTGGGTGTGTGTGCGCGTGTGCGTTTTGTTATGTGTGTATTCTGGTGTGCACGCTTCTCATGCACTTACATTCGTCACTGCTCCATGTCATTTTCACTGCAAGCCAACACTTCACACGTGTTAATCACCAGTTCATCCTCTTCTCCCCGCTCCTCCCCCTGACCCCCTTCTTCTCCCTTCCCCACCTTGCACTCTCTTCCCATCCCTCCCTCTCTTCTCTCTGCCCACACTACCCCCACTACCCCAACCTCCCATCATCCCTCACCGTCACCCACACCTTCTCCAATCACCCTCCTTGGCAACGCTGTGTGGGTGGCAGGACGGCAAGGGGCAGCAGCGGAGGGCAACACACATGGTGTACAGCCAGAAGCAGCAGTGCATGCTGGTGTTCTTTGAGGCGGCGCGCACGGCAGGCGGAGGGGGCGTGTCCATGGTGGTGCAGCGCTACCTGGACGTCATGGAGCCCCTGGGCGAGGGGCTCGACACGCTCACTGGTGGGGCTCTACACGCCACGCCATGCACGCCTTGCTGCTCACGGACAATTGGGGCGGGGGGGGAGGGGAAATGGGGGTATGGGGGGCAGGAGATGGATTTGAGCTACAGTGGGGTGGGGTGGTTAGGCTGCGGGTGGTTCTGTTGTCCCCAGTTGGAACTTGGTGGAGGTCTGTTGGGAGACCAAGGGTAATGTGTGGGAGTTGCAAGCTGTGTAAACGAGTGTGCCTGCTGCATCATTTCATGTACGGCAAGCACGCCCTCCCATGGCCTGGCAGACGCCAATATCCACATCCGCCCATAGAGCTCCTCGCCCTTATCTCCTGCTCTCATACCCTCCCTCCCTCCTGCGTGACTCCTTCTCCCCTGCGCAGACATCCAAGCGCGTGACGGGGCGTTCATAGGGCACCACGACAAGAAGCTGGCACTGCTGGGCGAGACAGGCTACGTGCTCACGCTGCTGCCGCTGCAGGACCCCAACAAGTCCCCGCAGGAGCTGGAGGAGGAGGAGGACGAGAAGGACGAGCAGCAGCGTGGCGGTGGCGGCAAGGGGGGCGGCGGGGACGAGTCAGAGACGACGTTCACGGGGTTTGGGAGCCGGTTTGACGAGGTGCAGGAGGAGGTGGAGCACAAGCAGGCGGCCAAGGGGCAGGACGGGCCTGTCGAGTTCACCTTTGAGACGCCGGTGCACCGCGTCTTCCCCGCACCCATGGGTGCGTACTCTTGCACTCCAGAGGAATAATGTGGTCGTGTTCAAGTAGACCAGCGTGCTGTCAGGGCTGTGTGAGGGGTTCAACTCAGTCCTCCCTCTCTTGCCCCCTTGTTGCTGCTCTTCCGCTCCCTCGCTTTCTCTGTGAGGCCAACTCCATTCCACCATCCCTTTCCCTTAGTTATTTCTTTCCTCCCATAAACACCCCCTTTTCCTACACGGCCCCCTTTCTTCCCCCCCCCCCACCCACGCGCACACGCACCCCACGTATGTACACGTGCATGGGAGGGCAGAGGACTCGCTGCTATACGTGGCGTTGGGCAGTCACATGGGAGTGGTGAACGTGTATGTGGACGAGTACGGGCGGCCTGCAGGCGACCTGGTGGAGGCGGACGGGCTCATGTGGCTCTCCACGCGCAAGCACGACAAGGCCCACCTGCCCCTCAAGCTCGGGGAAACCGTGCTGCAGGTGGTTTCGCGCGCTCTTAACTCTCGCCCACCTCCTCTGCTCTCATCTCATTTCATATGCTGTGCTGTGCTGTAGCCGTACTGCTGTGTTAGATATGGTGGCCTGCTTTGGATTTGTGGCATGTGGAGTGAATGTGGTGACGAGAAATAATGTGGGTGTGGGAGGTGGGGGACAGGGGAAAGTGTGCCTGTTTGTTGGGCTGCCCTGCTGTCTGCTGTCTACTCTCCCACAAAAAAAAAACTCTTTCATGGCCTGCCATTGCTGCTCCCTTCTGCTCGATCTCCACCTGTGTCTCTACGTGTTGCCGTTCTTCCTCCTTCACCTGCCACCTTCGCCGTCTCTCTCCCATGCTCTCTGCTTCTCACTTTCTTCAGAGCCCTCCTGCGGCACTCTCTACTCCTCCCATTCCCACCTGCCACTTCCATTCCATCACCGCTCTCGCCTCACGTGCTCATAAATCGCCTCACTGTCCGCCCATCATTTGCCTGTACGTGGCAACAGGTGTGGTGGCAGAAGGCAGTGACAGGGCACGTGGCAGCGGTGATGACCACAATGCGCCTGCTCATAGTGGCCTCTGACCTCTCTGTGCTCGCCAGCACCACCGCCTCCTCCCGCGACTCCCACCCTCCAATATCCCACCAACAATCCCTCCCCCTGCCCCTCCCCCCGCCCCCTCCCTTTCGCCCCTTCTATTTCTCGCTCTCTCTCCTCATCCCGACTTACTGTGCCCCATGTCTAGTCTGGTTTAGATTTCTTTCTCCCTTTCTCGCTGTCATCATTTCCTTTCTCCCCTCAGCGCACCCTCTCCCTGTCGCCTTATTCTTCAACCCATCCTACCCCATGTTTTGCACCCGCGTCCACTTGCTCCCTCCTCCCTCCTTCCGCTGATGCTTTCCGTCCCGCCTCCTCTCCTATGCTCTAGCTCCGTTCTATCACTCGATGTTTTCCACACTGCGTTTTTCCTTGACGGCTGCTCACTTCACCTCGTGTCTGTGGGTGGGCCCCGCACTGCTCTTCACAACCGACTCGGCTGTCTTCATGCTTGGCTGGGACTCTGTCGTCCGCCCCATAGTCGCCCTCAGCTCGCCCAACTCAGGTCTGCCCACTCTCCAATTACCACTTCTTGTTCTCCCGCAGCCTACCTAGTGCCGAGTTGTCAACCTGCTGCGTCTTGCTGTTGGGACCGTGCTGGAGCTTCTTACTCCACCCTTTCTGCACTCTGCGGTCAGGAAGTCTGTCTTGTTTTGCACCAATGGTGCGGCATCACCTGGCTCTTCTGTCCTTTTTCTCCCCCCATCCCTCTCGTCTACCTATCTTTCCGCACCTACATCCTGTATCATTTCCCTTCCCAGTACATACCCTCCTCTCCGCACGTCCCGACCTCCGCTCGCGCTGCCCCATTTCCCCGGCCATCCCTGCGCTTCCCCCACCCCACCATGCATGCAGTGCTGCTGGCAGCACTGAACGACCGGCTGGTGGTGGCAACAGGGGCGTCGGTGGCAGTGGGGCGGGTGGCCACAGTGGACGTGCAGCAGCGCCTCACAGGGCTGCTGGAGCCGCTGCTCGCGGGGTGGGTGTCACTCGTGCACTCCCAGGGGCCGCACCCCATGCTGCACCTGCCCAAGCTCATCTCCCAGCTCATCTCCCGGTACGTGTCCTCTGCTCTGTGCTGCTCTGGGTGCCCGAGTGTGCTGTGCGTTCTGGCGGGGGAGGAGGGAGCTACCGCTGGCTGCCCTGTGTTGCTTCTGTGGCTCCTGTTAAGGTTTGCTGTGCGTCTTGTCTCCACGTGCTCTTGTGCTGCACATGGGGGAAGGTGCAGGCAGGCAGGAGCAGGCAGGGAAGAGAAGTAGGAACGGGGGGGAGGGGAACATGGGATGGAACTTGTGTCAGCAGCTGTCACGGCTGCACGAGCCGCACGTTCCCACAGGGCTGCTTGCCGTGTTCTGCTGCACCAGCCACTCTCTTGCACCCTCACCACCTCCTTCTCACCTACTGTTGTTGTGGCCAATGCCACTACACTACCCTTTCCCACCAGGACCGCCCTCGTCACCCCACCCCCCCGTGCATCTTGCCTCCATACCCCGCCTCCCCCTCCCTGCCTGCCTCCCCACCCCCCTGCCTGCTTTCCCCCCCCCCCCCCCGCTCCCCCCTTGCCTGCCTCCCTCTCCCCCCACACTCTCTGCGTGCTTATCTATCCCTCTCCCCACCTCGCCTGCCTCATCGCCCTGCAGCTTTGACGTCATGCGCCTCACTCCGCGCCTTGTGGAGCTGCTCAGTCGCGGACCAACCATCTGCTGCCAGCTGGCACTCGAGCTCTCTGAAACTGGACCTCAGTTTAACTCGGTGGGTTTGGCCCTGCATGTCATTGCGCCTCCGTGCCTTTCCCTCCGCTCCACGGTGCCTTGCTCAACCTTGATGCACGATATTCCAATGCAGGATATGGCTAGCAACGCCACTATGCATCACTTTCTTGTGCATCATTGCACTGCTTCTCTTGTTCTTCCCCTTGCTCTAAAACTCTCCACACACTCCTCTTCCTCCTCTCCTCCGCCCCTCTCCTTCTGCACACACGCCGTCCCTCCTTCAATTGCCATTTTTCCCCCCTTTCCTCCTCCCCCTTCATGGCTGGTGGTGTGCGCGGATGGGAGCAGGAGGTGAGGGTGATGAGTGCGATGAGGGCGCGCAACTTTGACAAGGCACTGGACATCCTCACCACCGACTTCCACCACTCCATTGCCTACCCGCGCTGCCCTCCCTCCTCGCGCCTCTTTCACCGCTTCAGGCAGCTCGGCCGCCGCTGCATCACGTGAGCCTCCTCTTCCTTCCGCCCTCTTCCTCCCCTCTCCCCCTCCTCCTGCCCGCACTCCTGTCACTTCCACTCTGAACCACCACGTATCTTTCTCTTGCGACTCTCACTTCCCCGCTCCCCTCCTCTCCTCCTCTCCTCCCCCTACATAAGACCCAGCTCTTTCGTTCATCCCGTGCCCTCCTCCACACGCCTCCCTCTCCCCCAACCCTCCCTTCCCCCCCTTCACCACACCAGGTTCGCGCAGTTTGACAAGGCAAAAGCAACCTTTGAGGTAGTGGGGGACTACGAGGCCATGTACGACCTCTTCATCGCGCACATGAACCCCTCCGCACTGCGCCGCCTTGCCGCCACGCTGGAGGAGACCGAGGCACAGCCGGAGCTGGAGCGCGAGTGCATGCAGGTGCTCAAGGTGCGCTCGTCCCTCTGGAACCAGGGCGGTGTCCTCTCTGCTATTGCACAGGAGGCACTCGCACCGAGACCTGCCGACTGGGCTGGCGGGAACTGGACCGTGCTCGTCGCCCCTGACCCGTCTGAGGCCAAACCTGCTGCCGGCACTGCTGCTGGAGATGCTGCTGCTGCTGCTGCTGCTGGAGCGGCAGGAGGGGCGATTGTAGGGGGAGCAGCGGCGGCGGGGGCAGCGGCGGCAGCAGGGGGGCTGAAGCCTCAAGCGGAGATCACCCACTCGTGGACGTTTGGGAATGAGGTAACCGCGTACATGAAGACAGAGGGCGGCGCTATTCCCATCATCATTGCGGACAGCGTGGGGGTCTACCTGGGCGTGGCGCGCGGCAAGGGCGTGGTCACAGAGATTCTCGAGATGAAGAAGGACGAGGGCAAGAAGGAGGTGAAGAAGAAGAAAAAGAAGGCCACCGAGGCAGAGATCATGGCGGCAGCTGTTGCGAGCTTCCTGCCCGGGGCTGAGGCGGCGTCGGCAGCAGCAGGCGCGGCGGTGCCGAGAGGGGAGGAGACGGCGGAGGAGGCGCAGCAGCGGGCGGCTGCGGAGTTCAAGACGAGTATGTACGGGGCAGGGGAGGCGTTTGACAGCGACAGCGACGATGACACCATGTCCACCACGTCCCGGCGCAGCAAGTTCAGCATCAAGATCAAGGACAAGGTACCACCAGTGCAGTGCACGCCAATGCATGTATCCTTTTCCGAGCTGTTCCAGGCAACTGGTGTCTCTTGTTGATTCTGTGACCTCACGGATGGATACATCAGCACCTTCTTCTGTCCTCTTCTCCCAACTTCTTCTCTTCCTCTCTTTGTCACTTCAAGCCTTCCACCCTTTCTCATGATTCTTTTCTATGTTGTTGTCCCGTTCGCTCTCTCTCTCTCCCACCCCAGGACGCGCGGGCAGGAGTGGTGGATGTGGGGCGCCTCAAGGCGGCGTCCAAGACGCTCACTCTGGGCGCACCAGCCAAGCCACCATCCGCTGCCGCCACAGAGGAGTTCGGGTGGCAGCAGTTCGAGTCCGACTCCTCTGGCCTCGCCATCGTGCCCTTTGGCGACTGCTGCTGCTGCTGCTGCTGCCACTGCCGGCCAGCCAGCAGTCAACGGCGTGCCACCCGCTGCTGGCGGCCCTGTGTGGGCCACCCCCCCGGGGCTGGGTGCGCTGGGGTTGGGGCAAGCGGGAGGGGTTCCTGCACAGGCTGTGGCGCTCGGGTATGCGAAACCCATGCTGCCGCCAGGGCAGCAGGGCGCTGCTGGGCCGGATGGCAGTGCTGCTGCCGCAGCCGCAGCCGCAGCTGCAGCAGCCGCCGCAGCCGTGGCGGCAGTGGGTGAGGGAGGAGCGGTGGGAGCAGAGGTGGTGGGGGAGAGCAAGGAGCTGTTTGGGGACGACGTTCCCTTCTCTGCAGAGCCGTCCTTCCAAGCCACTCAACCCGCACCGGCGGAAGCAGCGGCAGCAGCAGCAGCAGCAGCAGCAGGAGCAGGGAAGCAACGGCCCATGCTGCCCCCTCCATCGGCAGGTCCTTTGCAGATGCAGCCCGCAGCAGCCGCCGCAGCAGCAGCAGCAGAGCCGGCAGCGCAGGAGGAGTTTGGGGGGTTGCTGGCGGGAACAGCAGAGGCGCAGGGCAAGGGGGAACCGGGGCAGCAGCTCAAGGTGCCGCTGCCGAAAAAGGCTGGTGGGGCGGAAGCGGATGGTGCGAATGCTCTGCCTCCTGAGATCTCAGCGCTGTCAGAGGCACAGGCGGGCGGGGAGAAGGGCCCCAGCAAGGAGCGGGAGGCAGCTCGTGCTGCCATGCCCACCAAGATCCTCCCTGGCTATGTCAGTGCAGCCGCTGCTGCTTATGCCATTGCTGTTCATGCTCATGCTGCTGCTGTGCGTCTATTCCTCTCACACCTCCTCTCCCTGCACTGAACCGTCCATAACCACTCCCACTCCACCCCGCTCCCCACCTCTCCTCCCTAATACCCCGCGCGCATTGCCTATCCAATCCACAGGTGCCACGTGGCGCGTCAGCAGCGGTGTGTGTGAAGGTGGCGCTGGTGCACGTGGACGACAACCGGCTGGCGGACGCACTGGCGTGTGTGGACGAGGCCTTCCTCGCCATGGCCAAGGACCGCTCCCTCGGCAAGAACATTCAGGCCCAGGCGCGCATTGCTGCCCACTACAAGATCGGTGCTACCATCCTGCAGGTGCCACGGGGGAGCAGGGAGGGAACAGGGGGGAGGGTGGGGGATGCATGGAGTGTGCGTTTCTGGGTGGTGTGCATGCGGAGTGGTTATGCGATGTGTGTATGGGGGGGTGGTAGTGGCTGTGGCGATGTGGGTCGGATGGGCTTTTTCCCGTGCTTGTTAGTGTGCCCGTGAGGTGTGGCTTGGATGAGTGAGCTCGCGTGGCGGGAGGGTATATTTAGCACGACGCTTGAAGTTAATGATGTGCTTGCAGGGCGACTGCTTTGGTTGGATGTGCGGCCAAAGTGATGGCACGTGAGTGTGGCACTGGGACAGTGTGATGCCACCGCATGGTGGCATGCACACATACACATGCTAAGCCGCTGTGGGAACACACAAGTTATCAAATTCATGTTGTACAATGCGAGCCTCTGGGCACCATTTGTAATGTGCGTTGCGTGCAGCATGTGGCATGCGCCCAGCACTGAGCACTCGTACTATCTCAGCAACTCGTAAGCCGAGACGTGCCCATTTTACTGCAACACTGCGCCCCTGATTCTGCTGCCGAACAGCGTCGACACTTTCCTGATTCCCTATATTGCCCCGTCCTCGTTCTGTCCCCTACCTCCCCCACCCTCCCGCCTCCCCCACCCTCCCGTTTCCTGTGTGCGCGAGCAGGAGATAGTGCGGCTGCAGAAGGCGGAGGGGCAGGGCGCGCTGGGCGCCAAGGAGGAGATGGCGCGCCTGGCACGGCACCTGGCGTCGCTGCCGCTGCAGCCGAAGCACCGCATCAGCTGTGCGCGCACGGCCATCCGGCGCAACATGGAGGTGCACAACTTCGCCTACTCCAACCGCCTCCTGCACGCCCTCCTCGCCAAGGCGCCCCCCAACAAGCAGGCCGAGCTCCGGGCACTTGCCAAGTACGTAAGGCGGAGTAGGGGAAAGGGGGTGAATGGGGGGGGGGGGGGGTGGAGT
This sequence comes from Closterium sp. Yama58-4, assembly GCA_947470075.1. Classification (NCBI taxonomy): domain Eukaryota; kingdom Viridiplantae; phylum Streptophyta; class Zygnematophyceae; order Desmidiales; family Closteriaceae; genus Closterium; species Closterium sp. Yama58-4. The sequence continues at coordinate 106,756 of CANIUD010000612.1, read as the reverse complement.
AGGGGCGGGGGGGGTTTGGGACTGGGAAGTGTTGAGGGCATTGTTGAGTTGGATGCCAGGCCAGTGGTGGGTGAGGTTGGAGGGAGGAAGGGAAATGGGAGAGATTTAAGATGGCTGCAAGTGGCTGAAAGCTACAATTTTCATGTGCACATGCCGTTTCCAGTTGTGTTCAGTTCTTTCCTCATTCGCGTGTTTCCAGCTCCTGTTGCCTGCCTTTGTTGCTGCCGCACGCCTACCTCTCGCCCTGCATTCCACAACACGGGCCATCCCTTCCCCCCCGCCCTGTCCTCCCCTGCAACAGCATCTGCATGTCGCGGGGCCTCACAGACCGCACCATCAACCGCAACGAGGACCCCTCGCGCTTCTGTGCGGCGTCGCTGGCGCTGCTGCCCACCATAGGCCACGACGTGTGTGACACCTGCAATGCGTGCTTCGCTGCGCTCGCCACCCCCGGCTGCCCCATCTGCGGCATGGGCACTGTCAGGCGCTTTGACAAGGCGGGGGCGGGTGCTGCTGCTGCAGGCGCGGGTGGTGCAGCAGGGAGGGCTGCTGCTGCTGGCGGGCAGGCGGGCAGAGGGAAGGGTGGTGTCACTGCGTTTGCATCGCCGTTCTGAGCGGTCAGATGGAGAGCTGCTCGTTTGCCTATTCATGAAGTGCTTTTGTTTGTATGGGCTTTCCAAGGTTACCCTTACATGGCGTTGACAGCTTGATTGCAGAAGTTACTCGTGTTAGAGAGGTGATGCTGTGTTACTCGTTGCCAACTTGCTGTACATGTTAGGAGTGAGTTGTTTGTAATGGTACACCTCATACTGCTATCACCCCTACCGTACAAGTCTTGAATATGGTTAGAAGTACGGTACCAGCATGGAAATGGGTAGGAGAGGAGAGCCCACAAGATCCTTCAACCTTGGATGTGCTCTAAATGAGGTTGGATCATCAAGGCTTGACAAATGATGGTTTTATGCATGGTACTTCAACACCGGTGCTTTCCATCTATCCATTCTGCTGGTACCAAACCTACCCAAGGCCTTTTCTTCCCTGCAGCCCTTTCATGGCACCGGACACATCAGCTACTATGGAGCACTTATTGCAGTCTTGTCCTCGATACCATGTGCAAGCGGCACCTGCTCAGTGCCGCCGCGTGGGAACAGGTGCAACCCGCGGAAGCGGAAGCTGACAGTGGGCAGCCGGGTGGGCACACGCGGGAACAGAGGCAGAGACGACAGGGACGGCAGGGCGGGCTCATCAATGGTGCACGGAAGCTGCGGCGGCACGTCAATGGTGATGCTCGACGGCACGCCCTGCAGTGGGTTCTGCAGGAACGGGAAGCACGGCGGGGGGGCAGCAGGAGCCGGCGCTGCCGCAGCGGCAGCAGCAGTGGCGGGCGCCTGAGCGAACGCGGTCTGCGACTGGGAGTTGGTTTGGGTGACGGTGGAGGAATCTTTGGCATCCGCCGTCTGCGTGTTGCTCTGCACCTGGTTTGCTATGTTGCCGTTGTTGTTGCTCTGGTCCGTATATACGCTGTGGGGAACCGTGGGCACGGGCACGGCGGGCAGCGTAGGCAGGTCTGGTACCACCTGATTCACGAGGTCAGCAAGGGTGTTTCCCGCCGCTGCCCTCACGGCCAAGCCTGCCAGTTTTTCAGGGCACACACACGCGCAGAATGCGCTGTTAGTACGCAACCCAGACGCGAAGAAATACTGAAACGCGCGATAGAACGTGTAAGAGGTCAGAGAGGGGCGTTACCGATAAGAATAAGTCGGAGGAAATCCATGGAGGCGAGAAGCTGCGTGAGAACGGGGCCGATGCAGTAGCAGCTAAGCAACGAGGGCACCGACGAGGGCACCGAAGAGGGCCCGGTGAGCAAGGAAGTCTTTGAGAGGGCGGGATGTGGACATGCGTTCACACGACATCAGCACTGCGTCGACTGCCGCCAGAATTTATAATATCATGCCGTTTCCGCAAAACAAAGGCGGTCGATTGACCTTCGGCGGACGTTGAGGTTGACGCCATGGCGAACACGGCGACGTGATCGCTCAAGCTTGTCACCATCACGCATTTGACTATGACCTAGCGTCAGTCACGGTCGCAACGCGCTGTGATGTGACGGCAGCAGGGCCCCCAGGGCGTTAGGGTTTTAGGGTCGGATCATTTGCAGCGAAGATTGTGTAAATGCTTAGAAATTTGCGGTAGGTCTTCAGGACATGTCTTAAATGCGCGGATTCACGTGAAACCGAAGCGGACCCGACGGACCAGCTCGAAAACCACCACGTGAACCAGCGACGGACTGGTCCGGGATGCGGGAGTTAAACCCCCGTTATAAATTTCGAATGGCACTACATCGGTGCCATGGATCTGGTCGGCAGACCAGCCTGTGGCTGGTCCGGGAACTGTAGCACCTCCCACATGTCTTCTCGAAACTGCACGGCCTTCGTGAATTTCGTGATCGACGGGATGGGGAAACATACCTGCACAGAAAAAAGGTAACTCGATTATAACATGTTTGAATCTCGTCGCTACTGTTTCAACTCGCAAAAACTGTACAGACCGCGACTCGATGCATCATACGGACCAGTCCGTGTCTGGTCCACGCCTGGTCTGCGAACTGGGTCCGTCGGACCAGAACTCCGGACCAGGAACGCACATTCTGGTAACGGACCGGCTCGTAGCGGACCAGGTACCTGAGACACCTCTCAGCATGTGGTGGGAGAGTTGTTGGGAGTTGGCAAATGAGGGTTCGATTTTGGTCTTGTTGACTCGGTTACTCACGACTTTTGAGAGAGTTCGCGAGGTCAGAGTTGCGAGCTGTCAGCAGGGTTACATTGCGGGCATGTGCTAGGTCGACCTGGTTCGTGCCAACGTAAATCGGCGCACTGACAAGCTTTGACGCGTGCCAAGCCAAGTCAGTGTACCGGTTTGGCACGGCCTCCCGCTTGCCTGGAGCACCCCAAAAGCCCCACTCTGTGCTGGCCAGCCGACGCAGCGCACCAGTTGCCGCAACCGTCTGTTACAGTCACGATCCAATGCAATCCACGGCAAATGCGATGCGAGCTGGGGTGGCGGAAAGGATTTGGGATCGCGGTTTCGGGTTTGTAAACACGACCGAAATTGTTAAGTCCCGTTCGTGGAGTTCGCCAACGTAATTCGAATACGAGTGGCGAAAAGGCAGATTATGGTTACTATTCACCGATTGAAATGTATTCGTACTTTCGGACCCGCCCTGACATCCCAGCGGCAGACCCTGCCGTACCCTCCCAGACTCTTCACCCCGCCCACACTCCCCTCCACACTCCCCTCCACTCTCGCGCAGTCCGCCGATGTCCGTCATCGGTACCGTATACGTGAAGATAGGTCGGACATCCGTCGGATGGCATCCCAAATATTACTCGCGGGGCGGCTTGACGGCATGGATGTCGTTCAGGGCTTCCAGCACCCTCACATCCCCTTGGAGTGGATCTTGACGTTTTTAGATTCCGGTCAGCAGTCAAGATGAATGTGTTTGGACAACACAAGACTGCGGGTGGTTTTCAACCTGTAACCAGTACGGTTACAAGCGTGTTACACCTGCTAGGGTTTTAGCGACAATCCTACGCAACAGTTGGCAATCCTACGGAACAGTGTGCAATCCTACACAGTTGGCAATCCTTCGGGTTTCCAGACTTGGTAAATTTTGAGAATTTCGTTACAAGACCTAAATTTCAGACATATATTGCGCGATAACAGCACCTTCCAGGGTGCTTTATATCAGCAAACAGCTTTCAGTCGAACCTCTCTATTCAGGAAAGAAATAACCCCTCCAGTGTTACAGGCACCCTTTCTTGGATCTACTCATGCATCTGTAAGGTCTTGCCGACTATGTGGTTTCCAGAGCTGTGAGCGGTCACAGCTGAGAGGTTCCACAGGGATGATGCCCCCAGGGTTCAAGGGGAAGAGTTGACCAAAGTAGTTGTCTCGCACCCCTTCGATGTCACACGTGGCTGCAACTCCAGGCATCTGGAGTGCAGCAAAGGGACATTGATACACTAGTCACTTGTGAACCAGCCTCTCGAGGCTAAGAAAAAACCCTAGAAGAAAGAGCAGACAGAGAATTATGGTGACTGGATTGATAAGCAGAAAGGGAGGGGATTGAGCAGGATAGGAAGGGGGGAATGGGGGGAAGGAACACACTAGGAAAGGAACAGGAGCGAGTTCATGAGAACAAGGGGGAGAAGGAAGGAGAGGGGAGGGAGGGGGATGAAGAGGGGGGGGGGGGAGGGAGGAGGGGGAGGAAAGGGGGTGGGGGAGGGGACACATTTGGTAATTACCTGGAAGATGTCGCGCATGTAGGCATGAATGTTGTCATACTCCACGATCTTCCTGCGCGAGCACTTGAAGAGAGTGTGGTAAGCGGCGTCGAAGCGCACGAGCGTGGTGAAGAGGCGCACGTCGGAGAGGGTGAGGGTGGGGCCACAGAGGAAGCGAGACATGGCCAGGTGCGCTTCAATGCGGTCCAGAGTGGTGAAGAGGTCGTTCACTGCCTTGTTGTATGCCGTCTGGCTCGTAGCAAAGCCACACCTAGACAGGGGGGTTGAGGAAATGGGGAATGGGAGAAGAGGTGGAAGGAAGAGGGTGGGGGTGGTGATTGGGGGGGGGTGGGGGGGGAGGTGGGGGAGGGGAAGGACGATGAGTAGATCATAATACCTGCTCGAAAGTCCTCAAAATAGCAGGCACAAGAGCCACGGAATCTGCTGAGACGCGTTTTCCATAATGTTCCACACCCGATGCAATGCAGAAAGAGAGAGCAGTGGCAGCGGCGCACCGGTACACGCCGTTGTTAACGTTGTTGTAGATCTCCTCGTCCCATGCGGCCATCTGCTGGGCGAGCTCCGGTGGTGCGAGGTCCAGGTGTGGGTTGGTGGCATAGTCATTGAAGGATGAGTTGAGCATGCGAATGATGTCCGCACTCTCGTTGTTCACCACGCGGCTGCGCTCATGGCGGGCGGACAGAGGCAGTAGAGACAGGAAGGGGAGTCACAAGAGGGAAGAGTTGGGATTAGAGAGGCAGGAGGGCAGGAGGCACGAGGAGGTTAGGGGTAGGAAGGGAGGAAGATGGCAGATGAGATACGCTTGTTGAGATGATGGTGAAGGAGATGCCATTCCCTCCAATTCCCCTGATCCAGCCCAACAGACCACCCTTCCCCAATAATCCCCCTCACCACCTCCTCCCGCTCCCAATTCACGGCGCACCCAGGTGCCATGGCTCACTTGGTCTTGGAGTCCCACAGCATGGGCACAGTGCACCGCCCATCATACCCGCCCTGCTGCTTGCCATACACCTCCTTCAGCTTCGCACACCCACCCGCCCGGTCCTCTGTAGGCACCAGCACCTCCCCCTCCTCACCACCACCCTCCCCATCCCCTCCCACTCCCCTCTCACCCCTTCTCCCACTCCCTCGCCGCGCCACAGCACTCCCCCCTCGCCCTGAGCCTGCTGGCACGAACTCCCAGAGCCCGCCGTCGCCGGGGCGGGCGATGGAGAGGAGCACGGCGGCGCTAAGGCCCTTGAGGGCGTGCACGATGAGCGTGCGGTGCGCCCACGGGCACGACAGCGCCGCGTACAGATGGTACCGCCCTGCCTCCGCTGGGAATGCGCCTGCCTGCCGGCTACTTGTGGTGGCGCTGCTGCTGCTGCTGCTGCTGCTGGTGGTGGTGGTGGTGGTGGTGGTGGTGGTGGTGGAGGGTGGGGGATGGATGGTGTGGCGGTATGCGCTGGGCGTGCGCTTGTAGTTGCCGGCGTCGTCGCTGGGCGCCAGCTGCGCCATCATCACTCGCCACCCGCTGCCCCATGCCTCTCGCGCTACCTGCTCGCATGCACACACACACACACCCACACAAACCCACCCGCACACAAACAAACCCACCCACACACACACACACCCACACACACACACGCACCCACACACACACCCACCCACAGACACACCCACCCACCACCCCCCCCCCCCCCACACACACACACACACACACACACGCACGCACGTACACACACGCACACCAACACAAGTACGCACGCACGTATTCATGCATTGCATACCAAGTCATTCGCACACGTGTGGGCATGCGGGCATACGCAGAGCGAGCAGCCACAGGGTGCAAAAAGAGCGTGGCGAGCATGGGAGGTACGGGCAGGATGGTGAGGAGAGGTGCTTGCAACTAGCGCTTCGGCAATGGGGGTTGGTCGGCCACTGGTCAGAGCAGGGCAGGGGGCACAGTAGACGACGATGATGCGGGGGAGCAGCACAGCAGAGAGCGCCGCGCCCTCACAACACCACCGGGCGTCGCGGCGCAGCCCTCATTCAGAACGGGGAGCGGGAAGCGCAGGCGGGAAACGGGGAGCGGGAAGCGCAGGCGGGAAACGGGGAGCGGGAAGGAAAGAGAAGAGACCTGCACGAGGAGCCCCGGCGGCAGCCCTTTGCCCCACAGCGCCTGCCCCGCTGCAGTCACCGCGCCCACCATCCCGCCGCCCGCATCCCCGCCGCTCCCGTCGCCCCCGCTGCCGCGGACGGGAGGATTCGGTGGGATGGACAGAATGGGAGAGGGGTTGCAGGACCAGGAGGGGGTGGGGGGGGAGGGGAGGGGATTACGAGAGTGAGTGCAACTGACGAGGGGGTGGAGGGAGCGGCGAGAAACCATGGACGATGGTGTATCTGCAGCTACCGTGACCCACGGAAGCGTCTCACCTGCGCGCCGAGCATTTTACTACCCCGCGCACGCGCCGATTCGGCCGTAATCGCCCGCAACGAGTGTGGAAAGAAGGGGTGGTTCGCCCTGGAAATGCGGAGTTGGCGCGACGGACGCCGGGTGAGACGGCGGATGACCAGGCGAGCGCGTGAGAGGGTTTGTTCCGGGCGAGAAGTCCCTCCATGGCGACAGTATGGCGACGAGCGGCGATGAGTAACGACGAGCACGCAGGGCAACAGCGCTATGTGGGAATGTGAACGGAAACAGTTTTTCTTTATTCCGCATCACACTCCATACCAGGTATAGGACCGTTGTTACGAGTGCAATTGAGTGATCGAACGAGGATTCCACTATCGAAGCAAAACAGTTTTTTGAGAGGAGGAATGAGCTAACATTTGTAAGGAAAATTCCATTTCCTTATGCCGCATCCCTCCTTAGCGCGTACATTACTGTTTCTCACCACTGTCAGCATTATTACAACTCGCGACACTCGCCTCGACTATTTCCCGCCACCTCGCCCGTCACAACCCAAGTCAGAGGAGCCCTTTAGGAAACCAAGGAAGACAGCGCGAGGCGAGATCTTGTCCGCGGAGGTGTCGCGGACAAGAGCCAAGCAGCCCCAGACACTAAACCTCGACGCAACACCAGGGGACCCTGTCCAAAGACTGGTCGGTGAAGCCCCTGGCCAAGAAACGCGAGGCCAGAGGTTCAGCTGGTGAGCGGCGTACCGAGCCGGGTAGGGCTACAAAAAATGGGGCGCGCGGGCGTGGATCATGGAGGTGCGGGCGATCTCCATGACCAGGCCTAAGCGGCGCTCAGCAACCCCATTCTGCTGTGGAGAGTCTGGAAGAGTCCAGGACTGGGTGATGCCCTGCTCAGCACAGAATCTGGCGAGAATGCCGGAGCGAAACTCACCCCCACGGTTGGAGGGAAGACAACTGACACGACGACCACGAGTGCCCTCGGTGGCGAGGAGCCACCGGATCAGCGTAGAAGTCACGTCGGACTTCTTCGCCAAAGGGAACACGGTGGTGTACCGAGAGTAGTCGTCAACGACCACCAGAAAGAAACTCTCCCGCTCAGGGCCAAGGCGGGGAGCGGGGCCCCAGACGTCTAAGTGGAGAGTCTCGAAGGGCTCGGTGGCCGGACGAAGGGAAGAGGAGTGAGGGGTGTCAAACATATATGCTGCATATTGTCTAGGCTGTAGTGGGGTAGCCCATATGGGGTACAACCCAATTAGGGTTTACTACTTGTACTCCTGCATGCTGCTAGTTCATTCATTCCTGCTGCTAGATTCTAACATGGTTTCAGAGCACTAAGGTCCGTAGGACCGTTTTTTTTTTTCGGGCCCACCTACCGCTGCGGTTACCACGCTACCCCACGTACCTGCCTGCCTTGCCTTGCCTTGTGACGTGCTGCACTACGCGCGCCGTCCAGCAGCCCTAGCGCTGCCTCCTGCTGCCCTAGGCCAGCGCGCTGCCCCTAGAGGCCCGTAAGGCCCGCGCGCCGCCCCTACACGCCCTTCAGGCCCGCGAACAGCCCCTGCAGACCGTTAGGCCCGCTGCTGCCGCGCGCTGCCCGCACCGAGCCGCGCGCAGCCCGCTGCTGCCGCGCGCTGCCCGCACCGAGCCCGCGCAGCCCGCGCCGAGCCGCGCGCAGCCCGCTGCTGCCGCGCGCTGCCCGCACCGAGCCGCGCGCAGCCCGCTGCAGCCGCGCGCAGCCCGCACCGAGCCGCGCGCAGCCCGCTACTGCCGCGCGCAGCCCGCTACTGCCGCGCACAGCCCGCTACTAATGCGCGCAGCCCGCGCCGAGCCCGCGCAGCCCGCGTCGAGCCGCGCGCGGCCTGCTACGGCCTCGCGAGGCCCGCGCGCGGCCCGCAGCAGCCCGCGCCGAGCCGCGCGCGGCCTGCTACTGCCTCGCGCGGCCCGCAGCAGCCCGCGCCGAGCCGCGCGCGGCCCGCTACTGCCTAGCGCGGCCGCGCGAGGCCTGCAGCAGCCCAGCGCGCTATCAGCGCAGCCCGCGCCGAGCCACACGCGGCCCTCTGCCTCGGCCCCGACCTGCCGCTGATGCGGCCCCGCCCTGCAGCTGCCACGGCCCCGACCTGCCGCTGACGCGGCCCCACCCTGCAACTGCCGCTGAAGCGGCCCCGCCCTGCAGCTGCTTCGGCCCTACTCTGCAGCCGGTGTTGCGGCCCCGACGTCGCCGCTGTCGTGCGCCTACTCGGCCGCCGCCCGTCGAACGCCAGCCCTGCTCGCCCGGCGAGCGCCTGCTCTTCCAGCCTTTGGTGAGCGCCTGCCTGCCTGCCTGCCGGCCTGCCTGCCTACCGGCCTGCCTGCCTGCCTGCCTGTCTGCCTGCCTGCCTGCCTGCCGGCCTGCCTGTCTGTCTGCCTGCCTGCCTGCCTGCCTGCCTGCCTGCCTGTCTGCCTGCCTGCCTGCCTGCCTGCCTGTCTGCCTGCCGGCCTGCCTGCCTGTCGGCCTGCCGCGCCTGCCCTGCCCGCGCTACTGCTGCTGCTACTGCTACTGGCAGGTGGCCAGATGCAGCTCCAGCGACGTTCACGTGAGTCTCTCACGCCCCAGCAGCTTGATGAGTGGTATACTAGTTGGGGCTGTCGAGGTAGCCGTCGTAGCAGTCGCCCTGGAGCTGGTCATTTGGGGACGTCTGGCAGTGGCGAGACACTTACGCCCCGGCAGCTCCAGGAGTGGTACGCTCAGTGTAGCAGGTCTTCGCGTACCGTTCGCTGCCCGTACGTCATTCGCACAGGTGTTAGGGCTGGTCAGCCTTGCGGGACGCTTGGTCACACACCGTCCCGCTGCTTCGCCCGTCTGAGCGACGCCTGGCGTACCGTGTTTGGCGACGAGGCTGAGCTTCCTACCTGGGTGGAGCTGATTGGACAGCGGGTTGATGTCTTTGCTCTTGACTATGATGCTATTCTCACTGCCATGTATGCATTGCCTACTAGTGTTGACCGTGCCTGTTACCTGTGCGTACCGCCTGACCCTGGTATAGCGCCTGCTGCTCTCGGTGCTCTTGCGTCTCCTGCTCTCAGTGCTGGTGAGGCTGCTGCTCTAGGTGCTAGTGTGTCTCCTGCTCTAGGTGCTGGTGAGGCTGCTGCTCCAGGTGCTGGTGAGTCTGCTCTCTCTGGTACTGCGCCTGCTGCGGTCTTGCACACCTTCACCCTTGACTCAGGAGCTTCCCGCTCCTTCTTTCGCGACTGCACCACACTCACGCCGCTTAGTCGGCCAGTTCCAGTCTCCCTGGCGGACCCCTCTGGGGGTCCAGTCCTTGCCCACTACTCCACGGTTCTGCCGTGTCCGGCCGCCCCGTCTGGCTCGCTGTCAGGTCTTTACCTCCCCTCGTTCTCTACGAACTTGGTGAGTGGAGCTGACCTCAATGATAGGGGGGTTCACCAGTTCACTCCTGCGAGTCAGCGAGTGACTCACTGTACGTGTGCTCGGACGGGCCGGCACCTGGCCACGTTTACCCGTGCGCCTGGCTCGAGTCTGTACACACTGACCACTGCGTCCCCTCAGGTGGCTGCGTCTGCGTCTGCGTCAGGTCAGCTGGCGGCCCCCTGCGAGTGTCGCGCTTTGTCGCACGACACTCTCCTGTGGCACCACCGCCTTGGTCACCCCTCCCTGCCTCGTCTTCGTAGCATGCACTCTCGCTCCCTGGTCTCTGGTCTTCCCAGGTCTCTGCCTGCCCTCCCTCCCTCGCCTGCGCCGCCCTGCATTCCTTGCGTCGAGGGGCGGTAGCGCGCCGCTCCTCACTCCTCCTCGTTCCCTCCCACAGAGGCTCCGTTGCAGACGCTCCACCTGGACGTGTGGGGCCCAGCCCGCGTCCGTGGACCGGGCCACGAGCGGTACTTCCTGCTGGTTGTCGACGACTACACGCGTTACACCACGGTCTTCCCCTTGCGCACCAAGGGTGAGGTCCCTGATGTTTTGATCCCTTGGATCCGCACTGTTCGTCTCCAGCTCCGCGAGCGGTTCGAGCGGGACTTTCCTGTCCTGCGTCTGCACTCTGACAGAGGTGGTGAGTTTTCCTCCGACCTCTTGGCAGCCTACTGTGCGGAGCACGGCATCCGCCAGACGTTCACGCTTCCGGCCTCTCCGCAGCAGAATGGGGTTGCTGAGCGCCGCATTGGCTTAGTCATGGAGGTCGCTCGTACCTCCATGATCCATGCGGCTGCCCCCCATTTTCTGTGGCCGTTTGCGGTCCGGTACGCCGTGCATCAGCTCAACCTCTGGCCCCGTGTCTCCTTGCCGGAGACCTCGCCCACACTGCTGTGGACGGGGAAGGTTGGCGATGCGTCGCGGTTCCGGGTCTGGGGTGCTCGTGCCTTTGTCCGCGATACCACTGCGGACAAATTCTCCGCCCGCACTGTCCCCTGTGTCTTTCTTGGCTTTGTCCCTGACGCGCCTGGTTGGCAGTTTTACCACCCCACCTCGCGCCGTATCTTTGCGTCTCAGGACGTCACGTTCGACGAGTCGGTTCCTTTTTACCGTCTCTTCCCCTACCGCACTGCCCCTCTCCCCCCCCCGCCGCTCTTCCTCGCTCCAGGTGCTCCCCAGGTAGACCCCCTCCCCGCGTCAGGTCCTGCTCCTTCAGGTGTGTCTCAGGTAGACCCTCCTCCCTTGACTGCGCCGGTTGAGGTCACTGGTGACTCAGGTCCTGCTGAGGGTGGTCCTGCTCGGGGTGTTCCTTCTGGGGGTGCTGAGCCTAGGGATGCGGAGCCTGGGGGTGCTGAGCCTGGGGGTGCTGAGCCTGAGTGTGAGGAGTCTGAGAGTGCGGGCGCTGGAGGTTCTGGAGCTGCTGGAGGTCCTGGTGCTGGTGGCGCTGGAGCTGTTGGTTCTGGAGCTGCTGAGGGTGCAGGCGCTGGAGGTTCTGGGGCTGCTGAGGGTGCGGGTGCTGGAGGTTCTGGAGCTGCTGGAGGTCCTGGCGCTGAGGGTACTGGCGCTGAGGGTGCTGGCCCTGAGGGTGCTGGCGCTGAGGGTTCTGAGTCTGCTGTTGCGCGGTCTCCTTGGAGTGGCCGCCTTCGTCCGCGTGTGCCTCTCACCTCCCAGCAGCTGCACGACTGGTACGGTCGCCGTCAGGGTCGCGCGTCTGGGGCTAGGGGCTCTCCTACTGGAGGTCCTTCTGCTGCCGTCTCTGGAGCTGGAAAAGGTGCTGGTCCCGGGGGTGCTCGTACTGGGGGTACTGGAGCTGCTGGGGCTGGAGGTGCTGAGCCTGCGGGTGCTGCTGCTGGAGACACTGCGGCTGGAGACCCTGGGACTGGGGGTGCCGGTTCTGGGGGTGCGCCTGCTGGTGGAGCTAGTCCTGGAGGAGCTGGAGCTGAGGTTTCTGGAGCTGCTGGAGGTGCTGGAGCTGCTGGGGGTGCTGGAGCTACTACTGCTGGTGGAGCTGGTCCGGGAGGTGCTGGCGCTGGCGGTTCTGGCGGTGCTGGAGGTACTGGAGCTGCTGGAGGTGCTGGAGCTGCTGGTGCTGGTACCACTGCACCGTCACGGCTTTTCTTCGCTCCGCCGTCTCCGTCGTCTCTGCCGCCGCCTGACTCTGTGCTTCGCCAGGTTCTTAGTCTCCCTTCGTCTACTGGTCTTCCGTTACAGCCTGGCTCCCCGCTGCCTGCTCCTTCTCCTTACACTGAGCAGTCAGGGGGTCTTACTGAGCGTCGTGAGCCTGCGTCGCGTCCTGTCTCGCCTGTTCGTCCTGGTCGTACTGGTCGTCGTGTTCCTCGTTCGCGTCGGCCGGCTGTCCCTAGCGCACACCTCGTAGTCCGTCATCCTTCCTCTGCTCCGCAGCCTGTTCCTCTGCCGTCTCCTCCTGCGTCCTCTCTGCCTGCCGTTCTGGACCCTGAGTCTGACCGGTATCGTGCTGAGCACCCTACTGTCACGCGTCTGCTAGCCATTGTTGTCACTGACCCGTCGTTTGAGTCTACTGCTGCGTCTGCTCTGGTCGCTGAGCTTGTTGACTTTGCTGCTGCCTGTCGTCTAGACTACGCTGCTAGCCTTGTTGCCGAGTCTGCGTCTGTCTGTCCTCCGTCCGTCGGGGGTGAGTGTGCTCTTAGCACGGACGTCCTTGAGGACAGGCAGGAGGACCTTGAGTGTCTTGCGGCTGCTGCGCCTCATCTCGTGGCCATGCTGCTTGCCCCTGAGGGAGACCCGGATGCACCAGACATCCCGACCCCGCGCTCTTACGCTGAGGCGATCGCGGGTGAGTACTCCTCTCAGTGGCAGACAGCCATGGACGCAGAGATGGCATCCTGGAAGTCCACAGGCACCTATGTCGACGAGGTTCCCCCACCTGGGGCGAACATCGTCAGTGGCATGTAGATTTTCAGGGTGAAGCGGCCGCCAGGTTCTCCGCCTGTCTTCAAGGCTCGTTACGTTGCTCGAGGCTTCAGTCAGCGAGAGGGAGTTGACTTCTTCCAGACCTTCTCCCCCACCCCGAAGATGACCACTCTTCGGGTGCTGCTGCACGTTGCCGCTCACCGTGACTACGAGCTTCACTCTCTTGACTTCAACACAGCTTTCTTGCAGGGCAGCCTACACGAGGAGATCTGGCTGCGCCGCCCCCCGGGCTTCACTGGGTCGTTCCCTCCTGGTACCCAGTGGAGCCTCCGGCGGCCGGTCTACGGTCTCCGCCAGGCGCCACGTGAGTGGCACGACACACTGAGGACTACGCTTGCGGCTCTTGGGTTCGCGCCTTCTACTGCTGACCCGTCGCTGTTTCTGCGCACCGACACTTCGCTGCCGCCGTTCTACATCCTCGTGTACGTCGACGACTTGGTCTTTGCCACTGCTGACACTGAGGCTCTCGCCCACGTGAAGTCGGAGCTGCAGAAGAGACACACGTGCACAGACTTGGGTGAGCTGCGCAGCTACCTTGGCTTGCAGATCACCCGGGACAGAGCACGCCGCACCATCACCCTGAGTCAGTCACACATGGTGCAGCAGGTCCTTCAGCGCTTTGGCTTCACCTGGTCTTCAGCACAGGCCACTCCTCTGGCTACAGGTCACTCGCTCTCAGCTCCACCTTCGGACGAGTCCGTAGAGCCGAGTGGTCCTTACCCAGAGCTAGTCGGCTGCCTCATGTACCTGATGACTTGCACTCGACCTGACCTCGCGTACCCTCTTGGTCTTCTGGCTCGCTACGTGGCTCCTGGTCGGCACCGACCTGAGCACATGGCTGCTGCTAAGAGGGTACTGCGCTACTTGTGCAGCACATCAGGCATGGGGCTAGTGCTTGGAGGGACGAGCCCAGTTGTCCTTACTGGGCACTCAGACGCTTCTTGGGTTGACGACCAGGCTACTCAGCGGTCGTCACAGGGTTACACCTTCAGCCTTGGCTCTGGTTCAGTTTCGTGGCGTTCTACATGCTCGTCTTCAGTTCTCAGCTCCAGTTGTGAGGCTGAGATCTACGCCACAGCCTTGGCTGCACAGGAGTTACACTGGCTCACCTACCTGCTGACTGACTTGGGAGAGCAGCCTCGTTCTCCTCCAGTGCTGTACGTCGACAACAAGGCCGCCATTGCCTTGTGTGAGGAGCACAGACTGGAGCACAGAACAAAGCACATCGCTCTGCGTTACTTCCTGGCTCGAGAGTTGCAGCAGCGAGGTCAGCTTCGTCTTCGTCACGTAGCCACTCGGGCCAACACTGCTGATATATTCACCAAGGCACTTCCGTCTGGTGATCATCAGCGCTTTTGTACCCTGTTAGGCCTTGTGCCTACGTTTCCACACTTGCTGTAGTCTTTGGTTGTACTGTGATCTATATATATATCCAGCATGCTTGCTCTTGTTATGTAGTGATCACTGCTCTATTGTTGTTGCATATATATATAGCTCTGCATGTGAACTGGCCTTGTGGCCCTTTGCTTGTGCTCAGAATGTGTGGTGACGTTGTGATCCACCCTGAGCTTGCTTTGCTTCTCTTGACTGGTCGTGTGACCCCTTGTTCTCCCCCACTTTGCCTATGGGGGTGTGTCAAACATATATGCTGCATATTGTCTAGGCTGTAGTGGGGTAGCCCATATGGGGTACAACCCAATTAGGGTTTACTACTTGTACTCCTGCATGCTGCTAGTTCATTCATTCCTGCTGCTAGATTCTAACAAGGGGTAGCGCGCAGCCGACCCTGGACACAAGGACCGCACGGAGGAGCTGGGGACGGCGGGAGTGGCGGGAGGACTCGGGGGAGGCCTAAGACAAGACGCTGACTGGACATAGCACGGAGACGAGGGAGGGAAGGGTGACCAAGGCGGTGGTGCCAGAGGAGGGAGGGGTGGGCAAGCGACCGACACGAGCACGACGCAGCAACTAGACCTGCCACAGCAACCTGACTGGACTCGGATACCTTGTGGGACGGGGGAACCTGACGGGGGTCGGTGCGGAGGGTGTACAGATCGGAGCCCGGCTCCTGGCAAAAAGTGGCCAAGGGGGCGTACATGTCACCGTCCACACAGACTGCTGTATCAACAGAAGGCTCAACCCAGACCCCGACGTGCTGTCTCGCCAGGGTGCCCACACCAACCAGGTTCCTAGAGAACGTAGGAACGTGGAGGCCAGTCAGGGAACCGGAAGGAGCAGCTGGGCACGGGAGTGTAGTGGCGTAAGTCGCAATGACCAGTCTCGAAGAGGGATCGGCCAGTGCTACAGGGACAGGCGCCGGTAGCGGAGAGAGAGTCGTGCAGTCGCGGAAGAAGCAGTGTGACGCTCTGGATTCCTGTGTGAAGGAGAGAGAGGCGACCGCCGAGTGATTACCTGTACTAGTAGCTAAACAAGATCCTACACTAGCACCTACTCTAGCAACAGGCAAAGATCCTAAGCTAGGTACAGGCAAGTACACAGATCCAGGAGCACTATAGTCAACATCAGCATACATGGCATATGACCTAGCATCATCCATAGTCATATCAAAAACAGCAAAACCACGAGCAAGAAGTGTCCCCTAGCGCAGGGGAGCGGAGGGGCCGTGGTGCAAGAGGTAGAGGTCGTCGACACGACGGAAGCAGCGTGCAAAGTGGTCGGGGCGGCCACAGTACGAGTCCCGACGAGGACCCGTAAGGATCCAGTACTCACAGGGACCAACGTCGCGGCCGGCCGAGAGAGGTCCCTCACTGGAGGGGGCGCCACTGCGCCCAGTGCTCGGGGGACCCGCAGACCTCCACTGCTGCTGAGGGCCCCACTGCTGCGGAGGGCCCCACTGCTGAGGCTGCTGCTGTGGCATGCGCTTCTGCTGGCCCTGTCGCTGCTGCTGCTGTCCCTGCCGCTGCTGCTGTCCAGGCGGTGGCAGCTGCTGAGGAGTCGGCTGCTGCTGCTGCTGGAACCCCTCACCACCAGTGAAAACTCCACCGTCGAAAGGAGGGCCGTCAGGTCCCGAGCCACCCCCACCACCACTCCCACCACCTGCTCCACCGCCACCGCCACTACCCGCACCACCTCCACTACCCCCGCCGACCTTCCCGCCCCTTTTACCAGCCTTGCCACGTTTCTGTCCGCCAGAGACAGAAACAGCCGCCGTCTCCTCAGAGGCAGAAGACGTGGGAGTGGCAAGGGAGGCAGAGAAGGTGGGAAGCTGTGGTACCGCCCACCCTTCAAAAAGACGAGGAGGAGGCGCGGAAGAGGCAGAGGCAACAGTGAGGAGGTTACTCTCGATCTTCGAGAGAGTTGTCGCAAGAAGATCGATGGTAAGCTCAGTGGGGTGCTTCAGAAGAAGCGCGTCACGGACTGTGGCTAGGCGGTCAGGGAGGCGAGTGACTAGCCAGTGAATAGTGAGCCACATAGGGGGTGGGGCACGGGCAAGCTGGTCCTCAGTGCAAGCAGCGCGAAAGCGAGCTTCAAGGGAGCGCAGGTGGGTAGCGAGGTCAGAGACAGTTGTAAAGGAGGCGAGGTCAGGGTAGATAAAGGGTACGAGGAGGCGACTGAGCGAAGCAGAGGAGGGATTGGAGTAGCGAGTAACAATAGCCTTCTACAAATCTGCAGCAGACTCGACCTGAGCGAAGTGGACTGCCTCTGTCGGCGGGAGAAGGTCGGTCAGGGCGAGGCAGGCAGCAGCGTCACGAGACTCCCACACGTCGCGAGCGAGGAGCTGGCGCTGGTAGTCGGCCTCCTGCTCAGAAGTAGGCGGTGGGGTAGTGGGCAGCGGCTGAGGCTGCGGAGGGGCGGTCTGAGTGCCGGACGCGTGTGCGAACAGGTGCACGCCATCCTGCCGCTGGCTCTTAAGGTGGCGCTGCGCCTGCGTAAGCCACGTACTAAAATCAATAGGTCTCCCCTCAGGGTCAAAACGAAGTACTCGGGTAGTCGCCAATGGGGGCAAAACTGAGAGAGCGCGGCTGCCAGCCGCGGGAGGGGGAGACAGTCAGTAACGTGTGAGCAGGCGCAAAGGCATGCAGGAGGGTAGGTGGCGCAGCATGTGGACAGGCGGGCGGCTCAGTGCGCTGGCTGGCGGGCGGCGCGGCACGCTGGCCTGCGGGCGGCGCGGCAGGTCGACGGGCAGGCTGCGCGGCTGGTCCACGGACGGGCGGGCGACGCGGCGCGCGGGCCTACGGGCGGCACGGCGGGTCGACGGGCAGGCCTACGGGCGGCGCGACGCGCGGGCCTACGGGCGGCATGGCGGGTTGACGGGCGGGCCTACGGGCGGGTCGACGGGCGGGCCTGCGGGCGGCACGACGCGCGGGCCTGCGGGCGGCGCGACTCGCGGGCCTACGGGTGGCGCGACGCGCGGGCCTACGGGCGGGCGGCGCGGTGCGCTAGCGGACGGGCCGCGCTGCGGGTCGACGGGCGGGCGGCGCGGCGCGCTAGCGGGCGGGTCGCGCTGCAGGTCGACGGGCGGGCGGCGTGGTGCGCTAGCGGGCAGCGCGGGCCTACGGGCGGGCCTACGGGCGGGTCGACGGGCGGGCCTACGGGCGGGTCGACGGGCGGCCTACGTGGCACGATGGCGTGGCGCGTTGGCGTGGCGCGGGCTAAGGCGTTGTAGGGCAAACGTGGAGGAAGGAGGCGGCCTAAGTCTAGGAACGGCGACAACTAGGTGTGGCCTAGGAACGGCGAACCTACTGCTGATACCATCTCAGAAACTAAACACAGCGGAATGAGTTGGATTGATTGGGTTGGGGTACAAATACCTAACCCTAACTGTTTGTACCCCATATAGCATGACCCACTAGAGGCTATAACATTTGACAAAACCTCCCTCTCTCACTCAATTGCACTCGTAACACTTGGTATTCAGAGCCTAGCCTACATTCTCCTCTCGGGCCGCACCCACACCTTCGCTTCCCCACTATCTCAATATTTGGAGGGTGTAGCCGTCTCTCAGCAAACAAGCACCGACGCTTGAAGTGCTCTCTCGTAAGCACGCACGGCCACGACAGAGGCTCTCGCTGAACTTGTCCGACACCCCCGCCATGGTTGAAATTAATCTCGCGACGTTGACGCAGGAGCAGCTCGACCGTCTCGTGCGCAAACTTGAAGATTCACAGCTCGAAATCGCGACGCTCATGGCGAAACGCGACTCCTGCTGCCAGCAATTAACGACGAATGCACCAGCACCAACACAAGCACCTGCAAATGCACCCGCGCAAACGGACGAGCCGATCGTCATCTTGTCCGGCACATAATCGCAACACGACAGCGTGGGGCAGCACTCAGGCGCAGCCAGTGATGGCGCCGCTCAATCGATGCCTGGCATGGAGAGAAACAGGGCTGCACCAAGCACGCAAGGGTCTCGCGAAGCCCGTTGGCACGTGAAGTTTGCAGCACCAAATGGCAATAGCGACGTCATGGCACCGATGCCGCTCAAACTGCGGCGCCCACCCTGCTTCGATCCTAGCCAACGTGGAGGTCCGACGGTTCAATCGTGGATTTTCACGATAAACGTTTTTTTCGACGCGAACTACGTTGAGTCGGACGCAGCGAAGATTTGATACGCTGTTTCACTGCTAAGGGGCCCCGCCATGGACTGGTGGCGAGTCATCGTGACGTCGCCACGCGCCTACGAGCCACCGTCGCAAGAGGAAGAGCCCACGGGTCCGGCCGTCACATGGAGTTTCTTTTGCGAAACCGCCCAGTACAGCACAAGGGATGCGTGGTGCGTAGGGCTTCGGGCGCGCTTCGAGCCGATCGCAGCTTCAATTTCGGCGCGTCGAAAATTGCGCACTTGGCGGGAGCTCGGGTCGGTTCAAGATTATACGAGCGGTTTTCTTGCACTATGGAGTAGGTCGGCTATAAGCACGAGGCGGAGCGGGTGGACCGTTACGTCGGGGGGCTGAAGCCGGACATCGCGCACGAAATTATGCTACACGAACTCTCGAACTTCAACGAGATTCTCGCGCTCGCCGAGAAAATCGACATTTTGCGCCGTCCGAGACCGGAGTTCTACCACGGACAACGTCCCCTCGGGGACCGGCCGAGCACGCCACCGTACACGCCGTTGCGGCGAATGCAGCCGCCGTGCCATTTAAGGGGCGCTGCTTTGCTTGCAATAGGCCGGGCCATCGCAAGAGTGAATGTCCAGAGGAGCTGAGGCGCTGCGGAGCAGAGCAAGGGAGGGAGTCTCAAAGGCAGGGAAACGCCAACAGTCACTAGAAAACGGGCCAACTACTGACGAGACAACCTGCTCGCCCAACCTCACCGACCCTCGCCGAGTCACAGTACCGATTAACGCCATCAATCGATCGGGCTCGGATGAATAAGGAGGGTACAGCGGCGGATTGCCCAATACTGATTCACGGGAAAATACACGGAGCAGCAGTGAAGATTTTCATAGACGGAGGAGCAAGTCTCCGTTTAGTTAATACCGCAACTGCACGGAAGCTACAACTGACACTTAGAAGGTGCTTACCAGAGATAGATGCACGCTTAGTCGACGGCACGCCTTTGGCTATACGGGAAAAAAATGGAGAGAGTAAAAGTTCGCTGCGGGGGGAACTTCGGGTTTACACAGGAAATGCTCGCGACGACATTGGATGGGCACGACATTTTATTGGGACGTGATTGTTGCGACGCTACAACCCGCGAATTGACAGAACGATGGGTAGCTGCACTGTGCAAAGTAGCGGTAATTTGGTCGAACTACCTCGCTGGCAATCGCCTGAGCCTTCACTGACACAGCCCGAGCTCGACGAACTAAGGAAGCAGTTAGATTACCTGTTAGAGAAATAAATTCATCCGACCGAGCTCGTCACCATTCGCCGCACCGATACTGTTCACACCGAAAAAAAAAACAAAGGTTTTCGCATGTGTATCGACTACCGAGCACTGAAGCGAGTAACCATCAAATCGCGATACCAGATTCCTCGCGCTGACGAACTAATAGATCGACTGCGAACATCCTGCGCGTTCTCGAAGATTGAACCACGGGAGGTTACTATTAGATTAAATAAAAAAAGACATGATTAGATAAATGCGTGATAGTTTACCTCGACGACATTTTAGTTTACAGTCGTGACAAGCAACAGCACTTAACGGACTTGGAAGCAATGTTGAAGATTTTAGACGAAAACCGCCTACTGACCAAGAATTCGAAGTGTGAGTTTTTTCAGGACGGGTTAGAATTTCTGGGGCATGTAATCTCGGAGGCTGGGGTCAAAATTGACCCAGCGAAGCTGGACACGTTAAAGGCGAGGCGTCCCCTGACAAATATCAAGGAGCTGCAAAGTTTTTAAGGGTTTGTTAATTAATTCCGCCGGTTCGTCACCGACATGGCGCGCTTAACAACCCCACTGACAGACTTGCTGTGGAAGGGAGTGGCGTTTACGTGGGGGAGGAAGAGAATGCTGCCCTCTCTGCCCTGAAAAATGTCCTCTGCACACCGCCCGTACTGCGCATTGCCGACCCCCACCGCCCGTTCGAAGTCATCACTTACGCAAGCGATATCGCCATCGGAGCAACAACCTACAGCCATCGCGTACGAGTCACGGAAACTGCATCCGCCCGAGAAGAAGTACCCGATACACGACCGCACAATGCTCGCAATCGTGCACGCATTCAAAGTGTGGCGCTGCTACTTGACCGGCACAGACGTGATAGTACAGACATACCATAAATCTCTACACCACCTCCGCGCACAGCCCCACCTCAACCTACGACAGATCTGTGCGCGGAGTTAGTGTAGAGATTTATGGTCGGGTCGAACATTGCCAAGGTAAGTTTTTCTTGTAGGTGACCGTATGAGTCAAATTTTCACAAGAAAGGGGCATTGAATATTGTCGATGCACTGACCCGCCCAACTGCCCAGATACACGCCATACTACTCGCCCAGACCAGCCCGCTACTCACAGGCCTATTTACCGTATGGAAATCAAACGGACCCATTCTTCACAGGAGGTAATTCCTAGTAGTTCGCAGCAGAAAAAGGGGTTTATTACGTAAAAGCCGGCACCGATCACATCTAGGTACTGGGCTACACATTGCTAAGGGATCTGTTACTACAAGAGGCACACGACGACGTTGCCTCGGGTCATTTCGGGGTAGAAAAGACACGGCAGCAGCTGTAGCGGTACTATTACTTGCCCGAAATGTTGACCTACGTGCAGCGACACGTGGCATCGTGTCCCACCTGCCAACTCACGACATCATCACGGAAGCGGCCGGCAGAGCAATTGCAAGTAGCCGATACCACCCCCAGAGCGTGCTTGGCAGCAGGTGACGATGGACTTCGTCATGCGGTTACCAGCCGGGGCAAGTGGGAATGACGCGATCCTGGTCGTCGTCAATCGGTTGACAAAGATGGCACATTTCGCAGCCTGCAAAAAATCCATCTCAACTGAAGAAAGAGCTCGGCTCTTCATCGCCATCGTTGTTCGACTGTACCGGATACTAGCAGCAATCATTAGCGACCGAGACACGAAATTCACCAGCTATTTCTGGCGGAACCTGAGGCAGCAGTTCAGCACGCGACTATAGTTTAGTTCATCGTACCACCTCGAAATAGACGGACGGACAGAACGGGCAAATCAGATTATGGAACAGTTGATTCGAACCTCGACTGATGACCCGACCACGTGGGAACAGCAACTACCACTCATCGAATTCGAATACAACAACTTGCCATCCGCCACGACCCAACAGACACCTTTTTACCTGAACTACGGACAAGACCCCACAGTACTCATGACCCGGAATCCCAACAACCCCGTGCCACGCGCGCAACAGTTCGCTGAAATCCTAGAGATAGCACGGACCCGTGCAGCAGACGCAACAAATAAGGCAAATGTCATAGCTAAGCGCAACGCCGACCGCCACTGCCGCCCCGTTACTTCTCAACTCGACGATCTCGTTCTGCTCGACACTCAAAACCTCCGCGTGCCCATTACCCCAAAGCTCCGCCCCGATATTGTGGGCCATTTTGCATCAGCTACATGATCACCCCTATTACCGCCCACCTCCTCCTCCCTGCTAACCGGTACGTCAGCCCGTCATTCCACGTTTAGCCTACTTTGACCCTACGTACCTTCCACGAGCCAACTACCCGCTACCGCCCAGCCAGCATGACACGACCACCCACCGAGTCCATCATCACACCCGAGAAATTTCTGAGCCACCGAGTCCGTGACCCCCTTGGAGCTCGCAGAATTGAGTTTCAGGTCCGTTGGAAAGACCGCACACCGACCGAAGACAACTGGGTACCCCTGTACACAACTGAGAACCACCTCGTCCTCAGCGACTATCTGCACAGCCGCAATTTTCGTGATGAACACGCACTCTCGCAAGGAGGGCCTTTTTAAGGGGGGGGGGGGGGGGGGGGGGGGGGGGGGGGGGGGGGGGGGGGGGGGGGGGGTAGTGTATGGAAATTTCCATTTCCCTGCTTAGCGCGTACATTACTGTTTCTCACCCCAGTCAGCACCGTTACCGCTCGCGACACTCGCCTCGACTATTTCCCGCCACCTCGCAAGTCGCAACCTAACCCCGCGGCTCGGCTGGTAACCTGTACTACGGGCCTCCGCTTCGACGACAATTCCCAATATCAGTCACAAGCCCGTCGCGCGTCATCCACAGTCCGTTACCGTTACCACTGTAGCCTTCGCTATTTAGCTCTCGCTCATTCCTTCGCTCATTGTACTGTTTTGCTTCGATAGTGCAATTCTCGCTCGCTCACTCAATTGCACTCGTAATAACGTTACTCATGTTCTCCGCTAATTCAATTACACCTTATTATCACGACCTGGGGTACCCACATTCAAAAAATCTAGTTCTAAACACGCGTAGAGGTATCAGGGATAACAACACACAATCATGCCCTTGAAAATTGTGATCTCGAAGGTAGTCTACAGCGTTAGTTAATATTATCGGGGAAATGTTACACAATCCCATCGCAAGATTACGTAAACAAACAAGAAAAGCACTGGAGAATCTCCTATACTCTCGGAAAACGAAGAGTAAGTTTTTTGAGCCAGTGCTTGCCGATTCTATATTAAAACCCGTAAGCGAACTACCATGATAACGGGAACGCGTGAACATGGGGTGCGAGACAGGAGGCAGAGACCCGGAAAGACCAGAGACAAGGAGGCGGGAGTGCATGCCACGGAGGTGTGGCAGGGAGGGGTGACCAAGGCGGTGGTGCCAAAGTAGAGTCTTGTCAGAATAAGAGACTGGAATGGTTGAACTAACAGAGAAATCAGTACAAATAGCAAACCCTAGAATTGTGTACCCCATATAGGCTAACCCACTGTAGCCTAACAAACCCAACATATATAATGTTTGACACACCCCCATAGGCAAAGTGGGGGAGACCTAGGGGTCACAAGACCAGTCAAGGCAAAGCAAGGCAACAACAAGCTCAGGGTGGATCTCGAGGATTCCACACAAATTCCGAGCACAAGCTAGTGGTCACAAGACCAGTTCACATGCAGGTTTATAACAGAGCCAGAGATACAGTGATCACAACCTAGCAAGAGTAAACATGCAGGTATAGATATATATAGTGATCACAGTACAAGCAAAGTCAAGAGGTAAGTAAGTGAGGTCCAGTAGGCACAAGGCCTAGTAGAGTGCAGAAGCGCTGATGGTCACGAGGCTGAAGCGCCTTGGTGAACACATCAGCAGTGTTGGCCTCAGTGGCCACGTAGCGAATACAAAGCTGACCGCGCTGCTGCAGCTCTCGAGCAAGGAAGTACCGCAGGGCGATGTGCTTCGTTCTGTGCTCCAGT
The DNA here is from genome assembly GCA_947470075.1 of Closterium sp. Yama58-4. Classification (NCBI taxonomy): domain Eukaryota; kingdom Viridiplantae; phylum Streptophyta; class Zygnematophyceae; order Desmidiales; family Closteriaceae; genus Closterium; species Closterium sp. Yama58-4. The sequence goes on along the minus strand of CANIUD010000612.1, from coordinate 82,895 downwards.
CTGTGCTCCTCACACAAGGCAATGGCAGCCTTGTTGTCGACGTACAGTACTGGAGGAGAACGAGGCGGCTCTCCGAGGTCAGTCAGCAGGTAGGTCAGCCAGCGTAGCTCCTGGGCAGCCATGGCTGTAGCATAGATCTCAGCCTCGCAACTGGAGCCGAGAACAGAAGAAGAGCGTGTAGAGCGCCAAGAAACTGAGCCAGAGCCAAGGCTGAAGGTGTAACCCTGAGACGACCGCTGAGTGGCCTGGTCGTCTGCCCAAGAAGCGTCTGAGTGCCCTGTGAGCACAACTCGGTCTCGCCCTCCAAGCACAAGCCCCATGCCCGACGTACTGCACAAGTAGCGCAACACCCTCTTAGCGGCATCCATGTGCTCCTTCCTGTGACGGCCAGGAGCGACATAGCGTGCAAGGATGCTAAGAGGGTATGCAAGGTCAGGTCGAGTGCAGGTCATCAGGTACATGAGGCAGCCCACAAGCTCTGGATACGGGCCACTCGGCTCTACGGACTCATCCGAAGGTAGAGCTGAGAGCGAGTGACCGGTAGGCAGAGGAGTGGACTGAGGCGAGGAGTACGTGAAGCCAAAGCGCTGGAGAACCTGCTGCACCATGTGTGACTGAGTCAAGGTGATGGTGCGCCGTGCTCTGTCCCGGGTGATCCGCAAGCCAAGATAGCTTGTCAGCTCACCCAGGTCTGTGCACGTGTGTCTCCTCTGCAGCTCCGACTTCACGTAGGCGAGTCCTGCAGTGTCAGCAGTGGCAAAGACCAAGTCGTCGACGTACACGAGGATGTAGAACGGCGGCAGCGAAGTGTCGGTGCGCAGGAACAGCGACGGGTCAGCTGTAGAAGGCGCGAACCCAAGAGCCGCAAGTGTAGTCCTCAGTGTGTCGTGCCACTCACGCGGAGCCTGGCGGAGACCGTAGACCGGCCGCTGAAGCCTCCACTGGGTACCAGGAGGAAACGACCCAGTGAAGCCAGGTGGGCGGCGCAGCCAGATCTCCTCGTGCAGGCTGCCCTGCAAGAAAGCAGTGCTGAAGTCAAGTGAGTGAAGCTCGTAGTCGCGGTGAGCGGCTATGTGCAGCAGCACCCGAAGAGTAGTCATCTTCGGGGTGGGGGAGAAGGTCTGGAAGAAGTCAACTCCCTCTCGCTGACTGAAGCCTCGAGCCACGTAACGCGCCTTGAAGACAGGCGGAGAACCCGGCGGCCGCTTCACCCTGAAAATCCACATGCCACTGACGATGTTCGCCCCAGGAGGGGGAACCTCGTCGACGTAGGTGCGTGTGGACTTCCAGGAAGCCATCTCTGCGTCCATGGCTGTCTGCCACTAAGAGGAGTAGGGACCCGCCATCGCCTCAGCGTAAGAGCACGGGGTCGGGATGTCTGGTGCATCCGGGTCTCCCTCAGGGGCAACTAGCAAGGACACGAGACGGGGCAAAGCAGCAGCAAGACACTGGAACTCCTCCTGTCTGTCCTCAAGGACGTCCGTGCCAAGAGCACACTCACCCCCGACGGACGGAGGACAGACAGACTCAGACTCAGACTCAGCAACAAGGCTAGCAGCGTAGTCTAGACGACAGGCAGCAGCAAAGTCAACCAACTCAGTGACCACAGGTCCTGGTGAGGCTGCTGCCCTAGGTGCTAGTGCGTCTGTGCCCCCTGGTACTGAGTCGACTGTAGCACTGCACACCTTCACACTAGACTCAGGTGCTTCTCGCTCCTTCTTTCGTGACCGCACTGTCCTTGAGCCACTCGCTCGGCCAGTTGCTGTCTCCCTTGCTGACCCCTCTGGGGGTCCGGTCATTGCGACCTCCTCTACTGTCCTTCCTTGTCCGGCGGTCCCGTCCGGCACGCTGTCAGGTCTCTACCTCCCCTCGTTCTCTACGAACTTGGTGGCAGGTAGTGCGCTCCAGGACGGGGGTGTTCACCAGTTCACCCCTGCCTACGAGCGCGTGACACACTACACGTGTGCTCGGACGGGTCGCCACCTGGCTACCTTCACTCGGGAGCCGGGGTCGGACCTTTACACACTGACCACTGAGTCCCCTCAGGTAGCTGCGTCCGCGTCTGCGTCTGCGTCAGGTCAGCTGTCCGCCCCCTGCTCGTGTCGCTCTCTGGCGCATGAGACTGTCCTTTGGCACCACCGCCTTGGTCACCCGTCTGTGCAGCGCCTTCGGGCCATGCACAAACGGGACCTTGTTGCTGGTCTTCCCAGGGTGCTCCCTCCCCTTCCCGACTCGCCTGCTCCTCCCTGTATTCCCTGTGTCGAGGGACGGCAGCGCGCCGCTCCTCACTCCTCCTCCTTTCCCCCGACGACTGCTCCCTTGCAGACGCTCCACATGGACTCCACATGGACGTGTGGGGCCCAGCCCGCGTCCGTGGTCAGGGTCAGGAGAGGTACTTCCTGATTGTTGTTGACGACTTCTCGCGCTACACCACGGTCTTCCCCTTGCGCGCCAAGGGTGACGTCCCTGATGTCCTGATCCCTTGGATCCGCAGATCTCGTCTCCAGCTCAGTGAGCGTTTCTGCTCCGACTTCCCTGTCCTGCGTCTGCACTCTGACAGAGGTGGGGAGTTCTCCTCTGGCCTATTGGAGGCCTTCTGTCAGCAGGAGGGCATTGAGCAGTCGTACACGCTTCCGGACTCTCCACAGCAGAATGGGGTTGCTGAGCGCCGCATTGGTCTGGTCATGGAGGTCGCTCGTACCTCCTTGAGCCATGCGGCTGCCCCCCATTTTCTGTGGCCGTTTGCAGTCCGATACGCTGCGCATCAGCTCAACCTCTTGCCCCGTGTCTCCTTGCCCGAGACTTCTCCGACACTGCGTTGGACGGGAGAGGCTGGCGATGCGTCGCGTTTTCGGGTCTGGGGATCCCGAGCTTTTGTCCGCGACACGTCCGCGGACAAGCTCTCCCGTCGCGCTGTCCCCTGCGTCTTCCTTGGCTTTGTCCCGGACGCCCCTGGTTGGCAGTTCTACCACCCCACCTCGCGGCGTGTCCTGGCCTCTCAGGACGTCACTTTTGACGAGTCCGTCCCCTACTACCGCCTCTTCCCCTACCGCACTGCCCCGCTCCCCCCCCCGCCTCTCTTCCTCGCTCCAGGTGCTGAGGTACCAGACCCCCTCCCCCCTCAGGGTGCCGCTCCCTCAGGTGTGTCCCAGGTAGACCCGGGTGAGCCTGTCAAGGTAGCTGTTGACTCTCGTGCTGCGTCTGGGGGTGCTGAGCCTGGGGGTGCTGCGTCTGGGGGTGCTGAGCCTGGGAGTGCTGAGTCTGGGGGTGCGGAGCCTGGGGGTGCTGAGCCAGGAGGTGCGGAGCCTGGAGGTGCGGAGCCTGGAGGTGCTGAGCCTGGGGGTGCTGGGTCTGGGGGTGCTGCGACTGGGGGTGCTGAGCCTGAGCGTGCTACACCTGGAGGAGCCCTCTCCTCCCAGCAGCTGCAGGAGAGGTACCTCGAGTACTGCCGCCTCCGGAGAGGTGCTGCTGGAGCTCGTCCCGGTACTTCCCCTCCTACCCAGGAGCTCCCCCCCATTCAGCAGATCCGCGAGTGGTACACACGGCGCTGCAGTCTTCGGAGTGGTGCTCCTGGTGCTGCGGACCCTGGGGGTGGCGCTGCTCCTGGTGCTGAGGACCCGGACGTTGGAGCTGCTGCTGGTGCTGCGGACCCGCCTGGTGGAGCTGCTGCTGGTGCTGAGGACTCGGACGTTGGAGCTGCTGCTGGAGCTGAGGACCCGGGCGGTGGCGCTGCTGCTGGTGCTGAGGACTCGGACGGTGGAGCTGCTGCTGGACCTGAGGACCCGAGCGGTGGCGCTGCTGCTGCTGCTGAGGACCCGGGCGTTGGAGCTACTGCTGGTGCTGTGGACCCGGCCGCTGGAGTCTCCTCTGCTTCTGGAGACGCTGCGCGGCCGCGACCGTACTTCGTACCGCTCCTTCAGCAGGTTCTTGGGCAGGCTCCTCCTCCTTGTCCTCCTCCCTCCGTAGAGTGTCCTCTGCCTGTCCAGTCGCAGTCACAGTTACCGCCTACCTCGCCTCTCCCTACTCCCTCTCCTTACACTGGTCCCACAGGAGGTCTTACAGAGCGTCGTGAGCCTGAGTCTCGTCCTGCGTCGCCTGTTCGTCCTGCTCGCACTGGTAGTCGTGTCCGTCGTGAGCGTCCTCCTCCTGTCCCAGGCACTCACTACATGACTCTGCGTCCCTCTACTGCTCCTCAGCGTGTCCCTCTACCGTCTCCTCCTGCGTCCTCTTTGCCTGACGTTCCGGACCCTGAGTCTGACCGGTATCGTGCTGAGCACCCTACTGTCACGCGTCTCCTCGCTACTGTTGTCACTGACCCTACCTTTGAGTCCTCGACTGCGTCTGCTCTGATACCATGTCAGAAAGAAGAGACTGGAATGGTTGAACTAACAGAGAAATCAGTACAAATAGCAAACCCTAGAATTGTGTACCCCATATAGGCTAACCCACTGTAGCCTAACAAACCCAACATGTATAATGTTTGACAAGTCTGGTGCGTGAGGGGGCGACACGAACAGGGGGCTGCTCGAGGTCTTGTCCACGGACGCGAGCTGGGCCCCACAAGTCCATATGGAGATTCTGCAGAGGAGCAGTGGTCGGAGGAAACGAGGAGGAGTGAGGAGCGGCACGCTACTGACCCTTGACGCAAGGAAGGCAGGGAGGGGCAGGCGAGGGCGGGAGGGGAGGCAGAGACCTGGCCTGGCGTCAAGGTTATGAATTGTCGAAGCGGAGGGCCAGAGCATGGGTCATCAACCGAGCCATAAGGTTATCTCCCTCCCAAAAGAGCCTCCTTTAAGGTTGTCCGCGTACATCCCGGAAATTGCGGGTGCGCGGGTACTCAGTGTACGACCCTATTTTGTCCAGGGGTACCCAATTGATTTCAATGGGTGTACGATCTTTCCACCGGATGAGGAACTACATGCGACGGGCTACAAGAGGTTTGCGAACAAGGTGGCTCAAAATATCTTCGGGGTTGATGATCGTCTCTGTGGGTGGACGTTCCTTGCTGGACGGGCAACTGCGAGCCAGTTGGCTCGTCGATGGGACGTCGGAGCAGATCGTTCTATGCCGCACTCAACCATGCGCTCCACCTCATACAGTGAACTCCACATCTCCACCCTCTTGGCCGCCTCGTACGCTTTTCTCAATGCCGTGTTTGCCTCCATATCAAATATCTTCACTTGCACATCGTGCTGCAGTTTGTAATATATACCGTACAGGAACTTGCTGACCTATCACCCTTGGTCGAAAAAATCCAAATCTTATCCCAGCTCTACAATTCGCCCGTAGATTGCTAGCAGCGACTCAACTTGCCGCCTCTTAAACTCTTGAAACTCCACACGCTGTCAGGCGTCTGCAGTGGGAATAGCTCGCGGAGCATGTCCTAAAAGCACACTATCGGATTCCGCTTACTGGGCTTTCTCCAGGCGGTCGAGTCCGGCAAATCTCTATAGTAGATCTGGTAGTACGTCTTCGCTTCTCAGATAAAAGTATTTGCTAGCCCGAGGAAGAATTTGTCTAGCGCCAAATTTTCGCATTTCAACCACGCCCCTAGGTTCTTAAGCTACATCAAGTAATTCTTCAGCGAGGGTCCGCGGTGCACATCTTCTGAAATTCGTTTTGGCGCCTCCACCTTCGCGCAACATCATGTAGCTTCATCCTCCGATCCCTGCCATGATGCGCTCCGCGATACGGGTGGTCGATGCGGGTCCCCTTCCGTGCGCCGCGATTCCCTCCCCACTCAGTGTTCTCCTCGCGTCAGTCTTTATCGCTGGACCCTCCTCTTTTCAAAGTTTTCTCGGCCCTCTGCCTTCACCTCTCACATCTTTGTTCTTCTCAGCTTCGCAGCCCTGCCCTTCCACGCCTAATTCGTCGCTCCCGACCGTTATTATCGCTTGATTCGTTCTGTCGCACTGCCCACGTCCTTCCACTCCAGATCCTTCTGGCAGCGTGACGCCGCCGTATTCTAAACCCAATCGAGTGTGCATGCTACTCTATGATTGCATGTATGTGATGAGCTCACTGCTCCTTTGCAACTCGAATCAGCATTAAATCTAATTTCAGTCTGTCATGTCTCCTTCTACAACAACTTGCTCGAGAGGTATAGCAAAAATATATGTATAAAAGGAAACATACAAGCAATAAGTAACGCATCCCGCAGATCCTCTTATTACTACTAGCAAATTCACAAACCTCCTACTTAGGTCCCTTTGACCCATGCTACATACAGCACAACTATCTCAGCTTCAAGCTTACTAGCCACGTCTCGACCTCCTGTCCCTCCTCATGAGCAAGCAAACACATGCATGCTCATACCATTCCCTCAAGCTCATCCCTCCCCCCTTCCCCCCAGCTCATCCCCCCACCTCCCTTCTTTTTCTTCCCGCCTTCCGTTGCTGCCGTCGGCTCCCTCTGAGCCATGTGTGACGGCTGATCCCGCTCTCACGGATGTTATTTATGTAAGAGCTGCCCGAACTCAGTTAAGTTCCCGTCCAGGCCTGGCCACTTGCTTTGGCTGAGTCAGCTGCTCCCTGCCATTTCATAGTTCTGCACATACTCTCCTCGTTCGGATCTGATTTAACTGCCTCTGCCACTGCCGAGCTTGCTATATATAATATGCATAATATTTACACTACCACCTTCGTACCATTTATCACTCATAGAAATGTGACCCACTGAAATCAAAACCCTGAATGTGCAGGCTCCTTGGTGACTTTACTCATATTAGGAACTCTGATGATCCGCTAGGTGTGACTGCAGGAAACATGCAAACAACTCAGCTCATTACGGAGCGTAAAAAAACTACATATCCAATTATCATACCATGCGTTGAAACGGTGATTAATAGGGGGGGAGATCACTGGTCTGAAACATGAAACTGGGGCAAGTGTTGTTTAGATAACAATCCTTAGCGACCAGGGGAAAACCAGATTCTTTATCTTTATTACTTTCTAAATAATAACATGGGCAAACAGGGTGACCCTAAAAATATCGGTCTAATGTACTTATTACATTTGGTAGCCTAGTATTGTGAATGAACTTGCTGAGTGCACTGTAAAATGAATAACGAGAATGTTGAATACTGAATGATGTGTCAGAATGAACAGGCAGGAATGATGAACTAGCAGCATGCAGGAGTACAAGTAGTAAACCCTAATTGGGTTGTACCCCATATGGGCTACCCCACTACAGCCTAGACAATATGCAGCAAATATGTTTGACACACCCCCATAGGAAAAGTGGGGGAGACCTAGGGGTCACAAGACCAGTCAAGGCAAAGCAAGGCAACAACAAGCTCAGGGTGGATCTCAAGGATTCCACACAAATTCCGAGCACAAGCTAGTGGTCACAAGACCAGTTCACATGCAAGTTTATAACAGAGCAAGAGATACAGTGATCACAACCTAGCAAGAGTAAACATGCAGGTATAGATATATATAGTGATCACAGTACAAGCAAAGTCAAGAGGTAAGCAAGTGAGGTCCAGTAGGCACAAGGCCTAGTAGAGTGCAGAAGCGCTGATGGTCACGAGGCTGAAGCGCCTTGGTGAACACATCAGCAGTGTTGGCCTCAGTGGCCACGTAGCGAATACAAAGCTGACCGCGCTGCTGCAGCTCTCGAGCAAGGAAGTACCGCAGGGCGATGTGCTTCGTTCTGTGCTCCAGTCTGTGCTCCTCACACAAGGCAATGGCAGCCTTGTTGTCGACGTACAGTACTGGAGGAGAACGAGGCCGCTCTCCGAGGTCGGTCAGCAGGTAGGTCAGCCAGCGTAGCTCCTGGGCAGCCATGGCTGTAGCGTAGATCTCAGCCTCGCAACTGGAGCCGAGAACAGAAGAAGAGCGTGTAGAGCGCCAAGAAACTGAGCCAGAGCCAAGGCTGAAGGTGTAACCCTGAGACGACCGCTGAGTGGCCTGGTCGTCTGCCCAAGAAGCGTCTGAGTGCCCTGTGAGAACAACTCGGTCTCGCCCTCCAAGCACAAGCCCCATGCCCGACGTACTGCACAGGTAGCGCAACACCCTCTTAGCGGCATCCATGTGCTCCTTCCTGTGACGGCCAGGAGCGACATAGCGTGCAAGGATGCTAAGAGGGTATGCAAGGTCAGGTCGAGTGCAGGTCATCAGGTACATGAGGCAGCCCACAAGCTCTGGATACGGGCCACTCGGCTCTACGGACTCATCCGAAGGCAGAGCTGAGAGCGAGTGACCGGTAGGCAGAGGAGTGGACTGAGGCGAGGAGTACGTGAAGCGGAAGCGCTGGAGAACCTGCTGCACCATGTGTGACTAAGTCAGGGTGATGGTGCGCCGTGCTCTGTCCCGGGTGATCCGCAAGCCAAGATAGCTTGTCAGCTCACCCAGGTCTGTGCACGTGTGTCTCCTCTGCAGCTCCGACTTCACGTAGGCGAGTCCTGCAGTGTCAGCAGTGGCAAAGACCAAGTCGTCGACGTACACGAGGATGTAGAACGGCGGTAGCGAAGTGTCGGTGCGCAGGAACAGTGACGGGTCAGCTGTAGAAGGCGCAAACCCAAGAGCCGCAAGTGTCGTCCTCAGTGTGTCGTGCCACTCACGCGGAGCCTGGCGGAGACCGTAGACCGGCCGCTGAAGCCTCCACTGGGTACCAGGAGGAAACGACCCAGTGAAGCTAGGTGGGCGGCGCAGCCAGATCTCCTCGTGCAGGCTGCCCTGCAAGAAAGCAGTGCTGAAGTCAAGTGAGTGAAGCTCGTAGTCGCGGTGAGCGGCTATGTGCAGCAGCACCCGAAGAGTAGTCATCTTCGGGGTGGGGGAGAAGGTCTGGAAGAAGTCAACTCCCTCTCGCTGACTGAAGCCTCGAGCCACGTAACGCGCCTTGAAGACAGGCGGAGAACCCGGCGGCCGCTTCACCCTGAAAATCCACATGCCACTGACGATGTTCACCCCAGGAGGGGGAACCTCGTCGACGTAGGTGCGTGTGGACTTCCAGGAAGCCATCTCGGCGTCCATGGCTGTCTGCCACTGAGAGGAGTAGGGACCCGCCATCGCCTCAGCGTAAGTGCGCGGGGTCGGGATGTCTGGTGCATCTGGGTCTCCCTCAGGGGCAACTAGCAAGGACACGAGACGGGGCAAAGCAGCAGCAAGACACTGGAACTCCTCCTGTCTGTCCTCAAGGACGTCCGTGCCAAGAGCACACTCACCCCCGACGGACGGAGGACAGACAGACTCAGACTCAGACTCAGCAACAAGGCTAGCAGCGTAGTCTAGACGACAGGCAGCAGCAAAGTCAACAAGCTCAGCGACCAGAGCAGACGCAGCCGAGGACTCAAAGGTAGGGTCAGTGACAACAGTAGCGAGGAGACGCGTGACAGTAGGGTGCTCAGCACGAAACCGATCAGACTCAGGGTCCGGAACGTCAGGCAAAGAGGACGCAGGAGGAGACGGTAGAGGGACACGCTGAGGAGCAGTAGAGGGACGCAGAGTCATGTAGTGAGTGCCTGGGACAGGAGGAGGACGCTCACGACGGACACGACTACCAGTGCGAGCAGGACGAACAGGCGACGCAGGACGAGACTCAGGCTCACGACGCTCTGTAAGACCTCCTGTGGGACCAGTGTAAGGAGAGGGAGTAGGGAGAGGCGAGGTAGGCGGTAACTGTGACTGCGACTGGACAGGCAGAGGACACTCTACGGAGGGAGGAGGACAAGGAGGAGGAGCCTGCCCAAGAACCTGCTGAAGGAGCGGTACGAAGTACGGTCGCGGCCGCGCAGCGTCTCCAGAAGCAGAGGAGACTCCAGCGGCCGGGTCCTCAGCACCAGTAGTAGCTCCAACGCCCGGGTCCTCAGCAGCAGCAGCAGCGCCACCGCTCGGGTCCTCAGGTCCAGCAGCAGCTCCACCGTCCGAGTCCTCAGCACCAGCAGCAGCGCCACCGCCCGGGTCCTCAGCTCCAGCAGCAGCTCCAACGTCCGAGTCCTCAGCACCAGCAGCAGCTCCACCAGGCGGGTCCGCAGCACCAGCAGCAGCTCCAACGTCCGGGTCCTCAGCACCAGCAGCAGCGCCACCCCCAGGGTCCGCAGCACCAGGAGCACCACTCCGAAGACTGCAGCGCCGTGTGTACCACTCGCGGATCTGCTGAATGGGGGGGAGCTCCTGGGTAGGAGGGGAAGTACCGGGACGAGCTCCAGCAGCACCTCTCCGGAGGCGGCAGTACTCGAGGTACCTCTCCTGCAGCTGCTGGGAGGAGAGGGCTCCTCCAGGTGTAGCACGCTCAGGCTCAGCACCCCCAGACTCAGCACCCCCAGACTCAGCACCCCCAGGCTCCGCACCTCCTGGCTCAGCACCCCCAGGCTCCGCACCCCCAGACTCAGCACCTCCAGGCTCCGCACCTCCAGGCTCCGCACCTCCTGGCTCAGCACCCCCAGACTCCGCACCCCCAGACTCAGCACCCCCAGACGCAGCACCCCCAGGCTCAGCACCCCCAGACGCAGCACCCCCTGTCAGAATGTTATTATTGTCTAGCCTGTAGTAATGGGGGTGTGTCAGAATGCTATTATTGTCTAGCCTGCAGTGGGGTACTCTATAGCGAGTACAGCCCAATCTAGGGTTTGCTATTTGTACTCAACTGCCTGCTAGTTCAACCCCTCTCCTTTCAATCATCCTTGCCTAGTGATTCTGACATGGTATCAGAGCAGGTCGACCCTCCTGGGTCGATCCTGTGGGTGGGCCCACCACCTAAGCCTTCCGCTGCTACTGCTACTGCTACTGCTACTCCCTGTCCGCCGCGCGCCCCGTGGCGCGCGGCGTCGAAACTAGGGTTTTCAGCCCGCCGTGCGCCCCGAGGCACGCGGCGGTTTTCTGCCCGCCGTGCGCCCCGAGGCGCGCGGCGGTTCTCTGCCCGCCGTGTGCCCCGAGGCGCGCGGCGGGTTCCTGCCCCGTCACTCGGCACGTCGCCCCCGGGAGGCGCTGCGACGGGCGACGGGGACCCGCGCGTCGCCCCCCGTCGCCCGTCGTGGCCTGCGCGCGGCCCGTACACCCGGCACGCGGCCCGTACGGGCTGCGCCAGGCCTGCGCGCGGCCCGTACGGGCTGCGCCAGGCCCGCGCGCGGCCCGTACGGGCTGCGCCAGGCACGCGCGCGGCCCGTACGGGAAGCGCCAGGCCCGCGCGCGGCTCGGGCCGCCTGCGCGCGGTTCGGGCGGCTCTACCAGGCCCGTGGGCGGCCCGTTCCTCGCTGCTCCTGCCCTCTCCACTGTCCCCCGTGCTTCTACCGGCGCCTCACCCCTCCTACAGCCCGTTCTCCTAAATTAGGGTTTGGGGGTGAAGAGTGTGGGGGTGGCGGCTATGGGGGTGTCGGTTGTGAGTTCCTCCCCCTGCTCCTCCTCCTCCCTCGTCTCCCTCTGCTACAGCTGCCGCTGAGGGGGGTGGTGTGTGGGAGCCTAGGGTTTGGGGTTTAAGGGGGGTACCGTCGGAGTGGAGCTAGGGTGTCAGCAGGGGGTGTGTGTCGAGGGGCGTGGGACGGTCGGGGGAGGTTGCGTGGAGGTAGCCGTCGTGACGCCAGCAGCGCCAGTAGTCCGGATGCCCTCGCGCGTTTCGGTAGCCCAGCGAGCCTGCTTCGCCAGTCGCCTGTGGGTCCGTTGCTCCTGTGTGTGCTCGTCGTAGCCGCGGAGCCAGATACTCCCGTAGTCCGGTGCCCTCGTGCGCTCGGTAGCCACTGTGCGCGCCGCTCCTGTTGCCCGTGTGTCTGCAGCTTCAGTCGGCGCCTTTCATCTTCTCTCCTCTCGCCAGCCCTCCTCCTCCTCGCTTGCCCTCTGTGACTGCCTCTAGCTTTGCTCATAACTGTGAACTTTAAACTATTGCTTCTTGAACTTGTGCTCAGAATGTGTGGTGACATTGTGATCCACCCTGAGCTTGTACTGCTTTGCTTGCTCTGCTGATTACACCCCACTTTGGCTATGGGGGTGTGTCAGAATGCTATTATTGTCTAGCCTGCAGTGGGGTACTCTATAGCGAGTACAGCCCAATCTAGGGTTTGCTATTTGTACTCAACTGCCTGCTAGTTCAACCCCTCTCCTTTCAATCATCCTTGCCTAGTGATTCTGACAGGGTGCTCTATAGCGAGTACAACCCTGTTAGGGTTTGCTATATGTACCCCAACTGCTGCTAGTGAAACCCCTCCTTTCAATCATTCTTGCCTAGTTCTTCTGACATGCTATCAGAGCAGGTCGACCCTCCTGGGTCGATCCTGTGGGTGGGCGAACCACCTAATGCTTCCGCTGCTTTACTTCCTGCCGGGCGCCTCGGGCGCGCGACGACTTCTTCCTGCCGGCGAATTTTTTCTAGGGTTTCGGCGGTTTTCATCCCGCCGTGCGCTCGGGGCGCGCGGCGGTTTTCTGCCCGCCGTGGCCCCGAGGCGCGCGGCGGTTTCCCACCGTCGAAGTGCCCCCCGTCGCCCGTCGAAGCGCCCTCCCCCCGTCGCCCGTCGAAGCGCCCCCGTCGCCCGTCGGAGCGCCCCCCGTCGCCCGCCAAAACGCCCCCGTCGCCCGTCGAAGCGCCCCTGGGACCCGCGCGCGGCCCGTACGGGCTGCGCCAGGCCCGCGCGCGGCCCGTACGGGCCCGTACAGCCCGCGCGCGGCCCGTACGGGCTGCGCCAGGCCCGCGCGCGGCCCGTACGGGCTGCGCCAGGCCAGCGCGCGGCGCGGGCAGCCTGCGCGCGCCTCGTCCGTCCCCCTCTCGCCGTCCCCCGCGCTCCTGCCCCTATCCCACCCGTTTTAGGGTTTGGGGATGTAGAGTGTGGGGGTGGCGGGTGTGGGGGTGCCGGTTGTGTGCCCCGTCCCCTCCTTCTCCTCCTCCTCCGTCTCCCGCTGCTGCAGCTGCCGCTCAGGGGGGTGGTTGTGTGGGGAGCCGAAGGAGTGGTCCTAGGGGGGTGAAGGGGGAGTGGAGCTAGGGGCGCAACAGGGGGTGTGTGTCGAGGGGCGTGGGACGGTCGGGGGAGGTTGCGTGGAGGTAGCCGTCGTGACGCCAGCAGCGCCAGTAGTCCGGATGCCCTCGCGCGTTTCGGTAGCCCAGCGAGCCTGCTTCGCCAGTCGCCTGTGGGTCCGTTGCTCCTGTGTGTGCTCGTCGTAGCCGCGGAGCCAGATACTCCCGTAGTCCGGTGCCCTCGTGCGCTCGGTAGCCACTGTGCGCGCCGCTCCTGTTGCCCGTGTGTCTGCAGCTTCAGTTGGCGTCTTTCATCTTCTCGCCCTCACAGTTTCTCCTCCTCCTCACTTGCCCTCTATGATCACCTCTAGCTTTGCTTATAATTGTGAACTATTGCTATGCCTGCTCATTGTACTGATTACACCCCACTTTGGCTATGGGGGTGTGTCAGAATGTTATTATTGTCTAGCCTGTAGTGGGGTGCTCTATAGCGAGTACAACCCTGTTAGGGTTTGCTATATGTACCCCAACTGCTGCTAGTGAAACCCCTCCTTTCAATCATTCTTGCCTAGTTCTTCTCACACCCCCAGGCTCAGCACCCCTAGCAGGACGAGAGTCAACAGCTACCTCGACAGGCTCACCCGGGTCTACCTGGGACACACCTGAGGGAGCGGCACCCTGAGGGGGGAGGGGGTCTGGTACCTCAGCAGGGAGGGGTGCGCCTTCCTCTTAGTTAGTGCAATAAAGAGGCAACGCTTGCAGGGCCGACCAGCAAGCTGGCCATTGGCACCTGCCCCCAAAAGAATGGGAACTAAATAGGGGAAAAGCTAGCTAGGCGAAGAGGTAGGGCGAAGATGGCTCGGTGATGGTTGCGATTGGTGCGGAGGCGACTCGGGAGTGGTTCGGTGCGACGAAATAGGCCGAACAGGTTCGTCGCGTGACCCTCGGGATGTACTCGCTAAAGTGCGAGTACAAGAAGGAATTACAATTCCTCCCATTTTCTAAATTAGCCCTCCATGTACGTAGACGAGTCTCGCCATAACAAGAACACCGTCTATCTTTCAGCCAGGTAAATCGGGCGATTGGCATACTTTCTACTAATTTGAAGGAATAGTTGGAATGAGGGCCGTTGATCGAGCAGTTGCAGATCTGACGGCCGTAGATGTTCTTAATCAATTCGAAATGAAGGTTGGAATGTCGGCCGTGGATGAAATCCGATGTTGATCTGACGGTTGAAGACTGACGCGATTTTGGAGGGAGCAGTCTGACGCGAATTTCAATCGCAGCTGCTCAGAAACGTTGATTTCAATGTCGCGATCGTAGCCATCTCTCATGCTGCTGCAACGCACTTTCTCCCCCCTCCAAGAAAACGCACCGTAAAACATTTACATCTGCACCGAGATGAAAACCAACAGAAGCAAGGTGTTAAGTCGCACTGAGAATAGCGTGGACCGGTGATATCCAGGTAAAAACGTGTCGGTGTGGAAAATCGATGGCGAAACCCGGTGCGGCATGCCCAAATCAATGGTGAACTAGCAGATGTAGCCTAGAAATCCGCGTAGAAATATAGACACTACTCGAACTGAACTATTTCGTTTCCACATCGCCAGAATCAAGCGATATCTTCAGCAGTTGCAGCTGGCAGCACATGACGTGGTCGAAATCGAATCGTTTGTCGTGGGCGGGTCGGGTTGGCGATGTTGTCTCGTGTGGAGTTGGTTGGTCGTATCTTGAAATCCCCTGTCCGTAAAATCGGGAGTGTTACGGAAACGATGGCGATGAATACGATTGGCAACGAAGTCGAATACGAGAGTCGGCGACGGTCGATGCAGTAGTAACATTGTCGTAAATCTCTTCACTTCAAAATATGAAACTCGTTCTCTATGTCAGATGACGTCAGCTCCTCCGGCGGTTTTGTCCAGACTCGCAAAACATTTTGTCGCAATACGCCGATGACTCCTTGGCAAAGATGAAAATTACAGCTGTCTCTTCCCCTCTTCACTGTTGCTGCCGCCTTCTTCAGTTCAACGTAGGTTGTTCGTACCCCTTGAAACTCCGTGTAGTTCCCGCGATGTTGCCCCACATTGGTGTTGTGCGCGTTTAACCAAACGCCGGATACTCCTCTGGCATTGTCAACGCTTCTTGTTGTTAACTGGTAAGTCCGTACGTAAATTTTCAAAATTGTCGTTCGAAAAAAACCCCGTAAAATCCGTAGTTGCAGTTGCAGTCCTCCTCCGAAGTCTTAGGACGTACTGTAGTCGCCCACCCTGTAACCAGCTGTTTTCGTCAGTTCACCAGAACCCATCTGGGGGCATAATATGGAACCGGGGACTAGACCTGAATTATTCCGGTACCAACTTTCACGGATCCTAGTGACATTAACGCAGTTGGCTCCGTCGTCGAAACTGCCCCCGCCGATGCTGTTTAACAGAAATCAATGTTTCTCCCACCGGCGCTTTGCAGGTGTTTCAACTATCGCTCGTCGCGGCCGGTAAGTCATCGAAGCTTCGACTGCTCCTCCGCTCCCTTGTTTTAAAGAAATTTCCGAGGTGTGCGTTTAAACACTGGGGGTTCTATGTATCTCTACCGTTGTAATCTTGCCAGGCAACTTAAAAAAGTGCCCTTTTGGCAAAGTCCCCCAACAGCTCAACCGCACTCCAAAAAGCGAGGAAATATCCGAAGCTTCATAATTTTTTGGTCGTTTCACCCTCCGACAATTCCGCTTCGCACCATTCACCCGCTTTTGTCGGATGGGGTACAGTCGGTGTTGCATTCGCGAAACTCGGCCACGGTGTATTGGCAAAGTCTATCGAAGTCGGGGTAGCCTTGCAGCCCACCGTGCCACTAAGCTCCTCAACTTCCCGGTCCCAGCTTCGCCGTTGCGCTGTCAACTCGTGTAGACGCCTGGGTCAGGGGATGTTAACGGGAGTGGAGTGTTGGCCCCGCCCTCGCTTGGGCAACGCCGACAACTTGGTCGGATGTACGGGAAAAGCAGCCGATCGTTCGCAGTAAAGGAGCTGCTCGACGGGCGCAGCTGGCTGGCTGGGCGACGGGTGGGCCGTCGACCAGAAGTTCCATTTCGACGGGGAGGTCGACGGAGCAGTCCGTCGACCTAACATGTGAGCAGCGGTCGACGAGGGGAGCTCGGCGACATCAGCTGAGGGTTCTGGTCGACGGAAGGGGTCCATCGACCAGGGGGCAGCTTGACATGAGCTGTGGTCGACCAGAGGCACCTGGTCGTCGACTAGAGGCACCTGCTAATCGACCTCAGGATCTGTTGGTCGACCGGAGCATCTGGTGGTTGACCGAAGGACCTCGTGGTGTCCAGGTCGACCAGGTAACCTGCTCGGCGAGTTCTGCAGAGGCACGTGAACGTCGTCGAGGTTACGATGACGAAGGCGACTTCGGGCTGGTATCCCGAAGTCGATGTGGCTTGTCAGGCACAGACAACAGCCGACGGATGCACAGCAATGCAAGTCGGGCCAATCGTCTGCGCGCACCTGCAAGCGTGCGCACTGCTATCTTCTACGGGGCAATGCTGGACCCCGCTGCAGCGTTGGCACACCGTCGACCTGCTCTGCTGGCAGGTCGCCCTTCTGCAGTGCTGGCGCGGCTCCTCTACGCAACGCTGGCACGAGGTCGATCAAGCAGTGTTGGCGGTCGACCAGGCTAGCTGCAGGGTTGCTAGGTGCCTGATGTAGTCATTCTGTTATTGCTTGTTGAATTTTTCTGTTATTCCAACTTTGCTAGTGGAAACTCTTGCCGATTTCTCCCGTGAATGTGCAAGCACTAAGGAACTAAGCAAAGCTACGATCACTCCTAGTAGTTCGTGCCAACCCCCGTAGTCTAGCTCACTACCGTTGTAGAGTGTAACTCCGCGGAGGAAACCTGTAAACCGCACCACTTCTTTTTCACAACTCCCCGACTTTTTTTCGCGTGTTGTTTCACCCAGCACGTTTTTGTCGGAGTAGAACAGCGCCACGAGCTCCCTTTTTTTTTTTTTTTTTTGTGTAAAACTGACTAACAGGCACCAATCCAGGTGCTTTTAACTAGCGCAGGGTAGGCCCGTGTTCACCCCCGTTATTTGGCCAAGTAAGTTGACCGCATGAGCACAACTAGAACTTGTTGGGATGGTGAGGTTCAGGCGACGGGGGGTCACAAATCGATCACGCTGGCTTTTGACCTGCTCCTCGCGCCGTTCTTTAACCCCCGTTTAGCCGTCGGGCGGTTTCTGTCCGTGTGTCCCGGCGGCCCTGTACCACCCCCTCCATAAATGTCGGGGTGGTATGAATGTCGTTTAACCGTGGGTCGTTGAGGCTGCCCCCGAAAATGACTTCCTTACTGGGAAATTACTCTTGAAATTGCCGACCAGAAGTCAACAGCACTAGGCACGCAGCGCCATGCGAGATTTCTTCGAGGTGTATGGGCCCGAATTGCCCTTGCTGCCTCCGCCCCACTCTTCTTGAGCGCAATTTAGCCACTCTGGTTGTTTGTAGCAACTCGTAAGTGTCGACGGGTCTAAAGTTCCCATTTGTCGATGTGCGCTCCTGCCGAAATCTTTGATGGGCACCCGCCATGCAGTAAAAGCCGCTTCACTTCAGGTCGGGCGGGACGGTAATTGACCCTGCATAATTCGGGCAATTCGCGTGTCGTCTCACCTCGCCACCGACATTTTTCGGACGCAAAAACTCCATTTGCGCCTGGCAAGTTCCCCGAGCTGTCGTTTTCTTTAGAGTATCTGAAAATGTCGCCCTTTGCTGACGCTGGTTCGTTGTCGCCAGCTGCCAAAGATCCTTCCGAGAATCTCGCACACAAGATGACGGCGTGCCACTGACGTCTCCGAAATCTCCGCGCGGCTGTTGACGCAGATCCGCCGACGCCAGCTACCAGTCATAATGACAAAATTCAAGGCTGTTCATGCAGATGCCGACGCAGGTCCGTTGACGCCAGCTGCCACACGAATAAACCTCTGAAATCGTCCAAAAATCGCAGCTGAAATTACCTACTTTACGTCGCGACAGCTACTGCTGCCCGTTGCCCGAGGGGAGGGAGGTTATGGTCGATCGCGACCGTTCGAGGCAAGGATCTGGCGGTGCCGAAGGAGTGCCCCGTAAAACTATGGCCGCGAGGAGCAACTAACTCGTTCTCCTGGCCGGCCTATGTAACTCTTGGACCCCAAGACATCCTTTCTTGTCCCCCCCCCCCCCTCCCCCCCACCCCGCCCCCCGAGGGGTAATACACTCTAAAAAGCGGGGGTAGGCTAGGAAAGTGGCTCTAGTACCAGGTGTTATGAATGAACTTGCAGAGTGCGCAGTAAAACGAATAACGAGATTGTTGAATACTGAATGGCAATACAATGAGAATGGCACGACTAAATAGGGGAAAAGCTAGCTAGGCAAAGAGGTAGGGCGAAGATGGCTCAGTGATGGTTGCGATTGGTGCGGAAGCGACTCGGGAGTGGTTGTGCGACGAAATAGGCCAAACCGGTTTGTCGCGTGACCCTCGGGATGTACTCGCTAAAGTGCGAGTACAGTAAGGAATTACAATTCCTTACACCTAGGTTAGTGTTGCCTTTATCTACATGACTTTGCTCATCCATTGCACTTTCTGTTTCTCACATGGTATCGATTAGGTTAGGTCATCGCTCCCGCTCACCGTAATCTATCCTAGCCCACCATTTACCTCGTTCCTAGGCCGCCTGCTAGCCTTGGCGCTGCCCGCCAAACTTACTGCCTCCAACACGTCTTAGCGCCAGCACGCCTGCCACGGCCAACAGCCTTTCAGCACGCACAACCACTCACGCGCTAGTGCACCCATTTGAGAGCATGCAACACGCATAGCCGCACGCACACTAGCACACACAGAAGTGCCCGCAGTAACACACACGTCAGCGTGCACGCCTACAGGCAAAGCATCGCGCAAGCTAGCACGTGCAGCAGCGTGCATGCTAACGCACCTAGTAGAGCGCACACTGGCATGCGCAGCAACACATGTGCCCACACCCACGGTGCGCACACCAGCACGCGCAACAATTAGCGTGCACAACGTGCACGTCAGAACGTACAGCCGCGCGCGCATGCAGCTACCGCAGCGCACGCGCCTAGAGTGCCCCAGAAGTGCACTCCAACAGCTGCAGCCAGCGTGTATGTCAGCATCATGCGCCAGCAACACTAGCGCCGATAGCACACAAGCCAGCAGCGCACCGCTAGCCTGCCACCCCTTACTGCCGTTCCTTGTGGCCATCGGCGTTCCCCCCCCCCCCCCCCCCCCCCCCCCCCCCCCCCCCCCCTCCCTCCAACACCTCAATTTGAGGTTTCTATCATTCTTACCGTTATTCCTCGTACTGTTCCCCGCGCTGCCCTTATCGCTAGTCATCATACCATTCATCTCGTCGTTCCCGTCGCCGTTTCTAGCGACATTCCCAAGGCCGTTCTTGCCGCCGCTCCTAGTACCGTTCCTTGACCCATTCCTAGCGTCATTCATAGCACCGTTGCTAGCCGAACATTGACTAGACCCAGCTATCGCGAATCATGGCGTCCCTCGCAAGCTGACCGCAAGCAACAACTTTGTGTTAGCCCCGTAATCTCCAAGTGCATGCCTCACAAAATAAAATAGCACTTTGGTTGTGTACACCCTCTTTCTCACCATAATGACGTCCGCTATACCGACATCCAGTGTGAAAGAATTCGGTTGAGGTTGGTTAATTTAGGTTTTGATATGGTTTATTTAGGCAAATCGATAAGTCAATGCTAGCCAGCAAGTTACGCCCGGGCCAGTGTAGCGAGAAACAAGGTGTATAAGAAACGGTTGAGGTGTTGTAAATAAGACAACGTGTACTGGTTATCAAAACCATTCACAGTCTTTGTATTGTAAAAAAATAAATATGGACATTAATCTCCGCGATAACACTCATTCAGCTCGATCGCCCCTAAAGTAAGCCAACAAGATTATCCTCTCATCGCCCTTGTGGTAACCAGCATGCCTACATGGGCGCAATTATTGCCGGAATGGTAAGGAATAGTACAAACAAATTTATTACTGGTAACAACGAACTGTACAACGAACAAGTAGGGATTGACTAAGCGAAACCGAAACCGATTGCCAATGTACAGTTTAAAAGATGTGCATTTCAGTTTAGTGGACAAGCATTTCAGGTGTTCACCGATCGAGATTGTAAACGCTGGTCCAATAGACTGAAATGCGCATTCTATAGACTGAACATAATCTGTCAGTTTCTGTTTCGCTGAGTACGGTCTGCAGTTCGGTTGAAATGCCATGTTAGCAATTAGGAATTCTAAAGGTACTATTCATTACCTTTTAGGCAATGTTCGAGACCAAATCGGCATTTCGGTTACTACAGAGGCGATGAGGGAATACTTTTGCTATTATTCGGTCGCGCGGCGTACTTTGGGGCAATCGAGCTCAGTGGTTGTGTCCGCGGAGATAATTGCCCTACAAATATCTTGATTGCTGAACGGAATCTAAAGGGCGCGGTAACACTCATCGAGGTTGCTCGCATCCAAAATCAGCCACGTGTCTAAATCATAACCAACGTATCTTCCCGTCGCCTTCATCGTAATCATCAGTGCCTAGGTCGTCACAAACATTGCCTGGATGGTAATGAACAGTGCATCCGTAGTGCCTAACCAGTAACAGAACACTCAGCAAAACGAGAACTGATAGGTCATGTACACTCTAGAAAATGCGCATTTCGGTTCCACAAGGGTCAAAGACTTGAAACTCAAAACTCCAATGTTCTTCCAAACAACAACATCCAATATATAACAAGGAAATTACACAACATCAATATATAAATCAGAAATTTTGTTCAAAAAATAATATTTTGTTGATAAACACGCATCTCTATGACTTATATATTAAACCAGTCTAAAATAATCTGATGTATTAGATGAGCAAGAAAAAAATTCACCCACCAAATAGACAAACACCTTCTACCCATATTCTAAAATTATTTTATGTTCGAAATCAGCATTATTAAAAGCATATTACAGCTTACTGTGTTATTTATCTGACACTATTTCATTGTATGGTTTACATTCCACACTAGTATTTCATTTTGTATGTTGGTTTTTATATCGCACTTCAGTTTGTAAAACTTAGTTTCGAATTATCCTCGTTTTTTTTTTTTATGTTTTAATTTGTGTTTCCGTGAAAGTGTTGTGCTTTTCAGGCTTTTGCCACAGTGGAGATTGTTTTTTTTTTTAATATATAATATGTTCACTATACACTGGTGGTACATGCGTATACAAAAACATATGTCAGTCGTAACTGAGCGCGAGAGGCCGAGAGCTAGTAACGGCCCCAGAGGTAGTGTCAAGGCGGATGCAGAGCGCCACACGCGAGGTTCCACAGTGCCCCGTGTCAGAACTAGCAGTAGAAAGTAAGAATGAAGAAAGGAGGGTTTGCACTAGCAGCAGTTGGCATACATATAGGAAACCCTAATTGGGTTGTACTCGCTATAGAGTACCCCACTGCAGGCTAGACAATTATAACATTCTGACACACCCCCATAGCCAAAGTGGGGTGTAATCAGCACAGTGAGCAAGCATAGCAGTAGTTCACAATTATGAGCAAAGCTAGTGGTAGTCACAGCGGGCAAGTGAGGAGGAGGAACTGTGAAGGGAGAGAAGATTGGAGACGACGACTGAAGCTGCAAACACACGGGCAACAGGAGCGCGCACACAGTGGCTACCGGGACAGCGCCCCGGACTACTGGAGTAACAGGCTCCGCGGCTAAGACGAGCGGCAGGAGCAACGGACCCACGGGCGACAGGCGCAGCAGGCTCTCTGGGCTACCAGGACAGCGCCCCGGACTACAGGTGCTGCGGACGACAAAACGGCAGCCTCCTCTCAGCCTCCCCAAACAGTCCCACCCCCCTGACACACACCCCCTGCTTCACCCCTAACTCCACTTGCACGCCACCCCCTCGTACCACTCCGACGGCTCCAACACATCCACCCCCCTCAGCGGTAGCTGCAGCAGTGGGAGATGGAGGAGGAGGAGGAGGAGGAGGAGCAGGGGACGGCTGACAGAGACGGCACCCCCATACGCTCCACCCCCAAACCCTAATTCAGGAGCACGGGCAGCAGCAGGGGTGGGGCGTCCTCAGAAGCGCGGGGGACAGCGTGCAGCTCAAGGGAAGAGGAAACGGGGCGCCCACGGGCCTGGCGCAGCCCGTACGAACCGCGCGGGGGCGGCCCGAGGTGCGCCCTGGCCTGGCGCAGCCCGTACGGGCCGCGCGCGGGCCTGGCGCAGCCCGTACGGGCCGCGCGCAGGCTGTACGGGCCGCGCGCGGGCCCTACGAAGGTCGCGCGGGCCGCGACGGGCGACGGGGGGCGACGCGCGGGTCCCCGTCGCCCGTCGCAGCGCCTCCCGGGGGCGACGCGCGGAGTGACGGGGCAGAAATCCGTCGCACGCCACGGGGCGTGCAACACACAGAGTAGCAGTAGCAGCGGAAGCAGTGAGGTGGTGGGCCCACCCACAGGATCGACCCAGGAGGGTCGACCTGCTCTGATACCATGTCAGAACTAGCAGTAGAAAGTAAGAATGAAGAAAGGAGGGTTTGCACTAGCAGCAGTTGGCATACATATAGGAAACCCTAATTGGGTTGTACTCGCTATAGAGTACCCCACTGCAGGCTAGACAATTATAACATTCTGACACCTCGAAATTGCGGGTCCACTTCCAACCCTTCTCGTTCATGCATCGGATACGTCCAAGCAAACAGTTCTCCAAGCCCGCCAGTGCCAACGTCCTCCCTTGTCGCTTCGAACCACCGCCCTTTCCCAGCTTCCTCCCCATTGCGCAAGTGTACACTTTCACATGCAGACGAAAAGCTGCCTCAATGCGCCTGAGGACGCGCCGAGCCCGGAAACGCTTCTCTCGGAAAACACAATCACACCGCTCTGCCTATATCTGGTGCACCGCAATTGCTGCCAGCGAGGCTTCGGGGAAAGCTGAGGTGGATGCTACCTTGCCGAACAGCAAATCACCCAGGCTCTCCACTTGCCTCGCTGGATGAAGCAAACGCATGGCCCGCCTGACCGCCCTCACCACCAGCTGAATGCACGGGCAGGTGAAGAGGCAGTGCTCCAGGGTCTCAAAATCCCCACAGTGCGGGCAGACCGGCTTGCCACTTAGGAAAGAGAGTCGTTCCTTCACTTGTAGATTCAGACTGTGGATCCTTAGCAGCACGTCCCGCAGCCTGTTTGGGGTCACCAAAGAGTCCCGGATCTTAATGACCTCCTTCCAGTTTATTTCTCCTCCCCATCTGCCCGCCCACAGCTCCCTCTTCGCGGACTGATGTTTCTTCTGCTGCCAGCATCCCTTCAGCTCCCTCAGCGACGTCAGCTGCCCACCGCTGAGCACCAGGGTTCTCTGGAGGGGAGCCCTCGGAGCCGAACAGTCCCCCTCCTGTTGCTCGGCAGGCACAAGGAGCAGCTTCCAGTTCTGCAGCACTGCGTCCCATGCCCGCAACGCCAACTTCGCTTGTTTGGTACCGCCTAACTCCTTCGCCAGGAGCTTTACGTCCTTAGGCCGCCGGCCCCCCGCGCCGTCCGGGCATAGCAAGTCGCTAAGCCGGACCTCCCAAAGCTTTTCCGCCGCCTTCTGCCCTCCCACCGGAGTCCCCCCGTTTAGCAGAATATGGCGGTTGGAAACGATCCTCTCCTTCTCTGCCTCCTCCCGTGACAGCGCTGGTGATGTGCCGGCCAGCGGCGATTGCATGAAGTCGCCGCAATCCAGCTTCCATCGCTCACTCTTCCCACTCCAGCACTTCAGGAGCTTGACATGGGAGACAAAGGTGTCCAGCCCCAGCGGCAAGTCAGCAGCCTTGAGCATGATGTCCCGTTTCAGCTCGTTTGTCTCAGTGAGGAGTAGGCCGATACGCCTCGCCGTGAGACAGGTGAGGGCTATCTCCGGGTCGTTTACCCCCACTCCCCCGTCCTCTCTAGCCATGTACAGCAGCTCCTTGCTCCACAGAATGAAAGCCTTGTATACGTGGAGATTGTATACGTTGGTACAATAAACTGAAATAAGCATTCTGGAGTCTGTACATGATCTGTCAATTCTCGTTTTGCTGGGTCGATGCAGGGCGTACAGTTAGGTTGAACCGTTATGTTACCGGTTAGGCATTCCGAATGAACTGTTCATTACCATCTAGGCAATGATTGTGACGACCTAGGCACTGACGGTTACGATGGAGGCGACGGGAAGATACCTTTGTTACGATTTGGACACGTGGCTTACTTCGGGTGCGAGCAACCTCAATAAGTGTTACCGCGGAGATAAATGCCCGAATCAGAAACGTCAAGAGGATGTGGAGTGCTGGAAGTTCTGAAAAACACATCCATGCCGTCCATCCGTCGCGTGGATAAGGGCGTGTCCCATGAGTTCATTTTGGGAAAAAAGCTTTATTCTTACGTAAATTCGAGTCAGCCAAAAAGTGTACACTCTGACGAGAAAAGAACGCCACGCGTCAGCACTGCACCAATTGAAATTGCACCACGCAGACTCACAGTCCCGCCCACACACAACTCAGCATCCGAATCACAATTGACACATTCCGCTGGCGGTAACCTGCCCTTGTTGCGAGTCGATTGTGCCCTTTGTGATGTTCGCTGTTTTCGCATCATTGTGTGTTGGGCAAAATTGTTGCTTAGGGTAACAGACTACAGGACGCGGTACGCGGTGATCACACGTACCATGATAGCTGTATTTGTACTTTGAAATTCGAACCTTCGGACGTCTACAGCTCTTTAATGTGGCGCGTCATTGTGGACAAACATCTACTGTATCGTAAATTACTAGGTTACCAACTGAAATTAGGGTTACCCTCCTCGAAGTGAACTGTAAACGAACTAGTGGGACACGCCCTAAGGCATGTCCCATGAGTTCTTTTTGGGGAAAAAGCTATATTCTTACGTAAATTCGAGTCAGCCAAAAAAGTGTACACTCTGACGAGAAAAGAACGCCACGCGTCAGCACTGCACCAATCGAAATTGCACCACGCGGACTCACAGTCCCGCCCACACACAACTCAGCATCCGAATCACAATTGACACATTCCACTGGCGGTAACCTGCCCTTGTTGCGAGTCGACTGTGCCCTTTGCAACGTTCGTTGTTTTCGCATCATTGTGTGTTGGGCGAAATTGTTGCTTTGGGTAACGGACTGCAGGACGCGGTACGAGGTGATCACACGTACCATGGCAGCTGTATTTGTACGTGTGAAATTCGAACCATCGGACGTCTACAGCTCTTAAATGTGGTGCGTCATTGTGGACAAACATCTACTGTATCGTAAATTACTAGGTTACCAGTGGAAATTAGGGTTACCCTCCTCGAAGTGAACTGTAAACGAACTCGTAGGACACGCCCTAAATTTGGGGATGTCATGTTATCCGATGGAGGTCCGACCAAACGTGGGATATGACGGACATCGGCGACCCGCGGTAGGGTGGTGTGGACGAGGTTCGGTGTCCAAACGCACCTGGCGCGCTGTTCGGACATGTCAAGATGAGATTTCCGCCAACCGCTGCATCGTGGCGAACAATGTATGACGGCGCGCATTCGAAGTTTGGCGAACCCCACGAATGGAAGTTTCTCAATTTCGGCTGCACTTGTAAGCTGTTGTTATCCTAGACCTGCAAGGGAAAGGCAGCTCTTTTTATTTTGCGACCTCAATTCGTTTGGCGCTGTCAGCAAGCCATCCCTCATCTTCCTCCTCGCAGCCTGGTGAGCACGACTGGCTATGAGGGTTGCTGCTTCTGCTGGCCGTGATCAGAGAACTGCATTATGCGATTTCATATTTTATTTCTTTCCTTCCTTCACTTTGGTTGATGCCCTTCCACAGTGAACATCGTTCAGCATGGCCGACACGCAGGCTGTTGTGATCGACAACGGATCCGGCATAATGAAGGTGAGTAGCATTGGCATGGTCAATTTATCATGCTCGTTTCGGTCTAATGCACTGTGAGCCTTTTCTTCCAGGCCGGGATCGCTGGAGATAATGAGCCGCGTGCTGTGTTTCCCAGCATTGTTGGTCGTCGTCGCGACAAAAATGATGGTCGCGTGGGGCGATCGGATAAGGATGCTTACGTTGGTTATGAAGGCCTGGCCAAGCGTGGAGTCATGACGCTGAAGTATCCTATCGAGCACGGTGAGATTAGCTTCGCTGATGAATAAATGCGCACACTTGCCAGTCGTTATTCTTCTCCGCCGTGACCTTCGCGTGTTTTGACGTTCCAGGTATTGTGACGAACTGGGATGACATGGAGAAGGTTTGGCAATACATCTTCTACGATGAGCTTCGTGTCACTCCAGAGGAGCAACCGGTGCTTCTGACTGAAGCTCCTATGAATCCCAAGCAGAATCGCGAGAAGATGACGCAGATTATGTTTGAGACTTTCAACGTGCCGGCGACGTATGTCGCCATTCAGGCCGTGCTCTCCTTATACGCCAGCGGTAATACCACTGGTAAGTTATGGCTTGTTTCTCCGTGCACTCGCATTTTCAATGTGTTTCCGCTTCTAATATCCTGCTTTGGTTTCAGGCATTGTTCTGGAATCCGGTGATGGTGTGACCCACGCTGTCCCCATCCACGAGGGTTACGCTCTGCCCGACGCCACTCTCCGTTTGGACCTTGCTGGTCGAGATTTGACTGATTACCTGGTTAAGCTCTTAGGTGACAGGGGTTACTCCTTCTCCTCATCCGCCGAGCGGGAAACAGTGAGGGACATCAAGGAGCGGCTAGGTTACGTTGCTATTGACTTCGAGCAGGAGATGGCGACTGTAGAGGGCTCGTCGACACTGGAGAAGAGTTATGAGCTTCCTGATGGCCAGGTTATTACCGTCGGTTCTGAGCGTTTTAGGTGCCCAGAAGCGCTCTTTAACCCGTTGCTGGTTAGTAAGGAATTTCCAAGTATCCACCAGATTGTCAACGACAGCATCATGAAGTGTGACGAAGGTATCAGGCGGAATTTGTACAGCAACATTGTTCTCAGCGGCGGTACCACTTTGATCCCTGGAATCTCTGAGCGCATAACCAAGGAAGTGACTCAGCTGGCTCCAGCCAACTACGTTAAGGTGGTTGCTCCACCTGAGCGGAAGTACAGTGCCTGGATTGGCGGATCCATGTATGCGGCTCTGAGCACCTTCCAGCAGGTATGGGTTTTCTGCATTTTCTATTGCTCTATGCCTTCCTTGATTCAGTGCGCTGACATGCTTCCTTCGCTAATGCAGATGTGTATTACGAAGAGTGAGTTTGAGGAAGTTGGTCCATCCATTGTTCACACGAAGTGCTCCAAGTTGTGTACTTAGGTACCTCTTGTTCAGACGGAACCCGTTTGAGGGAGCATGGGTGCCCTGCTTTCACATTTGAAGTTCCTATGCAGGAACTGCAAAGACTCAAGGTACCTACTACCTACCGGTACCTCTGTATGACTGCTGCTTAGTGTTTCCCTCATGGCATTCTAATACAGTGGAATCTTTGCTGTGCCGGTAACATCCCTCCCTACTTGCAACCACTTGTGAAAAGGTACCGGTAATTTTCTGAATGATTCGTCTAGGGGAGCTCCCAAATGTACCACAGCAAAATCAGGGTGGAGAAGTGGTAGTTCGTAAATACGGTACAAGGGAAGCTGTCAGGTAGCTACTGTGTAATGTCCAGATGTGGACGTTACTTACCTGACAACACAACCAGATTGTCAGTCTCTATAAAGGCCCCGATTGTGGACCATTTAGTTTGGTCATAACAACTTTGGACAAGGAGGGCTTCCACAACGCGCGCCACAAAATTTCAGGTAGCATGATAACACGGATCAAACGCTGCCTCGGCTTCCCGACCACAAACCCCGCACAACGCAACGCTAGCGCTTTGAAAGAAAAGTACGTTTGACGACTCTTCACTAGTCTGTCCAAATGGCGCGTCGAAAACTCTCGGAGCAGCCGCTCGGCGACGGCTCGCGAAGTGTGCGAACGAGATCCATGTCGCGAGGAGTTGCTGGGAGCCGTACGACGCCACCCATAGCTTCCCTTCAAGAAGCAGCGGACGACACAGACGGCGCCGAGCACACTCACAGGGATGCACCGCTTCTTACCGCTTTGAACGGCGATGAGTTGGACCGATCGGATGGCCATGAACGGCCTGATGAACTTGCCGTGGGACGCATCCCTAGACGGCTTGTAGATCGTACGGCTGATCTTTCTGCGGATGCCACTATTGCCGATCATCGTACGGCTGGCGATAGCGCTACAGCTGGGACGGATTCTGGACATGCTAGCGCTGTCTCGGAACACGTCGACGGAGGCGGTGCCAGCGTGGATGCGGGTGACGTGGCACGCCGTCGATTTCTTTCGATCGCACGGCAGAGGGCCGCCCATTTTGCCCATTTCGATGACTCTTCCCGCCTGACCTCCGCTCGCCGCACCGGTGCGGGCGAAACCTCTCCCGTCGCCAGCGCTTCCCCCCCCTCCGCTTCCGCGCAGAGGCGGCAGAGGCGGCGGGATGGCCCCGCGCTGCTGCTGGTGGTGGGCGGCGTGGCGGCGGAGCTGGCCGTGGCGAGGGGGACCTGCACCGCGCGCTCTTGACCTGCGATGCTGCTAAGGTGGAGGTGAGCGCGCTGACTGCGCTCTGCGCCTGGGTGTATCATGTACCTCGTGTTGGGTGGGGAAAGCGGGGTGAGATGAGGTGATGAGAAGTGAGCAGGAATGTCAGCTTGTGCTCGTTGAGGTGAGATGAGGTTTTTAGAACTCGTTAATCTGCATGGCTGTCTAGTCTGTCTGAGGCTCATGTGACGGGTGCTCTTTAGAGGCTGTGGTGTCTGTCCAGAATTGTACTTGATTCGTACACACACTTCACTTATAGACTAGCGACGTTATAGGACGTTTGTACTGAATCTCTTTAGCATGAGAAGTCAAAGTCACCTGCTTACTGAGGGTAAGCCGTGGGTGAATCTGGGTCGTGCATTTGTCTGTCGGAACAATCAGGTGGCGCGTTTACGCTTCAAAAAGTGGCCCTCTTCGACTCTGCCACTCCCTCCTCTCCCTTCTTTGGAAGGCACCTGTTGTCTCTCGCGGCTGTGCTGGCACCACCATCACTGTATACCGTCATCCGCTCCCCACTTAACCCGTTTCTCCTCCCACCTTCCTTCCCTCGTTCCGTTTCTTTCTCTCCCATCTTCCTCCCCTCTACCCTTCATTCTCGCCAGCCCCCTTTCCCCATCTCCTGGCTCCTCCCCACCAACCCTTCTCTCTCCCCCTTGTATTTCATCCGTCCCTTCGTGTGTTTTTCCCAAGAGACCTCAAGAACAGACTCCGCCTAACTTCTCATCCCCCCCCTTCCCTCCCCTCCCTCCCTCCCCATGCCCCCCACCCGTGGCAGCGCGTGCATCTCTCCATGCGTGGCCGCAGTCTCTTTGACGCCTGCCTCACCACCACCCTCCTACACGCACGCACGCACGCACGCACGCACGCACGCACGCACGCACGCACGCACGCAAGTTCACGTGCACACGTGTGAACATGCGTGCGTGCACAGAGGGCGTGGGAGGCACGAGCAGCATGGTGAGGGGTGGGTGGGGTGAGGAACAAGAGCTGTGGCAATGGAACTTGGTGCACGATTGGTTCACGGTGGGCCCAACAGAAGATGCGCGCAGAGCAGCACAGCAAGGGCACCGCGCAGCCCCACAGCCACACATCCCCGCGTCCCCGCATAGCACCACGTGGCCGCGCACTGCTGCCCTGGCTCGCGAGAATCGGCTCACTACCTAGCAGTACGGGGAGCGGAGAGTGGGAATGGGTGTGGGCAGTGGGAAGCGGGGATAGAAGAGGCGGGAGTGGGGACTGGGGAGCGCAGCTAGTGCGGAAGGACATGGCGCAGACCTGCATGAGCAGCCCCAGCTGAAGCCTTTGCCCCACAGCGCCTGCCCTGCTGCCGTCACCGCGCCCACCAAGTTGCCGCCTGCATCCCCGCCTCCATCACCCGCACTGCTGGAAATCACGGAAATGGAGAGTTGGCGGCATGAACAGAACGGCGGGGGGTTGAAGAAACGAGAGAAGAGGGGAAGGGGAGGGAGAGGAAGTGGGGGAGGAGGGGGGTGTGGATGGGGTGGGGGAATCCTATGAGTGAGAGCAACTGATGGCAGGGGAGTTGAGGGCTGGCAGAAACCATGGACGCTGAGAAGTACCGGTGTGCTTCCCGCTAGCGCGACCCATCGCGGCGTCTTACTGGTACCTGCACGCCGAGCATTTCACAACTCCGCGCACACGCCGAGTCGGTTGTAATGGCCCGCAACGAGTGTTGTAAGGACGTGTGGTTCTTCCGGGAACTGCGGAGTTGGCGCAATGGATGTCGGCCGAGACGGCGGATGACCAGGCGAGCGTGTGAGAGAAGGGTGGCGCGAGAAGCCTGTCCGTCCATGGCGACAGTATAGCGACGAGTGGCGACGAGCAGGGCTGACGTTTCAAATTTAGGCACTCTGATTCCAACCCCCAAAAAAAATTTCCACTCTGAAGGCACTTCGGCCAGAAATTAGGCACTCTGATTGGTCAGTGTTCTAAAATCCCGCGTGTCTGACCAGTCAGTGTCGGTGGGTCCGCATCAGGGTTAGTCCTCGTGCACACCGCTGCCCGGCCCATGTCGGTGGCACCCTCGACTAGCTGGTGTGAATGGCGTGTGACTCGGCAGATTGTTGCAGCAGGCAGCGCGCATTTTGTGTACCTTGCTTGCACGTGACAACTGGCCGAGCTGCTGCAAAGATGAGCTGGCACGAACTGTTACACGCGCCTGGCAATAACTTCTACCTACGAAACAGTCACGATATAACACATTTTTGCGCGGAGAACACCCGATTTCAGTACAAAAAAGTATGATATCCTACCTGTGGCGAGATATCCCCCCCCCCCACCCCCCACCTCCCCCCGATTGTCTGTAAAGTTCTCCGATTCGTTGAGCGATTCGCTAGAAAAAACGAATTTTGGCCCGTTTCTATTTCACACTTCAACGGTTACCCCAATCACGCAACAATCTAAATGCATGTCTTTGTCGCAGATAGAGTGTATTCGGTATCCCTGGCTGGTGAAGTGTACGTTGCTCGTGTGGGAGCACTCTCTGCCAACTCGAAGGTGGGTACATCGGGAGGAAATTTCCAGGAAACTTCGTCTCGATAAACTCGCATCCAAGGACCACAGAATGTAGACTCTGTAGAGTCAGACTCCAGAAACGATAAGTCTGAAGCCTATTACATGGAATCAGGGGCCCTAAAACGATAAGTCTGAGGCACTCAGTGATGAAAAATGGACTACTCTGGAAATACATTTTCCACAAAGTGCAAGGTCTGATTCGTCAGACTAATCAGACTAAATAGTCTGATAGCGTCAGCCCTGGCGACGAGTAGCGATGGGCACACAAGACAAAGCGCATGCATCTTACAATGTCTGCCAAACCTTGAGTTCTAGGTCAGAGATTGGATAGGGCGCATCTGCACCTCCTTGTTCTTACGGTATTTTTCTGCCATAGTTGAGATTTTGTGTTTGTTATTCCACGTACTATTGATCAGAAAGATAGGCATTCTTTTTCTACAACTCTATATCCTTTGTGGCTTCAACGTCACGCCATTTGATTTTCTTTCCGCTGGAAAACTACAATTACTCTGGTGCATTGCGGTCCACCGTGGTCCTTGATGGGAGGGCTTGATGGTGTTTTAAATGTGTGTGCTATTGGGGTTTTCTTGGGGTTGTGTGTGCTGCTTTTTCTTCCTTCTTCCCTGTTTTTCTTCCTCCTATCATTTTTCCCCTATTCCCCTCCTTTCTTCCTCTCTCCTTTTTTCTACTCACGTTATTCCTCCTTTTCTCCTCTCTTCCCGTTTCCACTCCTTTTCCTTGCGTAATTATGCTACGTTGTAACAGATAGTACCTCGATTGCTATTCAGTGGTCATGGGACACGCCTCGCAAGCACCTCCACCTTGCCCTTTTGACAGTCAAGACCCAAGATTCGGAGGAAATGACGAACCGCCCCGGTTTCGGATTTCCGATTCCTTTGGGCAGTGGCTTTGACACCGCCTCGCTTTTCCGCTCGCGTCCGATTCCTTGGGACAGCTAATTTCGACATTTCCAGTTTCCGGTGACCAGAAAATTATTAAGTTTACCTGGTATTAGTCTAGTGGCCAGTGAAAAAAAAAACCCCTTTCGGAGGGCTGGCCATTAGGGAGGCATCAACCCTAAACACCTTGCCTCATGGTATTTAGGGTTGATGCCTCCCTAACAGCGACCCCCCCATGAGGGGTTTATATTTTTTGTCCCATTAAATAAAACAAAGTTGTAGTTTCTGGACTCCAAATGGGAAAATAGCGTAATTTACTGACCGAAGGTATCGGACGCGAGCGCGAAGCGAGGCGCTGTCAAAACCACTGCCCAAAGGAATCGGAAACCCGAAACCAGGGCGCTTAGTCATTCCCTCCAAGATTCGACTCCTTTGTGGTTGTCTTCGAGCAAGATTCATTTCCCTCTCGATCAGTGAAGTACTGTTGTCTACTTGGGACTAATAGCTGAATCTATACAAATCGAGCACAAAAGGGTTAGCGTTCCTGGTTCTCGAACAATCAGAGACGCATCACACTATCCTGTCGGACCATGGCGCGGCGAAAACCCTCGGAGCAGCCGCTCGACGACGGCTCGCGACGTGTGCGAACGAGATCCATGTCGCGAGGAGTCGCTGGCAGCCGTGCGACTGCGACGCCACCCAGAGCTTCCCTTGAAGAACCAACGAACGACGGCGAGCGCACTCCCAGGGATGCACCGCTTCTAACCGCTCTGAACGGCGATGAATCCGATCGAGCGCATGGCGATGAACGGCCGGATGAGCTTGCCGAGGGAAGCGTCCGTAGAAGGCATGTAGATCGTACGGTTGATGATTCTGCGGATGACATTATCGTTGTAGATAGTCCTACATCTGGCACAGATTCCAGGCGCGCTGGCGCTGTCGACGGAGGCGGTGCCAGCGTGGATGCGGGTGACGTGGCACGCCGTCGATTTCTTTCGATCGCACGGCAGAGGGCCGCCCATTTCGCCCACTTCGATGATTCTTCCCGCCTCTCCTCCGCTCGCCGCACGGCCCCGCGCGAAACCTCTCCCGTCGCCGGCGCTTCCGCCCCCTCCGCTTCCGCCGAGGCTGCCGCAACCGCGGGGGAGCGAGGGGGTCGGGTGCGACGCATCGGCGGGGAGGCGCGTGGGCCGGGGGAGGCGGAGCAGTGGCCAGGCCCGTTCGCCACTGCGCGGCAGCTGGTGCGCGGAAGAGCCGCGGCTGCCGCCGCCAGGCAGGCGCAAGGGGGCGGGGGGGCGCGCACAGGGGAAAGCGCAGGGGAGCGGGTGGGCGGTGAAAGCATCGCGCAAGGCAGCGAGGCAGGGGCGACCCGTGCCCGCGGAACAGGAACCACAGGCACTGTTTCCAGCACCGTTCCAGCTGGGGTAGCTGTATCATGGACTCCCAAATCGCAATCGCAGAGAGAAACGGGAGGAGGGGGAACGGACCACAGAAGCGGGGGCGGAGGGAGCGGAAGAGCCCCCCGCAGCCTGTACTCGCTGTGCCTGCACGTGGTATCAGAGCACATAGAGGCGCTGGAGTCACTGGAGGGTGTTCCGGACGGTGTGCGGCGCGACCTGAGTGCGTGCCTGAGCGCGCTGAGGCGGCTGGACGGGCGCGCGCTGGCGCTGCTGGTGGGCGGCGTGGCGGCGGAGCTGGCCGTGGCGGACTGCTCGCTGGTGGGCGAGGCGGACCTGCACCGCGCACTCACCATGTGCGACCCTGCCAAGCTGGAGGTGCGATGAAGGTGCACGTGCGCAGCGCTCTACGCCAGGATGTATCGTGTGCCTCGTGTGGCGTGGGTGATGTGACGTGTGCTCGTAGAGGCCTTGGTGTCTGTCTAGGATTGTGCGTCATTCGTACACACACTTCACCTATAGACTAGCGCAGTTCCATGACGGTTTTGCTGAATCTCTTTAGCATGGGAAGTCAAAACCGCCTTCGTGCTGAGGGTCGAGTCTCTTGAGCGGTGGGTGAATCAAGGAGTTGCTTTTGTCTGTCTGGACAATCAGGAGGGCCCATTCAACCCTGCGACTCCCTCCACTCCTATGCGACTGTTGTCTTTCGCGACTGTGCTTGCACCACCATCACTGCATACCGTCCTCCTCTCCCCTCTCAACCCTTTTTTTTCCTCCCTCCTCCCTTCCCTCGTTCCACTTTTTTCCCTCCCATCCTCCTCCCCTCTACCCTTCATCCCTAGCTCATCCCCAACCCCCGCCCCCTCTCCCCCCCTTGTATCACCTCCGTCCTTCCCTGTGTGTAAAAAACTCCGCCTAACTTCTCATCGCACCCACCTCTCCCCCCCTCCCTCCCTCTCCCCCCTTCCCCTCCCCCCACCCACCCTCCTGCAGCTCGTGCATCTCTCCATGTGTGGTCGCAGTCTCTCAGACACCTGTCTCACCTCCACCCTCCTGCGCGCCCCAGCCTCTCTCCCCGCCCTGCGCTCCCTCTCTCTGCAAGGCGCCTACCGCCTCTCCGATGCCGCCCTCCCCCCGCTCGCCCTCGCCGCCCCCTCCCTCGCGCACCTCTCCCTCCTCCACTGCCCGCTCCTCTCCTCCCCAGCAGTATCCACCCTGCTCTCCTCGCTCGCCTCCTCACTGAAAACCCTTCGCTTGGACGGGTGCAGTCAGCTGAATGCCCGCGCGCTGCTGCCGGGGCTCAAGGCGTTGACAGGCCTGACCTGCCTGTCGCTAGCAGGGGTGCCGTCAGTGACAGATGCCGTGCTGGCTGACCTGCTGCCGGCTGTGGGGGGACACCTCAAGGAGCTGTCACTGGCACACTGCGAGTAAGATGCTGCTTCTATGTTGCATACTTAGTTGGGTCTTCAGGGCTTAGATGTTGCTTCTGCAGTTGCCCCTACCATTGCGATGCTAAGGCCCATTCAATCAGTAACCTGTAGTGGCCCCCACTACCATTCTCACTACCTCTTCGCTACCCTCAAGTTGCCTGCTTCATCGACTTTCACGCCACTGTGAATGGCGCCGCTTCCAATGCCCATAGCTCCTCTCCTCCCTCTTAGCCCTTGCTGCGTGGCCTCTATTATATTCCCTTCCACTCCTTCTGCTCTCTCTCTCTCTCTCCCTGCCATCGCAGGGCTGTCACAGACGAATCAGTGGCAGCGGCAGCAGCCCACGCACCGTCACTAACCGCTCTGGACCTCTCCCACCTGCCGCTACTCTCTGACAACGCCCTCCACTCCCTGTGCTCTGCCCAACTCAAGCTGCGATCGCTCAACCTCACCCGAACCAACTTCAGGTCAGCACCTGGATTTGTCGCGTCAAGTCTCCTCCCTTGCTCCCTCCCTCTCTCACTCCCTCGATCCGTCAATACCCTTCCTCCCTTTCTCCCTCCCTCTCTCCCTCCCTCCCTCCCTCCCTCCCTCCCTCCCTCCCTCCCTCCCTCCCTCCCTCCCTCCCTCCCTCCCTCCCTCCCTCCCTCCGTTCCTGCCTCCCTCCTCCTCTCCGTACCTCCCGCAATTCCCGCCGAAGATAGTTAACTAGCTGTCCTTATCCAATCGCCCAAGCTCTAGTTCTCCCGTCCCTCTTACTTCCCCACTCCTTCTGCCCCTCCTCCCGCCCTCTGGCATCCCATCCTCCCCAGTGACTCAGCGCTCGCGTCTCTCATCCAGTCCTCAGGCGCTGCCCTGCACACCCTCTCAGTCAACGCCGTCTATGAGGTGAGTCTACGCTCACCACAATCATATCGGTCAACGCAGTCTGTCAGGTGCCTGTTAGTCAACACAGCAGATGTAGTCAAGGCGATCTCTGAGGTGAGTCCAAGTCAACGCAGTCAGTTCAGTCAACGCAGTTAGTTCAGTCAACGCAGTCAGTTCAGTCAACGCAGTCAACAGCAGGCTGCCTGTTCACCTCTCTGCCCTGCTGTTCCCACAACTTCCTGTAATGATTGCTCCTGCCTTTTATCATGTCTCACCACTCCCCTGCTCGCACTCTCTGATCACACAACCCCCTCCTTCCCTCCCTCCTTCCCTCCCTGCCATCTCCCCCGCCTCACAGGCAGCGGACGGGCTGCTGGTCGCGCTAGCGTGCAGTGCACACGAGTCACTGCAGGCTCTCGATGTGTCCTGGTGTCGCTCCATGTCTGACCACGGCCTTGGCCTGCTCGCTGACTCCTGCCCCAACCTCTCCCGCCTCTGCCTCTACGGCTGCTCCCAGGTCAACCTCACGTGCTTTTTACGGTAGTTCCGTTTGAGAGTTCGCCACATTTTTTTTTTTTTTTTTTTTTTTTTTTTTTTTTTTAGTTATTTGGTGTCGGTCCAGCTCTCTTCCCCATGCTGGAATGCTCGGGTTTCGTCCCCCCTTCCCCTCCCCCCTCCCTCCCCCCTCCCCCCTCCCCCTCCCCCCCCCCACCCCCATCCCCCCTGCCCTGCCCCTCCTTTTTTATTTTTGCGATTCTCTGCATTTATGTGTGTTGGCATTGGCTTTCAGGTGTCTGATGTGTTTTACCTCGGCCACAGTAACACCAGTCTGCAGCTCGTTGGTCAAGTAGGGATGGTGATAAATTGACAATGGTGTTGTGTCGGAGCCATGCATTTTTATCTCTAGGAACTATAAATGGATGGACCATTTGGGGACAGGTACTCAATGGACACGGAACAGAGCGATAAGTCACTTATGCCGACTGGTAACGGGCTTTTCCACGCTCTTCAGTTTTTTAGTGGTGAAAATTCGGCTCATTCCTATCCAACATCATGCTACGTATCGCGGTGCAAAAAGAAGAGGATCACGTGTACCCTTCTCTTGACTTGTCGCCTGCCACTTCGTCGTACCTTCGCGGTTGCTGCTTTCTTCCACGACGTGGAGCGTTTGTCTGGGGGATCGTAAAATCGGGTAAATGCCAGTTTGTGCACTCGGAAACAAAATTTGCAACAGTCATATTGCCGGAATCCTTGGAAACCACTGACATCACAATTGGGAAAGTGGAAAACAACACTCTGCATGGGAAAGTGTGCGCTTTGCCAACAAGCCAGTGCATAAAGAAACTTTAGGGCGGGTGCATCATGCAATTTTGCGGGATCGCGATCCCAAGCGATCCTTGCTATAGTGTTTTGTCTTTAGCGTACAGTGTTTACTGTAGCGATGCTGCACCACGACCCCAGGGGTTTGCTACACCAACCACCCAATACCCTCGACCACGCGGGATCTGAGAGCCTGCGATCACACGCGATCAAGGGTTGAAGGTGCACCACGTGCACACCGATCCTTGTTCGCGAAATATTTTAGTCGCCTAACAACGAAACGAATCAAAAGCGAGGTACAAAACGAAAAGGTTACGAAATCAACTTTGAAACCAAACTGCACATGCGACGCCTTGACCGCGTCTGATTGGTGGTTGGGGATCGAGTGCCGATGGTGCATCATACGGGGGTGCCGTCGGGCCGTATGGGATCCCGAGCACAACCAACCCCACGGGATTCCACAGGGTTGCGGTACTAGCATCGCGATCAGGGAGCGATCATGCAAATTCAGCATGATGCACCCCGCCTGGTTTCGCCAATGCTGCCACCAGACCAATCCGAATCTGCCGTGCCTACGGGCCACAGTGCATCCACTTGGGTTGGGCAGCGGGCATCCCTCCACGATTCCCGCATCTATCCATCCTCTCCCCTTCCCTTCCTTCGCCTTCACGCCATCTCCCATTCCATCCGTTTCAAGTTTCAACAACCCAAACCAAAGCAGATGGGCTGCTGCGGGTGGTGCGGGGGCACAGCAGGGCTGACGGGACGGTAGGATGTCGTAGTGGCCGTTTTTAGGGACTCCAAGTGGAAATCGGACATTGTGCGCGCAAGGTTTGGGAAGCGCTAACGTCGAGAGTTGTATTTGTAACAGCACGGAGGTCGCACAGAGGTCGCAAGGCGGTCACACAGTCGCACGAAAGGCCGCAGGAAACTCGCATGGTGTAATGGCGTCGTCGTGGGCTCAGCACGCACCCCTATTCGGCGCGCACTGCAACCAATTCCCGGTGGAGCAATGTCCGCTTGGCGCGCAGGTCGTCGCTGCGCCATTTTCGCATCAGTCGCCGTCCCCGTCGTTTGTTCATCACCATTCTCGCCAGCAGCACGACTCTGCGACGTTATGCGACGAAAATCCGTCGCTTGATTTATTCGCGGAGGCAGCGGAGTTCTTAAGCCTCCTGGACGCCATCACGCCGGACGACTCGCAGTCAAACGGGACTCCCATCGGCAGCACCGATTCACAGCAGCATCGCGATGCTAACTTTTTGCACCACCAGCACCAGCAGCAGCAGCACCAGCAGCAGCAGCAGCGCCAGCAGTTGTCGTCCGCACCATTTTCACCTCCCGCCTCCGCCGCCGATCCAGCCACGCCCATTTCCGTTTCCGCAAGCGGCGGTTCCGCTTCTCTTTCCGCAGCGCCAGATGAGTCGGTTGGCGGCGGCGGTGCTATGACCGCAGCAGCGGCACTGGCGAACCCCGTGTCCCCGCGGCATGGCGATTCGTCGTTGAACGAGCTGGGTTTATTCAGATCGTTGGAAGCAGCGTGTGCGACGGAGGTGAGTCACTACGAGGCTGCAGCGTGCACGGCGGCGGGGGGCAGTGGCGGTCCCTCCGACGATCCTATCGACGCGTTTCTCGGCACCCTGCTGCTCGCGAATCCGGAATGCGGGGGAGGCGATGCGCGCGCTGCGCCATGCCCGCCCGCCTCTGTGGCTCGCGATCATGATCCGCCGCTGCAAGGCGCGGCGGAAACGCGGGCGCAGCAGCAGCAGCAGCTTGTGATAACGACGCCAGAAGGGAACGAGGCGTTGCATGAGTGGGTGCCTTGTCTGCCGATGCATGTGCGATCAGGGAGCGAGGGCGAACCAGCATGTGCGGGGACTGGCTGGAGTGACAGCGCGGTGGGGGAAATGAGCATGGGCGGAAGCAAGGCGGGCGGAATGGGCGTTGCGGAAGACAATGCGCAGCAGGTGGAGGAGGGTTCAGCGCCGCCTGTGGCGCTCACAGGCGCGGATCTCTTTGGTGCGGCTCGTGTGGAGGGAAGTGGTGTGGGAAGTGGGGCGACAAGCAGGGAGCAGAGCGAGGATAGTGCGAGTGGCGAGGGCAATGCTGCTGTTGCTGATGCTGATGATTTTTTGGGTGCTGCTATTGCTGGTGTGTGGGGGAAACAGCAGGCGGGCGAGCTGCTGGTCGCACAGCAACAACAGCAGGGTAAGAATAATTCGAGTAACAATGTGAATAGTGTTAGCAGTCATAGCAGTGATGGAAATAGTCAGCAGCAGCAGGAGCAGCAGCAGCAGCAGCAGCAAGCGGTGAGTGGGAGCACCCCACGTGCGCGGCAGTTGCCCAATCTGTCAGGGCGACTGGCGGCCCTTATTAGCCAAATAAGCCACGCCACCACCGCCAAGGCGAAGCGCAGGGCGGGTCATGACGCTGCAACAACAGCAGCAGGGCATGCGAGGCCAGCAGGCATGGGGCCCGGGCACAGTCCGGCAGGGGGAATGATGAAGATGCACGAGCAGGCCGGTGTAGCAGATGGCTCGGAGGAGAGAGGGCGAGAGAGTGTCTTGGGTGTGCATGGGCGAGTGAGAGGCGGTGATGGGGGTAGACTTGCTTATGGGCGTGGTGGGGGCGGTGGTGCGCAGGAGGCGCACGGCGAGGAGTCCGGCAGCAAGCGGCGGGCAGTGCAGGGGCGGGAAGGGGCACCGGGGCTCACAGCAGCAGAGCGGATAGCGTGGCAGGTTCCCCCCTCTGCAGCACTCAGCAATCAGCACCCTGCTGCTCCCACTGCGACACCTGCCTTCCCTCCTAAGCCCACTACTGGTGCTGCTGCTGCCGCTGCAGCATCAACAGGAGCCGGTGCTGCAGTGGTGCCATCCGTACCCCACGCGTGGGTCCTGGCAGGCGCGGGTCCAGACGGCCTGGCAGGAGAGGTGGATCCGTTTGTCCTCGCGGAGCACATCAGCCGCTGTGCGCCTGCGCTCGCCCTCGCCCCCGCCATGCTCGCTGCCCCGCACGACCCCCTTGCCGCCCTGCACCTGCAGCCGCCCTCTCTCGCTGCGGTTCCGTACACACGAGCTTCCTCCCAGGCGCTCCCAGTTGCATCGGCCTCTCATTCCCTCGCGTACCACTCTCTGCTGTCCGGTGCTGCTGCCATCAGCAGCAGACTAACGGGTGCTTTTGCATCAGTGCACATACCCATGCCCGTGCCTGTGCCCACGTCCATGCCCATGCCCGTGCATTTGTCCTTTTCCATGCCCGCGCATGAGGCGATGGCCATGGCAGTGCCTCGGCCTGTGCGGGGGCGCGTGCACAAGGGCAAGAGCGATGTGGGCATGGACGAGGTGAAGCAGCTCGTGCTCGCCCTCGCTGAAGCCATCGCCACCAAAGACATGGTCAGTGCCCGCTGCTCACTACTCCCACCTCCTCCCTCCCTCCCTCCCTCCCTCCCTCCCTCCCTCCCTCCCTCCCTCCCTCCCTCCCTCCCTCCCTCCCTCCCTCCCTCCCTCCCTCCCTTCCGGCCTCCCTCCCCCCCTCCTCTCCCTCCGTTCTCTCACCACTCCATCCCCTCGTCCCCTCCATCCCAATCCTGCCCTACCTCAACCCCTTCTCTCTCCTTCTGCTGGCCCAACTTCCTACCCCTCATCTCCCCTGTTCCCCATCCACGTCCCCTTAAAAGCCTACATTCACCTTCGCCCCTCACACCCCTCACACCCCCCTTTCTCCCCCACCCCACACACCGCCGTGCGTCCCTCACTGTGCAGGAGCGGGTGGCAGGGTTGCGGGCGCGCGTGGCAGCAGCAGCGTGTGCGGAGGGGCGGCCGGGGCAGCGAGTGGCGCACTGCTTCCTGGACGCCCTCACCACCCGCCTGCACGGCACCGGCGCTCTCCGCCTCTACAACGCTGCCTTCACCTCGCAGGTACTCTACTCCCCCGCCCGCACGCTAGGCCCTGCCGGGGAAGCTTCAAGCGCGCGCGCAGCACCATGCACCAAGCGCCAGAGTGCCAAGCGCACGCGTGTGGCCACTTTACTGGGATGTGCCTGGCTGCTGTGGTGTGTGTGGGGTGCTGCGGGGCGCGGTAGCGTGTGGGGCGCGCAGGGGCTGTGAATGTGGCGGGCTAGGTTCTCTTCGCCCCACATGCACGTGTGGTGGCTTTGTCAGTTATTATCAGGCTGTGCAGCGGAGATGAATGGTGGTGCAGTGCTGGTGAGGTATAGGGAATGTTGTGCTTGTGATCTTGGGGTGTGTGGCGTCATCAGTTCCCTTTTCTCGACAAACCATCCTTCTTATCTCCCCATCCCTTCCGCCTCCCCTCCTCATCCCCTCGCCCTCCTCTCCCGCCTCCCCCCTGCTACCAGCCATCCACTCGGTTGTCCCCCCCGTTCACCTCTCCTTCCTGTCCCTTGCTTTCACCGCTCACCTAAACCTCCTGGTTTTCATTTCACACTTGCCCCATCGTCACCCCGGTCCTCTAGACTCCCTGTCGCGTGCCTCACTCCCCTACCCAATGCCTGCCATCTCGCTCGATCTTCTCTCTCGTTCCAACCCCTTGTCCCGTGTCCACCCACCACATGATCGCCCCGTCCCCCTGCGCTCTCCCCCCTTTGCTTCCCAGGACATGCTGCAGTCGCGCCAAGTGTACTTCACCACCACGCCCTTCATCGCCTTCCTCTACGCCACCGCCTATTCCGCCATCCTGCATACGCTCTCCCGCTCATCTCGCTGCTCCCCTTGCACTGCCGTCGCCACCACCACCGCTCGCTCTCCTGCTTTTGATGCCTGCAGTCCTCTCGGTACCCCCTTGTGTTCCTTATTCACCACGGATCCTGTTGCTGCCAGCACCAGCAGCAGCAGCCACTGCAGCAACGGCTCTGGTGAGGTCTCTTGCTCTGGGGAAGCAGCAGCAGCAGCAGCAGCAGC
Source organism: Closterium sp. Yama58-4 (assembly GCA_947470075.1). Classification (NCBI taxonomy): domain Eukaryota; kingdom Viridiplantae; phylum Streptophyta; class Zygnematophyceae; order Desmidiales; family Closteriaceae; genus Closterium; species Closterium sp. Yama58-4. The sequence goes on along the minus strand of CANIUD010000612.1, from coordinate 41,022 downwards.
AGCAACGGCGGCAGGAGGAGCAGGATTGGGATGTGAAGCGCGTGAAGCAGGGGCGAGGAGCCAAAGAAAAGGCATGCGGAGGGGGGCGCTGCACATAGTGGATTTTGGAGTGTACCTGGGCGGGCAGTGGTCGCTGCTGCTGCGCCGCCTTGCCTGCCTGCCTGGCGGCCCCCCTCGCTGCGTGCGCATCACAACCATCGATAACTGCTTCCGTGCCGGCCGAGCCGCCACTCCCCACGCACACGGGTGCCCAGGAGGGCGGGCAGCGGCAGGCGCAGGAGCAGGGCCAGGGGCAGGGGCAGGGGAAGCAGCGGCGTGCGGAGTGAATGGTTCCATGGGCAGTGGAGTAGGAGACGTGCAGGTGGAGGAGGTGGGGGGTGAGCAGCAGTGCTGGATGGCAGAGTGTGAGCAGCGGAAGCACGAGGAGCTGGGGAGGAAGCTCACAGCACAACTCACAGCAGAGGCGGCCGCGCTGGGCATAGAGAGGTTTGAGCACCGCGTTGTGACGATTAACAAGGATAACCTCGCTGATAGCCTCTCCCAGGTGGAGGGCCGGCGCAGATGGTGGGGAAGGGGGGGGCACGGTGGCAGTGGGACAAGGAGGACGGGTGGAGGGGTGCAGGAGTGGGGTGTGGAGGAGTGGCAAGGGGAGGGGTGCGAGGACGAAGAGGAGGAGGAAGAGGAGCAGGAGGTGGTGGCGGTGTGCTGTTGTTTGGAGCTGCAGTATTTCCACGACAGCTCTGTCATGCGTAGCAGCCCTCGAGATGCCGTCCTCAAGGTGCGCTGCTGATGTCTGCTGTCTGCTGCCGTTTGTACACTCTTTCTACCCTAGCAACCCACTGGCTCCACCTCAGGTGACCACCTCTTTCTGTGGTTCGGAACCTTCAAATAGTGGAGGTTGGCCACCTTTCAATGGTGGCAGCACATGTGCGGCACCGCGTAGCAGTCATCCCTTTCTGCCCTGCCTCTCTCTCTTCTCCCCGTCATCGCTTTCCGCGTCGCATCATCCGTGTTCTACAATGCTTCTCCAAAAGCAGGCCGTTCACCCTTACAAACAGCCACTTCCCCCCTCTCTCCTTCCCCTGTATGGATTTTCGTTGTGTTGTGTGCTGCCACTCCTGTGCTGCCCCTCCTGTTTTGCCCCTCCTGTGATGCCCCTCCGTCCCGCCAGTGGATAGCATCGCTTGCCCCGGACATCTTCACGTTCATGGAGTTTGACCTGTCGGCCAACGGCCCCTTCTTCCTCTCGCGCCTCCGCAACTGCCTCGACTACCACGCCGCGCTCTTTGAGTGCCATGAGCATCTCTCTGCAGCATGCCCTACCTCCAACCAAGCGCTCTGGCTAGGCACACTCCACCAGCAACCTCAGCAGCAAGTCGAAATGCCCTCTCGCCGCGACCACATCCTGGCGTTTGAGCGGGCCTTTTTCGGGTACAACATTGTGAACATGGTGGCCACAGAGGGCATGCAGCGCTCCGTGCGCCCGGAGAGCCTGGCGGAGTGGGCGCAGCGCATTCGGCACGCGGGGTTTGTGCCGCTGCCCGTGCCGGCAGACGTGCTGGAGGAGGCGTATGGCACCATCCGTAGCTGCCCCCCCGGGCTAGGCATGCTGACCACAGAGGGCGCCGTGCAGCTCACATGGCATGGCCGCCCGCTGCTCATGTGTACTCTCTGGCAAGTGCCCTGGATCATGGGTTGAGAGACCATGGCCCATCACTTGCCGTGCCACGCACGGTAGATTTTCCTCATTTCTATCCTTCCTTTTCCTTCCACCTGCCTCTTACCCTCCCCCTGCCCTTCCTGCTGTTCAACCTGTAACACATGTATGTAACCTCTTATGCAAGGTTTTACAGGAAAAATGGGTGTCTTCATATGACACTTCCGTCTGAACACACTGTGTTGACTCACTTTTGACTTGTTACCTCAGTGCTCTTGCCTACAGAATTGTGTAAATAAATTGTGTAATTCTGGAACATACCCTGCACTCATAACCATCATTAACCCTTTTCGAAGTGCACAAGGAACTTCGGTACACTAGAAGCACTTCATCTGAACTGCACAACCAGGGCTCCCACCCATACCCCGTATGCTGATATAACCAAGGAATCGTGGTGATTAGGATAAGTATTTTGTAGTGACGTTGTTTGGTAATAGTTGAGAAAGAACAAGATAATTATAAGATAGAAGTACAAGATAGCAAACTAGCTAGCCATGTACTTTGAGGGGTACATTCCCTGAAAAATTTTTCCCCCGTCTTATGCTCGGACGACGAAACTTCCGTGGTCTGCATTATAAGCTGGAATAATTTTTCTAGTCTGACAAATAAGACGAAAAAAAACTCATGTTAAAAGTCAACCTACTGTAATCCTACCAGCAAATCTAGTCATAGTACCAAACTGTCAAATGTTGTAGCCTATAGTGAGGTTTGTCTTAGGGGGTACAAAACTTAGGGTTAGCTATATGTACCCCAACCAACATCAATGCATCATCCATTCTTCATTTTGACATGGTATCAGTTAGGTTAGGATCCTGTGGGATCCCGTTCCTCCGTTCTCCGTTCGAGCCTCCCGAGCCTGATCCTAGCTCTCATTCGTCCCGGTTCCGTTGTTACCGCGCGTAGTGCCGCGCCTAGCGCCACTCCTAGCGTCGCGTCCTGCCCGCCCTTTCCCCCTCGTCGCGTCCCTTTCCCCCCGTCGCGTCGCGCCCTTTCCCCCCAGTCGAGTCGCGCCCTTTCCCCCCGTCGCGTCGCGCCCTTTCCCCCTCGTCGCGTCCCTTTCCCCCCGTCGCGTCGCGCCCTTTCCCCCCGTCACGTCGCCCTGCCCCGTCCCGTCGCCCTGCCCCGTCGCGTCGCCCTGCCCCGTCGCGTCGCCCTGCCCCGTCGCGTCGCCCTTCCCCGTCCCGTCGCCCTGCCCCGTCGCGTCGCCCTGCCCCGTCGCGTCGCCCTTCCCCGTCCCGTCGCCCTGCCCCGTCGCGTCGCCCTGCCCCGTCGCGTCGCCCTGCCCCGTCGCATCGCGCCCGCCCTTTCCCCCGTCCCGTCGACCCTACGCCCTGGCCCGTCGCCCTAGCCCGTTCTTCCGCTGCGACTAAGTCCCCCCCCCCCCCCCACCTGAACCCTAATTTGCCTCTTACCTCCTACTGTTACTCGCCTGCTCGTTCGCGTTAGTTCTCGCTATGGCGACTCCGCGAGTTCTTCGTTTCGACGCTGACGGTAGACCTCTTGACTTTTCCGTCTGGCTTCTTCGCGCTCGCCGTCTGTTAGAGAGTCAAGTCCAGGGGGGCGAGACCCTCTGGTCGCACGCTACTGGTGACCTCCCCGAGCCCCCCGAGCCTGCCGCTTTAGGTCCTGCCCCTGACGATGCTGCTACGGCTCGCTTTGCCCGTCAGCGCGCTGACAGGACGGCTTGGACGTCGCGTGACGCTGCGGCCTGCATCGCACTCAGCAGCCTCCTCCCTGAGTCAGAGGAGGTCCACTTCACTCAGGTTCGCACCGCTGCTGCGTACCTCACTGCGATTAAGGCCCGCTACTCTACTCCCGCTACTGTCTCTCTTGGCCGTCTTTTCCTCCCGTTCCTGTTTCCTGATCTCGCCTCGTTTGAGCGCTCTGCTGACTTGATCGCTCACCTCCGCTCGCTCGACGCTAGTTACCGCGCTGCTTGCACTGAGGCACAGCTTGCACTGCTTCCTCCCCCTATGGCGATTACTATCTATTTCATCGCCACTAGCCTCCCTGACCGCCTTGCCTCCGTTCGCGACGCGCTTCTGCTGAAGCACCCTAGTGAGCTCACCGTCGATGTCCTTGAGTCTACACTCAAGGACGTCGAGAGCAACCTTCGCTCGGTAGCCGCTGCCTCTGGTGCTGTGCCCCCCCACTCTTCCACGGGTGCACAGTCCCGCAGTTACCCACCTTTACTGCCTCACTTGCCACTGCCGCTACTGACGCGACTGCAGCTGCTGTTACGACTGCGTCGCGGTCCCGCGGTAGGAGTGGCAAGAAAGGCGGTTCTGGTGGTGGTAGTGGAGGTGGAGGCGGAGGTAGTGGAGGTGGCGTTGCGCCTGGCGGCGGTGGAGGTTCAGGGCCTGGAGAGGCGCCTCGTGCAGTGACTGGTGACTCCACTGCGCCTGCTAGTGGTGGCGACGCCCGAGTTCATCAATCGCCTCCTGTACTTCCTGCCCCGGTTGGTGGAGCAGCGGCGTGGTACCAGGCTCAGCGTCAGCAGCAGCTTCTGCAGCACCAGCAGCCCCTCTCCTCCCAGCAGCCTCAGCAGCAGCAGCGGCAGCAGCTGGCTCCAGGGTCGGGGCTGCGTCAGACCCAGCGTGGTGCTGCTTACACTCCCTGCACCTACCAGGTTCTGACAGGCCCTCGTCGTGGCCACCCTTGTGGCCGGTTTCACCCCCCTGGTCAGTGCTTTGCTCAGCTCACTGACACGGTTCGTTTGGTCTACGGGGTTGGTGCTCCTGCCCCTGACTGGCTGCCTCTTGTTCAGCGCTACGGCTCCGCTCTGTGGGGCATGTCTGCTGAGCAGTTAGTTGATCTGATTGGTACTCCCCATGCTATGTATGCTGTTGTTGACTCTAGTGTTTCTGACTCTGCTTACTCTGGTGTTGTTAGCTTAGGTGCTAGCCTTGCTCAGTTGCCTGTTGCTAGTGTAGGTTCTTGTGTAGACTCTAGTCCAGCGGCTACCTCAGAGGACGGTTCGCTGTCGTTCACGCTGGACTCTGGAGCCTCTCACTGCTTCTTTCGTGACAGCACGACACTTACGCCTCTTCCTGCGCCTGTTTCTGTGGCGCTGGCTGATCCCACTTCGGGACCAGTCACTGCGCGTCACACTACCACCTTGCCGTGTCCGGCTGCTCCTTCTGGGTCTCTCACTGGGTTTCACGTCCCCTCGTTCTCCCGGAACTTGGTGGGCGTGCGACCCCTTGTGAGTCAGCACGTGGGTGTGTGGTTTGAGCCTTCTGGAGAGACTGCGGTGTGTGTTGACGGGGACTCTTACCAGCCCCTCGCCACTTTTGCTGCTGAGCCGGGCTCCGGTCTCTACACTCTTCACACTGGCCCGCGCGCTCAGCAGCGACTGCAGCAGCAGCAGCAGCCGCAGCAGCAGCAGCCGCAGCAGCAGCAGCGGCAGCAGCCGCAGCCGCAGCCACAGCGGCCGCCGTCGCAGCAGCCACTCCTCCCAGTTCCTGTCCCTCCCCCTAGTCTCCTCCCTGCGTCTCACCAGGTGGTTCCGTCCCCTCAGGTTGTCGCGTCCAGTCCAGTCGCTGCGTCTTGCTCCTGTCGGTCACTTGCCCACCCCACCGTTCTGTGGCACCACCGGATGGGACACCCTTCTCTTCCACGTCTGCGTGCTATGTCTAGTCAGCGTCTGGTCTTAGGTCTCCCGCGTGTCTTGCCGTCGCTGCCGCCGTCCCTTGCACCACCGTGCGGTCCTTGCGTCGAGGGTAGGCTGCGTGCCACCCCTCACTCCTCCCTTCGTCCGGCCACCGAGCCTTTTGAGACGCTGCACTTGGACGTCTGGGGCCCCTCTCCTCGCCCTGGCCCTGAGCGTGAGCGTTTCTTTTTGGTGGTCGTTGACGACTACTCCCGCTACACCACAGTGTTCCCCCTGGCGAGGAAGTCTGAGGTGACTTCTACGCTGATCAGGTGGTTGCTTACCACCCAGGACACTCGTGGTCGTCGTGTCAGCTGTCTCCACTCCGACCGCGGGGGCGAGTTTCGCTCCGGCATTCTCGCTGGATTCTGTCGCGAACAGGGCATTCGTCAGTCCTGGACGCTTCCGGAGTCCCCACAGCAGAATGGGGTTGCTGAGCGTCGCATAGGCCTGGTCATGGAGATTGCCCGCACCTCCTTGACTCACGCCCGTGCCCCCCATTTCCTGTGGCCATACGCAGTCAGGTACGCCGCGCACCAGCTGAACCTCTGGCCACGCGTCTCTCGGCCGGAGGCTTCACCGACCAGTCTTTGGACAGGGTCCCCTGGTGTCGCGTCGAGGTTTCGTGTCTGGGGGTGCTTGGCTCTTGTCCGCGACACCTCCGCGGACAAGCTCTCGCCTCGCGCCGTTCCTTGTGTCTTCCTTGGTTTCCCTGAGGACTCCTCTGACTTCACCTTTTACCACCCTCCCTCTCACCGGTTCTTTGACTCCCGTGACGTCCGTTTCGAGGAGTCCACCCCGTACTACGTCAGGTACCCCAGTCGAGGTCTCCCGGTTCCTCCTCCCCCCCTCTTCCTGACAGCCGCTCCCCCGCCTGCTCCCCCGGTACAGCCTCCCCCCCCTGGTCCAGCCCCGTCTGGTGTGTCTCAGGCTAGCCCTCCCCCTTCGGTAGCCCCCCCTGTACAGCCTCCCTCCCCACAGTCTTCCTCGCCGCCTCCTGCAGGTGCTCCCTCTCGGGAGGTTGGTCCTGCGACTGTCCCTGTACAGGTCTCTGGTTCTGGGGGTGCTGGAGTTGGAGCTGAGCCGCGGGTTGCAGAGGACTCTTGTCTTCCGGGGGCTGGTACTGGTCGTGCGGAGTCTGGGGGTGCTGCGTCTGGGGGTGAGGGTGTTCCTTCGGTTTCTGGAGAGCCTGGGTCTGGAGCTGGTGTTGGTGCTGCCTCTGGGGGTGGTGTGCTTGGTGCTTCGGAGGTCGACTCTGGGGCTGCCGCTGCCCCGGACACTACTCCTTCCCCCCACCCCTACCCGACCAGGTTCCAGGCTCGTGTTCGCCGTGCTCGTGAGGAGCAGCTGGAGTTGGAGAGAGAGGAGAGAGAGTTGCAGCGGCTCGAGGAGCAGGAGCGACAGCAGCAGGAGCAGCAGCAGGAGCAGCAGCAGGGGCAGCAGCCGCTGGAGCAGCAGCAGCCGCAGCAGCCGCAGCAGCAGCAGCTGCCGTCTCCTCCTCCTGTCTCGGGTCTTCGGACCCTTGGTCTCCCCTCTCCCTCTCCTTCCTCCTCCCCCTCTCCTCCCGTCTCTGGTCCTCCGCTTCCTCCTCCTGACCCCTCTCCCGCTGTTTTCCCTCGTTCTCAGTCTTCGTTGTCCCCTCCTCCTTCTCAGACTTGGGCCTCTCGTCGCTCCCCTCGTGCTCGTCCCTCGTCTCCTGTTCCCTTCACTGACCTTCGTACTGCCTTACTTCGTTCTAGTCCACCTCGTCCGTCTCCGTCTGTGCTTCCGTCTCCTCCTGAGTCGGCTCTCACTGCGTCGCTCCCTACTCCTGTCACTGACTACTACCGCACGTACCGTCCTCTTCTCTCTCGTGTTCTCGCCTCGCTTGTTACTCACCCTCGTGCCTCTGTGTCCTCTGTGTCCGCTCTTACTGCCGCAGTCACTGAGTTTGCCTCTACCCGCCGCCTTGACTTCGCCACCGCTCTTGTGGCTGCTCCTCCTTCCAGTCCTCTGGCCGTCGGGGGTGTGTCTGCCCTTGGCTGTGACGCCCTAGAGGACAGGCAGTTTGAGCTAGAGTTCCTGGCCGCCGCTTCCCCTCATCTCTGTGCCATGCTCCTCGCCCCTGAGGGTGACCCCGACGCCCTTGACATTCCGACTCCTCGCACTTACGCTGAGGCAGTGTCAGGGCCTTGGGCCTCTCAGTGGAGAGCTGCCATGGACGCAGAGATGGCCTCCTACAGATCCACAGGCACCTACGTCGATGAGGTTCCCCCTCCGGGGGCGAACGTAGTCGACGGCATGTGGATCTACAGGGTGAAGCGGCCACCGGGATCTCCTCCGGTCTTCAAGGCACGCTACGTGGCTAGAGGTTTCAGTCAGCGCGAGGGAGTTGACTTCTTTCAGACCTTCGCGCCCACCCCGAAGATGACCACTCTTCGGGTGTTACTACACGTAGCAGCACAGAGAGACTACGAGTTACACTCTCTCGACTTCTCTACTGCTTTCCTTCAGGGCAGTCTTCACGAGGAGGTCTGGTTGCGTCGTCCCTCTGCCTTCACTGGCTCTTTCCCTCCTGGGACCCAGTGGAGGCTGAGGCGACCGGTTTACGGTCTTCGTCAGGCTCCTCGTGAGTGGCACGACACCCTGCGTTCTACCCTGTCTGACCTTGGGTTCCAGCCAACTTCTGCTGACCCGTCGCTGTTCGTTCGTCGTGGCCCCACACCTTTCTTTGTTCTGGTCTACGTTGACGACCTTGTTTTTGCCACCCCTGACAGGGTTGCTTTGGCACACGTGAAGTCCGAACTGCAGAAGAGACACACCTGCACTGATCTTGGTGAGCTGCGCCACTACCTTGGCCTGCAGATCACCAGGGACAGAGCTGCTCGCACCATTACACTTTCACAGTCGCACATGGTGCAGCAGGTCCTTCAGCGGTTCGGGCTTCAGCACTCCACAGTACAGCGCACACCTCTTGCTGTTGACCACAGACTCACTGGACCCTTTCCTGACGAGCCGTTCGAGCCTAGTGGTCCCTACGCAGAGCTTGTGGGTTGCCTCATGTACCTGATGACTTGTACTCGCCCGGACCTCGCCTTCCCTCTCAGCGTTCTTGCGCGCTTTGTTGCGCCAGGGAGACACCGTCCTGTTCACTGGACAGCAGCTGTGAGGGTGGCGAAGTACCTAGCGACGACGTCAGGCGTGGGGCTAGTTCTTGGAGGGCAGCAGTCTGTCGTACTTACTGGTCACTGTGACTCCTCTTACGCTGACGACGCTGAGACTCACAGGTCTACTCAGGGGTACTGTTTCAGCCTGGGTTCTGGAGCTGTTTCCTGGCGGTCCACGCGCTCCTCTTCGGTCTCGACCTCTACAGCTGAGGCTGAGATCTACGCTGGTGCCATGGCGGCACAGGAGCTGCGTTGGTTGACCTTCTTGCTCACCGACCTTGGTGAGCGGCCGAGCTCTGCACCGACCTTGTTCACTGACAACAAGGCGTCTATTCTCCTTTGTCGAGAGCCACGACTGGAGAGCAGAGTGAAGCACATTCACGTCAGGTACTTTCTTCTGCGAGAGTTGCAGAGGCGTGGACAGGCTCGCTTTGAGTTTGTGGAGTCCGAGGCCAACACTGCAGACATCTTCACCAAGGCGCTTCCGCCTTGTGACCACCAGAGGTGCTGTGTGCAGTTAGGCCTTGTTGACACTGGTTCTCGTGTTGCTTAGACTTGAGTGTACTGTTTACTTTGCTTTCTATATACCTCTGTTACTTCTTGGACTGGCCTTGTGGCCACTGTTGTTTGTGCTCAGACTGTGTGGTGACGTTGTGATCCACCCTGAGCTTCGTTTCTTGGACTGGTCTTGTGACCGTACTCGTTTGGTTCTGCTAGACACCCCTCACTTAGGCTATGGGGGTGTGTCAAATGTTGTAGCCTATAGTGAGGTTTGTCTTAGGGGGTACAAAACTTAGGGTTAGCTATATGTACCCCAACCAACATCAATGCATCATCCATTCTTCATTTTGACACAAACAACCTAGGCAGTAGCAAAGGACCTAGTCAGAGTCCTAGACAGCGAGGCTGTCTAGTGACTTGAGGCTGCTATAAGACACGCGTAATGAATGCGCGTGCTGTTACAGGGCAGCAAATGGCTGTACCTGTGGTCCTATCCTCTGGTCCACTGGGCATATGGCCTAGTGGGTCAAGATGTCGGTTTCAGACGAAACCGAACTCGATATCTGTATATTCAGATTAAACATACTACACGGTCTGGAAAATCATACGAACCTAAAACGCTTATCTTACTGATCAGATGAGAACAAACAAAGATTCTTAGTTATCAGATGAATACAAAAAAACAAGTCTTAAACTCAGACCATCAGACCAAATTGGTCTCAACCTTCTGCATGCTCTATTTGAGCTTGTGGTACTATTACAGTACGTTTTTCAAAGGAGGAATGACACGATAGTGGGTAACCTTCAAGAATGCTATATTTTAACCTTTCGGTTATTCCAACACTATACAACAGATGCACCAACCAACCTCATTGAACTCGTCCTTGGTAATCCATACCTGCATCACCAAGCTCAAAGAACCAATAGAAGGCATACCGTAATTCCCTGCATAGTACACCCTAGGGTGTACTGATAAATACCCCCCTTTAGGGGGGTGTTCAATCATGGGGGGTGTAAGCTTGCACCCATGGGTGTTATATAGTGACAAAAACATTTTGAAATAAATGTAGGTATTCTGTTCTCACCTCACTTGGCGTTATCGATTGTGGCTGAAACAGCTTCGGCACTGCGCGAAAAGTTCGAGCCACGCCATTCAGACGAAGTTTGACTCACCACCACATGACGAGTGACAATCCGAATAGTGTCTTCCCGTCGCGCGACAAACTCCAGTGTGACGCGCGCCTCCACATGTGTGAAATCTCCGTAAAAAAATAGTTATCGTTACAGTTTGTGATGAAATTGGCATTGGGTGTACGCAAAATTACAGAATGGAGGGTGTTCTAACTGGTGTATTTTTTTGTACACCCACCGTAATAGAGCACCCGTGAGTACCCACATGTCCTTGAACGAGCGCACTATGTGCACGGTGCGCTTCACATTGACGAGTTCCACCACTGTGTACTCGTCGTCGGTGACAGCCGGCCTCATCACCATGCATCCAGTGTACTCGTCCATGTGCAGGGGCACCCACATGCGCACGAAAGCCACCTCGTAGGCCCCTCCATCCTCGCGGATGGAGGCTCCATCGATCGATAGCTCCAGGTGGATGCGGCCATGCGCCACCTCGTCGTCGTCGTCTAGAAACTCACCCATGCAGGAAAATGGCGCAGGCCATGCGGCCGCATGACGTAGGCGTATGGCCCCACACCGTCCTCTAGCCCGTTGTCGTACGCCGCGTAAATGTACTGAGGGCCATTAGGGCTCCGGCTCCCGCCCAGCATGCGGGTCTTCTTCCTGATCAGCTGAGGCACTTCTGCCCTCATGGCCTGCCTTGGGGTTGGAGGGTCCACGAGAAGCACAATGGAGAGCGCGAGAACAGAGGGAGGGAGGGTGGATGGGGGAGGCGGGGATAGGGAGTTATGAGGTGTGGGCGAGGAATTTATATAGGTGCAATGAAAGATGTCGGGAATGCGGATAGTTTGCTGCCCTTTGTCATACATTTCACATGGACCAGCTGCATGGTCCCCTGGCACGTGCAAATGCTACATACGAAAATAGCATACAACCCATGTATTTGCATGCACCTGACTCACACGCCGCAGGGCCGTGTTATAGCGGCCCGTCGGGGAAAGGCTACTAGGCAGCGTGATCAGCATCGCTGTGGTGGCGTTGCGTGCAGCGATCCGTCCGTCATGCTGTCGGTGGTTCGAGGCCTGGTACGGAATCTTGCACGTCCGGATGTGCGCGTTCTTGTAGGCCGCTGCCGAGAACTGACGCGGAAGCCCGGCTCGCTTGATGGCCTCTGGAAGGTGCAGCAGCAGATGGACCTTGATCAAGTTCCATCCACAGCTGATGGTGCATGGAAACGTGCTTTCCACTAGCGCCACCATCCTGAAAGCCACACAAATACGAAGAAATATAGTATGTTTGTTGCCCTCATGTCCCCGGGGCGAGTTCATGAGTGGGATTGCAACGTGGTCATGAAAGATTCGGGCGGGCCTAGAACTCTTACCTCCGTGTAGCGGCGTCGAACTCGGCAAGGTACGCGTCGGTGTGATATGGCGCTCGGGGGTGCGTCTCGTGCCAGTCCAGGGCAGCTACGAGCGCACGTCAGCTAATGACGCTGCCCTCGCCCTCCACGACGAAGGGGGCCACCTGCCAACCACGATCATGATAGCGGTGGCTAGGTTAGGCAGAGGATCAATATCATCGGCAATCAGGAACAACCACAGGAAAAGACCCCTTTCCCAGAGAGAGGTCCCCCCATTACTCGGATGGGCGTACCATCATCACTCCGGCATGTTCCATGGCCGTGAAGTTGGCGCCAGAGGACCAGTACGTGCTTGTCTCTGGCTGGTTCACGCCAGCTAGTCTCGCTCCTGGGTATAGGGTCTCCATGCGCCTGCTCGCACCGACATGTAGACGTATCCGAACGCATCAGACATGACACATCAACAAGCGGAGCATCTACAGGTCCTACATGCACTCAAAGCAAGGACACAGCGTGTGCGATCAGAAACATCCGGGCATGTACTCATCCTACAAGGTAGCACGTGCGGGACCGCCACGCAGAGCAGCGCGGACGTAGAGCTAGAAGCCGATGTAGAACACATGTAGGATGTCCGGCATCATCGACAAGTATGTGTTTCCCCAAAGAGTCCCCGCGAAGTTCCATACCCATAGCACGGACTTCAGAGCATGTCAAGAACAGAGTGAGGCTAGACAATCCGAGACACAATTGTACATACGACTGCAGCAGATATGAGAAAGTGCACGGTTTCGATGTCGGACACAACACTGGAAACAGGCAAGTGGAATCGACCACGTTCTTGATGCAAACACTATCAAATCTTGATGTATGTGACCACACACCTCGATGAGGTGCATGGAGTACTTTGCTGCCTCATTGGGATCGACCGGCAGGTCCATCTGCTGGTGTACGGTGCGTGGCGCTGATGGGCCGGCTTGCATGTCGTGCATGTGATCTTGCTCAACATAGCTCGTCGAGCACGGCCCGTCGCTCTAGTGCTCCCTCGTGCAGCTGACTTTCCAGGTCTCTGGGAAGTCAGACAAGTAGGAGAATAGGAACGGCCAGATGAAGCGCTCCCCACCTCATGGGTCTTTTGCCACCATGCCCCTGCAAGCGGACATCAAGATTAGAGCGTCAGTCGTACACGAAATGGCAGGCTATTCTATATCCTATTGGCGGTGTTCACTATAGACAAGCGAGGCCTACAGCATTGACAAACAGGGAAGCGATTTAAAACACCATCCAATACCTCGGGGATTCACACTTACGTGTGAGACGCCAGGATCAAATCAGCCAGCACCAGCTTGATTGATTGCTGGAACAGCTCAACTTTCTGTTCTAGGGTCATATAAGCCCGGGGCAGAGGCAAAAGCGCAAGTAGCACTGGCCCTGTATCCAGCCGGCGCTTGGAGAGCAGTATGTTGACGAGACTGATGTACACATGCTCGTTCCCACTCAGCACAGTCGTGTCGCTTGATAAGATCACCGGCGCGCCAATCTGCCCATGTCCGAACAGTAGGCCGAGTAGTTCCTGCAAGGAAACCGCATCAGCGATGATTAGGGGTTTTTGGCACTATAGCCGTATGTGCACAGCACCGTACGAATTACACGCCTACAATCTTGTGACCTTACGCACTTGCGCTTCCTTCCAATAGCTTCCGGTCTCACGGGTTGTATAGATCAGTCCGACCCCACTGTCGACAGGGTGAGCATACATGACGAAGCCGTCAGCATTGTCGGGGTGGCCAAATATCTCCAAGGCAGCCTGTTAATGTTCAGGATTCATTACACACATCATTAAAAAAGTAGCGAATAAGACCGTTAAAGGTTGAATAAGCAGAACCATGTCATACAGTTGACTCACCGCATCGGGGTCGGTGCACAAGACCACGAATGTGCGGTCGTAGCCATCGATACTAATCTCTCTGCATGTGTATGTCCGACGACCTGTTAGGAGAATAAGGCTATACTCCTTTACGGTGCGCCTTGTGCGCCAGGATCGCAGTTGCAGCAGATCACATCGTGGGTCGTTGAGAATACTCAGCAGCCACGCGATCGAGTCGTCCGTGAGTCCCCTACCTCCATTGCAGCTTTCGATGAAGCGGAAGAACTCTAACAGTCCTCCGTGGAGTCCACGCAATGGAGTCATCCGTGGACTCGCTGTCACGATCGTCGTCGCTACTCACATCGCTCATCGGCGATGTTGTGTTGTAGCCATCTTGAAGTTTCGTGCTACCCAGTGATTGGGTTATTCAATATTAGTTAAGGAACACATTATATGCACTATACAGGATAACACATCGATAGATGAAGATGCGGCCAGAATAGCACCATTCTTACCTGCGGAGACATGGGTTCATCGGTGGCAACATTGGCATGTTCGGCGTCCGAGTCGCCGCTATCGCCAGCGTGCGCGTAGTCGTTGGAGTCATACTCATCCCAATCGCTCGGGGAATGGCGACGATAGAAACAAAGCCGCCATGCTCGACGTAGCCGGCACTCGTCGTTGTGTAGCTTGTGGGATTCTAGGGCGCCACGTTGCCGGAGATGGTGAAGACACCCTTCACAGACGAAGAGATACAAGATTGGCGGCATCTTGCCCGTGCGCACATGGCCTTGAATCGCATGCGTTGCATGTCCTTCAGTCCGCGCTCTTTATCTGTATGGGGACGATGCACGCGAGATGCCATACTCTCAGCACCTAACGATATTCACCGGATTTATCGCGGTGGCGGAGATAGCCCTAATAATCTGCGTTCAAATGCTGCGCTAGCATATATCCCCGTACAAGCATAGCTTACATGTTGGCGTTGCCTAGATGCGTTGGAATTACAGACTCTCTTACACATCCAAGAAGGATTACATATTTTTTTACGTCCAACGGTGAAGCACCAAGGCATATCAGCTGCGTCGGACGACGCACGAATTGAAGATTGGTATACTATTTTGACAACGTAGGCGGGAAATGGGATTTGTGTAGAGTTTTTTTGTGCACTTGTGGTTGGACAACAGTGTGATACAGATATTTTACGCAACGTACCGAAAACACTGGTGTATGATAGAGTGTAGTTGCGTGCCATGTGGTTGTGCGGAGATAACTATATCAATGGGAGCTAGACTACGGGCTATGCCACGGGGGCAAGAGTGATCTCTACATTCGTTCACTTTGTCGTTTCCTTGTAATCGCGCTGCTTGCTAGTTCTCGGGAAAATTGCAAGAGTTTCACCAGGAAAACATGACAACAATGGTTCACAACCATGACCACAACATCACATAGTTTCTGGGGCTGAACATAACCTATGCGCCAGAAGCCATTTATCTGTCAGCCTCCAAATATGCAAAGCAGCTGGGGGAATGCTTCAACATTTTGCCCGCACCACTCTCAACCCCTTACCGCAACCCCAGCGCCAACTACAAACTGGACAACAAACCTCTGTCACCCTAAGGACTCCAACTGTACCAGCAGAAACTGGGATGCCTACTGTTCGCCTCTGTCACATGCCGACCCGACCTTTCATACATAGCCAGCCAACTGGCACAATACTCCTGCAAGCCAGTAGCAAAGAACTAGCTGGACGTGAAGCGCGCCCTGCAGTACTACATCTCCATGCCTAACATCGGGCTCTCCTACTCCACGCTGACGACAACCTCCTTCAACCTCAACGGCTACGTGGGCGCAACTCATGCAGCTGATCCTGCGAATCGACGGTCACGAACCGGCTCCGTCTTCCGCCTAGATCGAGCCAACGGGACCAATCTCCTGGAACTCACAGAAGCAGGAGCTGGTTGCCCTGTCATCAGCCGAAGCAGAGTACATTGCCGCGACACCCGCAATTCGCAAAGAACTCTACCTGCAAGAGCTGCTGCAGGAGGCGAAAATCCCAACTTCGCCCACCTTTCCCCTTCAATGGGGCAACTAGAGCGCACAAGCCGGGGTTCGTAAACTGTACGAAGAACATTGCGGTTCGATACTTCTGCGTCAAAGACAAAATAGACCAAGGCAAGGCTGACCTCACATACTGCCCTACTACTGAGATGGCAGCAGACTTCCTCACCAAGCGTTTGTCACGTCTGTAGTAAAGCACTGCTCCGACCTCACGAGAGTAGTCAAGAGAGTCAGCCCTCTGCGCGCCCAGGAATGAAGGGGAGTGTTACGATATGAAATTCAATGAGAAGGCATTACTGTATCCTGCAAAAGCCGACTCTATCGAGTACGAAGTCGAGAAACCGTCAGATCAAGACAAATGCAGGCAGTTAAATTTGAAATGAAAAGAGCGGGAACAGGTTTGAAACTGATTCCCGCGCCGCACGGTTTGAACTTCGCTGCAATAAGGGAATGTACCCCTTAGAGTACATGGCTAGTCTAGGTCTTTTTGCATTCCCTGTATTCTATATATAAACTCGATGTATGCATGCTTTTATTATCCAATCATTTATATTCACTCTGATCTGAGGTCAACTGTTAGGCCCGCTGGCCTAAGTCCGCTAAAGAATAGCGGGGTCGACTAAGTCGAGGATAAACGCGGCGGAAGAATTTGGCGAAAGAAGGCGTTGGCGAAATAGGCAAAGCACTTACTGAGTAATTGGAACGAGAATTGGTTGAGAAAATGGTTGATGATGGCAAGTACAAGCAAGGTTGATATAGCATGCATTAGCGAATGTCGGTAAGTAGTTCGTGGGACTACGAAGTAGAATGCAAGAAAGCTAGAGTGCCATGTGCAGTTGGGAAATCAAGGAAATCCCAAAGGGATTGGAAGGAGATAAGGTTTGGATTGGGTTGGGGGACTGTTTAGGGTAAATAACCCTTGAACAGTAAAGTACTCCGTAACATCAACACTTTCGCTGCATTACTACATGCGATCAACTCTTAGCGATCCTTTGCTTTGAACCACTTGGGATTGTAACACAGGATGCCTGCCGAACAGCCATTTTGGCCCCTGTTCTGGGAATTGAATGCGCGTTACCGGAACCATCCTCTCCTGGCAAACCTACGGACCACTGATGTGTGCATGGTGCGTCGTGGAGAGCCTGCACCATGCGCGCACCAGTTGATGCTGGGCAGCATCAGGTGCCCGCAAAAAATCATTGAGCGTGTTTTTTAGCACACAGTTGCCCGCTGCCAGAAATCAAATACCCACCAACGCCTTAGATTGTGCCGATTTCCCCTCCTTTTTGTATCTACCCGGCACGTGTCGGGGGCAGTCATGACTATTGTGGGGTGAAGATGCAGTGAACGCAACAAATGCCTTATAGCAGCAACAGCTACCGTACGTCTCAAGCGAGGGGATTTTTTCACTGAAGCAGATGAGGGGGTTTTGGGGGTCGGGCCAGGCCTCTAACAAGCAGGAGAAGTGGGGGAGCAGATGGGGCAGAATAATCGACTAGAGGAAAGTCATTGCCATCAGAGACTCTCTGGTGGTTCCTAACCGCCCACGCAGTGTTCTGCTGAGGATCCACGGCCTCAATCTTCACGTGGGAGAGAGGGTGGCTTTCCTTCGCAGAAGCCGGTCTGCCCATACTGTAGCGAGGAAGAAACCCTAGAGCATTGTCTCTCCACCTGCCCGGCCATCCAAGTGGTCTCTACTACGATCATGCGGGCTCTGCGCATGATAAATCCAGCTCGCCGCATCTCCTTGCTGGGGGACATGCTCTTCAAGCGTGCTGGCTCTGACTCAGCTTTTCCGGAGGCAACTCTGACGGCGATTGGTTTACGCCAGATCTGGGTGGAGCGATGCGAAGCAGTGTTTCGTCGAGGGAAATTTAGAGCGCGCAGAGTTCTTCGACAAATTGAGCGGGCTTTCTACCTTCATGAGAGAATCTACCTGAGAGAACAACGGACGAAACTGCGAAAAGGGGCGGGCGGCATTCGGAAGAGCAAGTTGGCGAGACTACTGGCGGATGAACAACGACTGTTTGGAAACATCACAACCGTGAATGGGGTGAAATGGAAATGGACGAAGGGCTTCGCAGCCATCTGGTCCAAGCAGCGTAGGGCACGTGGCCCTGTTTAAGTACCCTCTGGTGTTCAGCTTACGTCGTCCCCCTCAAGCACAGTTACGACTGTAGTTGATTTTATACACTTGCTCATCTCTGGTGTATTCTATCAAATATATATATTTATTATCATATATCAAAGAGCAACAAATGCCTTCCGCGAGCTTGCGGAACGCGACTCCGCTCGACAGTAGTCCACGGTGAATGCTCCACCACCACCACACGCACCCGCAAATGCACCCGCTCAATTGGAGGAGCCGATCATCATTTCATCAGGCACACCAACGCAAAACGACAGCGTGGGACAGCGCCCAGGCGCAGCCAGTGATGGGACCGCCCACTCGATGCCTGGCATGGAGAGAAACAGGCCGGCGCCCAGCCCACGGGAGCCGCGCGAGGCTCGCCGGCACGTGGAATTCGCAGTGACAAGTGGCAATGACGCCATCATGACGCCAATGCCACTCAAGCCGCAGCGCCCGCCCTGTTTCGACCCGAGCCAGCGTGGAGGTCCGACGGTTCAATCGTGGGTCTTCACGATGAACGTTTTTTTCAACGCGAACTACGTCGAGTCGGATGCAGCGAAGATTCGATACGCCGTCTCGCTGCTGAGGGGCCCTGCCATGGACTGGTGGCGAGTGATCGTGACATCGCCACGCACCTAGGAGCCACCGTCGCAAGAGGAAGGGCCCGCGGGTCCAGCTGTCACCTAGAGTTCATTCTGCGAAACCGCCCAGTACAGCACGTGGGATGCGTGGTGCGCAGGGCTTCGGGCGCGCTTCGAGCCGATCGCGGCTTCAATTTCGGCGCGTCAGAAACTGCGTACTTGGCGGCAGCTCGGGTCGGTTCAAGACTACACGAGCGGTTTTCTCGCATTATGCGAGCAAGTCGGCTACATGCACGAAGCGGAGCGGGTGGACCGTTACGTCGGGGGGCTGAAGCCGGACATCTCGCACGAAATCATGCTACGCGGGCTCTCGAACTTCAACGAGATTCTCGCGCTCGCCGAGAAAATCGACATTTTGCGCCGACCGAGACCGGGGTCCTACTACGAACATCGTCCTCTGGGACCGACCGAGCACGCCACCGTACACGCCATTGCGACGAACGTAGCTGCCGCGCCGTTTAAGGGGCGCTGCTTTGCTTGCAACAGGCCGGGCCATCGCAAGAGCGAATGTCCAGAGGAGCTGCGGCGCCGTGGAGCAGAGCAGGGGAGGGGGTCTCAGGTGCAGGGAAACACCAACAGTCAGTAGAATCTGGGCCAACTACTGACGAGACTGCCTGCTCGCCCAACCTCACCGACCCTCACCGAGTCACAGTACCGATTCACGCTATCGATCGGGCTCGGATGAATAAGGAGGGTACAGCATTGCTTTACGGGAAAATACAGGGAGCAGCAGTGAAGATTTTTATCGACGGAGGAGCAAGCCACAGTTTAGTTAATACCGCGATCGCCCGGAAACTACAACTGACACTTAGCCGGTGCTTACCAGAGATCGATGCACGCTTAGTTGACGGCACGCCGCTGGCCATACGGGAGAAGGTGGAGAGAGTGAAAGTCCGCTGCGGGGGGAACTTCGGGTTTACACAGGAAATGCTCGCGACGACACTGGATGGGCACGACATTTTACTGGGACGTGATTGGCTGCGACGGTATAACCCGCGAATCGACTGGACGACGGGTAGCTGCACAGTGCGAAGTAGCGGTAACTGGGTTGAACTACCTCGCTGGCAGTCGCCTGAGTCTTCAACGGTCCACGTCAACGCCATCACGATGAAACGGGCTGTCGCCGCTGGAGCTGACGTGTACGCAGTGGACATAGCAGTGGTAGGAGAAGCCGAGCAGCCGAGCGATTTTCAGAAACTGCTGGCAGCGGTACCGCCCGAACTACAGGAACTGTTGAAACGGTAACCACGGATTTTTCCCGACGACTTGCCGGAAGGATTCCACCTCAGCGCGCGCACGCCCATAGAACCGGGGGCACAGCCAACTGTACAGCGACAGTTCAGACTGACACAGCCGGAGCTCGACGAACTGAGGAAGCAGTTAGATTACCTGTTAGAGAAGCAGTTCATCCGACCGAGCTCGTCACCATTCGCCGCACCGATACTGTTCACACCGAAAAAGGACAGAGGTTTTTGCATGTGCATCGACTACAGAGCACTGAACAGGGTAACAGTCAAATCGCGATACCCTATTCCCCGCGCTGACGAACTGATAGGTCAACTGCGAACAACACGGGTCTTCTCGAAAATCGACTTACAGGGGGGTTACCATCAGATTCGAGTCGGCCCATCAGACTGCGCCAAGACAGCTTTTAGGACTAGGTACGGGTCATTCGAGTACACCGTGATGCCCTTTCGGGCTGACCAACGCACCCGCGACGTTTCAGATGACCATGAACGAGGCGTTTAGGCCGCTTTTAGATAAGTGCGTGATAGTTTACCTCGACGACATCCTCGTCTACAGTCGCGACAAGCAGCAGCACTTAGCGGACTTAGAAGCAATTTTCAAAATTTTAGACGAGTACCGCCTACTGACCAAGGGTTCCAAGTGCGAGTTTTTTAAGGGCAGGCTAGAGTTTTCAGGGCATGTTATTTCGGAGGCTGGGGTTGAGATTGACCCGAAGAAGCTGGACACCCGCTTTTTGTCAAAGCGTCGCACCCACCGACCAATCTCACGGAGCTGCAGAGTTTTTTAGGGTTCGTTAATTACGTCCGTTGGTTCGTCCCCGACATGGCCCGGTTAACAGCCCCACTGACGGGTCTACTACGGAAGGAAGGGGGTCGCTTTTACGTGGGGGGAGAAAGAGCAAGCTGCCTTCTCTGCCCTGAAAAATGTTCTCTGCTCACCGCCCGTACTGCGCATTGCCGACCCACGCCGCCCGTTCGAAGTAGTAACAGATGCAAGCTACATCGCCATCGGAGCCGTACTGCTACAGGATTTCGGCAACGGCCTACAGCCCATCGCATACGAGTCACGAAAACTGCATCCGCCCGAGAAGAATTACCCGATACACGACCGCGAAATGCTCGCGATCATGCATGCACGCGTTCAAAGTGTGGCGCTGTTACTTGACCGGCGCAAACGTGACAGTACGGACAGATCACAAATCACTACAGTACCTCCGCGCACAGCCCCACCTCAACCCACGACAGATTCGCTGGCTCGATTTCCTCGAGTCAAACTTCCACTACACTGTCACCTACAAGAAAGGGGCATCAAACATCGCAGACGCACTGACCCGCCCCACTGCCCAAATCCACGCCATACTACTCGCACAAACCAGCCCGCTCCTGACAGGACTATTTATCCACGGCTACCAAACAGACCCATTCTTCACAGGAAGAAACTCGCAGCAGTTCGCCACAGCAAAAGGAGTCTATTACGTAAAAACAGGGACTGACCGCATCTGGGTACCAGGGTACACGCTACCGCGCGAGCTACTACTACAGGAGGCACACGACGGGATTACCTCGGGACATTTTGGGGTAGAAAAAACACGGCAGCAGCTGCAGCGATATTATTACTGGCCTGAGATGTTGACCGATGTACAGCGACACGTGGCATCGTGCCCCACCTGCCAATCCATGAAATCATCACGGAAGCGGCCGGCAGGACAGTTGCAGCCGATACCACCCCCAGAGCGTGCGTGGCAGCAGGTGACGATGGACTTCGTCACGGGGTTACCGGCCGGGGCAAGCAGGAACGAAATTCACCAGCAACTTCTAGCAGAACCTGTGGCAACAGTTCGGCACGCGACTACAGTTTAGTTCTTCGTACAGACAGAAAGGACAAACCAGACCATGGAGTGTCAAACATTATATGTGTTGTGCTTGTTTAGGCTGCAGTGGGTTAGCCTATAGGGGGTACACAATTCTAGGGTTAGGTACTTGTACTCATTTCACTGCTAGTTCATTCATTCCTCGTTCAGTTCTTCTGACATGGTTTCAGAGCAGGTCCTTCGCTAGGACCTAAGTTTTTTTTTCGGGCCCACCTCTACTGACTGCCTCCTAGCGCCTTAGTGCGCCCTACTATCGGAGTGCCGCGTTAGCGCCTCCCCCTCAGCGCCCTCGTGCGCCCTCGTGTACGGCCCCTTACGGCCCCGTCGACCCTGCGCGCCGCCCCTTAGCGACTCGCGCGCTGCCCCTTAGTGGCCCCGTCGAACCTGCGCGCGCCCCGATTCCGGCCCGTTTGGCCCCGTCGACCCGTGCGCGTCGCAGCCCCTTAGAGGCCCCGTCGGCCCCGTCGACCCCGCGCGCACCCCGTTTAGCGGCCCCGCGGCCCCGTCGAGCCCCGCCTAGAGGCCCCGCGGCCCCGTCGCCCGCCACCACACGGCCCCTCGACCCCGCTGCGCCCCGCTTAGCGGCCCCACGGCCCCGTCGAGCCCCGCTTAGAGGCCCCCGCGGCCCCGTACCGCCCCACTTAGCGACTCCGCGCAGCCGCGCAGCCCGAACCGAGCCGCGCCGCCCTACCTGAACCGAGCCGCGCCGCCCGACCGAGCCGCGCCGCCCGTACTAGCAGCCCCGTCGATACTGCTGCTCCTCCTACTTCTCCTACTGCTACTACAACTGTTGATCCTACGGCTACTACTACTGCTCTTACTGCTACTACTGCTGCCACTGTCCTCCCGTACTTGCTTTCGATGCTGAGGGCCGCCCGGTGAAGTTTGACACCTGGCTAGATGACCTGCACCTCTTCCTACAGCTCACTGCCAAGGAGGATATTTCGCTGTACGATCATGCCCTCGGTCACGCTACTGCCCCTCCTACCACTGCAGACAGCACTCAGCGCTCACAGTGGCAGACTCGTGACGCCCACGCTCGCTTCGCTATTCGCAACTCCCTGCCGATAGATGAGCGCGAGCACTTTGGCCAGCACAAGACTGCTAAGGACCTGTACACTGCTGTAGTTGCTCGTTACTCCTCACCTGCCTCTGCCACACTAGGCCGCCTCACCCTCCCCTACCTGTTCCCCGACCTGGCCTCCTTCAGCACAGTCGCTGACCTCATCACCCACCTCAGGACTAGTGAGGCCCGCTTTCGCGCTGCTATGCCTGACGAGTTCCTTGCCAGCAACCCCCCCCCCGCTCTGGATCACGCTCTACCACATCGTCACCCGCCTCCCTGACTCTCTGCGCGCAGTCAGGGATCACTTCCTCGCTCGCTCTCCCACTGAGCTCACCATTGCCCTCCTCGAGAAGGAACTGCTTGCAGCTGAGGCGAGCATCGTCGCTGTAGGCACCTCTCGTGGCGACCCCCGCACCCCGTTCTTTGAGGGGTGTTCCCCTTCCCCCCTTCTCCCCTCTGTCGCCTCTGCTGCTACTGTCGACCTCCTTGGTGCTGAGAAGGTCGGGACCGCGTCTGCTCCGAGCGGGCGCCGCAGGGGCAAAGGGGGCAAGGGTGGAGGTGGCGGCGGGGGAGGCGGGGGTGGTGGCGGTGGGGGTGGAGGTGGGACTGGAGAGGCTAGTGGCGGCAGTGGGGGTGGTGACAGCAGCGGCGGGAGCGGTGGCAGGGGCGGAGGCGGCAGCGGAGGCGGAGGTGGTCGTGGCGGCGGCAGGGGTGGAGGTGGCCGAGGCGGTGGCGGCGGCGGTGGTGGTCGTGGAGGCGCTGGCGGTGGCCAGAGCCAGCAGCACGCCCCGTCGCTTCAGGAGGCACGTGAGTGGTATTCGCAGCGGGGGGGGGCGGGTGGTTTTACCTGCACGTACGTCATTCGCACTGGTGACCGCGCTGGCCAGACGTGTGGGAAGCCGCACCCCACGCACCGCTGTTTCTCGCGCCTTACCGACGCATGGCGCGCCCAGTTTCCTGCTGGCGCTGAGCTGCCCCGCTGGGCTGATCTGGAGAGGCAGGGGGTTGATATCTGGGCTCTAGACTTTGATGCTATTCTCACTGCCATGTATGCGATGTTTACTAGTGGAGAGGGTGCTCAGTACTTGCGTGTTCCGCCCGACCCGGGCATTCTGACCAGTCCGACTGCCGCTCTAGGTGCTAGTGAGTCTGCTGCCCCAGGTCCTGGTGAGGCTGCTGCTCTAGGTGCTCGTGTGTCTCTGCCCCCTGGTACTGAGTCGACTACGGCACTGCACACCTTCACACTGGACTCTGGTGCTTCTCGCTGTTTCTTTCGTGACCGCACTGTCCTTGAGCCACTCGCTCGGCCAGTTGCTGTCTCTCTCGCTGACCCCTCTGGGGGTCCGGTCCTTGCGACCTCCTCCACTGTCCTTCCTTGTCCTGCGGTCCCGTCAGGCACACTGTCAGGTCTCTACCTCCCCTCGTTCTCTACGAACTTGGTGGCAGGTAGTGCGCTCCAGGACGGGGGTGTCCACCAGTTTACCCCTGCATACGAGCGCGTGACACACTGCACGTGTGCTCGGACGGGCCGTCACCTGGCTACCTTCACTCGGCAGCCCGGGTCGGACCTGTACACACTGACCACTGAGTCTGCTCAGGTAGCTGCGTCTGCGTCTGCGTCTGCGTCAGGTCAGCTGTCGGCCCCCTGCTCGTGTCGCTCTCTGGCACATGAGACTGTCCTCTGGCACCACCGCCTAGGTCACCCGTCTGTGCAGCGCCTTCGGGCCATGCACAAACGGGACCTTGTTGCTGGTCTTCCCAGGGTTCTCCCTCCCCTCCCACCCTCGCTTGCTCCTCTCTTTCTTCCCTGTGTCGAGGGGCGGCAGCGCGCCGCTCCTCACTCCTCCTCCTTTCCCCCAACGACTGCTCCTTTGCAGACGCTCCACATGGACGTGTGGGGCCCAGCCCGCGTCTGTGGTCAGGGTCAGGAGAGGTACTTCCTGATTGTTGTTGATGACTTCTCGCGCTACACCACGGTCTTCCCCTTGCGCACCAAGGGTGACGTCCCTGATGTCTTGATCCCTTGGATCCGCAGATCTCGTCTCCAGCTCAGTGAGCGTTTCCGCTCCGACTTCCCTGTCCTGCGTCTGCACTCTGACAGAGGTGGGGAGTTTTCCTCTGGCCTCCTGGAGGCCTTCTGTCAGCAGGAGGGCATTGAGCAGTCGTTCACGCTTCCGGCCTCTCCACAGCAGAATGGGGTTGCTGAGCGTCGCATTGGCTTGGTCATGGAGGTCGCTCGTACCTCCTTGGTTCATGCGGCTGCCCCCCACTTTCTGTGGCCGTTTGCAGTCCGATACGCTGCGCATCAGCTCAACCTCTGGCCCCGTGTCTCCTTACCGGAGACTTCTCCGACACTGCGTTGGACGGGAGAGGCTGGCGATGCGTCGCGTTTTCGGGTCTGGGGATCTCGAGCTTTTGTTCGCGACACGTCCGCGGACAAGCTCTCCCGTCGCGCTGTCCCCTGTGTCTTCCTTGGCTTTGTCCCGGACGCGCCTGGTTGGCAGTTCTACCACGCCACCTCGCGTCGTGTCCTGGCCTCTCAGGACGTCACTTTTGACGAGTCCGTCCCCTACTACCGCCTCTTCCCCTACCGCACTGCTACTGGTGCTGAGGACCCGGACGTTGGAGCTGCTGCTGGTGCTGAGGACCCGGCTGGTGGAGTTCCTGCTGGTGCTGAGGACCCGAGCGGTGGTGCTGCTGCTGGTGCTGAGGACCCGGACGTTGGAGCTGCTACTGGTGCTGAGGACCCGGCTGGTGGAGTTCCTGCTGGTGCTGAGGACCCGCGCGGTGGAGCTGCTGCTGGTGCTGCGGACCCGGGCGGTGGAGCTGCTGCTGGTACTGAGGACCCTGGCACTGGTGTCTCTGCTGGTTCTGGAGACGCTACCCGGCCGCGACCGTACTTCGTACCGCTCCTTCAGCAGGTTCTTGGTCCGGCTCCTCCTCGTTGTCCTCCTCCCTCCGTAGCGTGTCCTCCGCCTGTCCAGTCACAGTCACAGTTACCGCCTGCCTCGCCTCTCCCTGGTCCCTCTCCCTACACTGGTCCCACAGGAGGTCTTGCAGAGCGTCGTGAGCCTGCGTCTCGTCCTGCGTCGCCTGTTCGTACTGCTCGCACTGGTCGTCGTGTCCCGCGTGAGCGTCCTCCTCCTGTCCCTGGCACTCACTACATGACTCTGCATCCCTCCACTGCTCCTCAGCGTGTCCCGCTGCCGTCTCCTCCTGCGTCCTCTCTGCCTACTCTTCCTGACCCGGAGTCTGACTCCCGTCGTGCTGCCAGTCCCACTGTCACCCGTCTTCTCGCCACTGTTGTCACTGACCCTACCTTTGAGTCCTCTGCTGCGTCTGCTCTGGTCGCTGAGTTGATAGACTTTGCTGCCCGGTGTCGTCTAGACTACGCCACTAGCCTTGTTGCTGAGTCCGAGTCTGAGTCTGTCTATCCTCCGTCCGTCGGGGGTGTGTGTGCTCTTGGCACTGACGTCCTTGAGGACAGACAGGAGGAGTTCCAGTGCTTTGCTGCTTCTTTGCCCCATCTCGTGTCCATGCTAGTTGCCCCTGAGGGAGACCCGGATGCACCAGACATCCCGACCCCGCGCACCTACGCTGAGGCGATGGCGGGTCCCTACTCCTCTCAGTGGCAGACAGCCATGGACGCAGAGATGGCTTCCTGGAAGTCCACAGGCACCTACGTCGACGAGGTTCCCCCACCTGGGGCGAACATCGTCAGTGGCATGTGGATTTTCAGGGTGAAGCGGCCACCGGGTTCTCCTCCTGTCTTCAAGGCGCGCTACGTTGCTCGAGGCTTCAGTCAGCGAGAGGGAGTTGACTTCTTCCAGACCTTCTCCCCCACCCCGAAGATGACCACTCTTCGGGTGCTGCTGCACATAGCCGCTCAGCGCGACTACGAGCTTCACTCACTTGACTTCAGCACTGCTTTCCTGCAGGGCAGCCTGCACGAGGAGATCTGGCTACGCCGCCCTCCTGGCTTCACTGGGTCGGTTCCTCCTGGTACCCAGTGGAGGCTCCAGCGGCCGGTCTACGGTCTCCGCCAGGCACCGCGTGAGTGGCACGACACACTGAGGACGACACTTGTGGCTCTTGGGTTCGCTCCATCTACTGCTGACCCGTCACTGTTTCTACGCACAGACACCTCACTGCTGCCGTTCTACATCCTCGTGTACGTCGACGACTTGGTCTTTGCCACTGCTGACACCGCGGCACTCGCCCACGTGAAGTCGGAGCTGCAAAGGAGACACACGTGCACAGACCTGGGTGAACTGACAAGCTATCTTGGCTTGCGGATCACCCGGGACAGAGCACGGCGCACCATCACCTTGACTCAGTCACACATGGTGCAGCAGATCCTTCAACGCTTCCGCTTCACGTACTCCTCGCCTCAGTCCACTCCTCTGCCTACCGGTCACCCGCTCTCAGCTCTGCCTTCGGATGAGTCCGTAGAGCCGAGTGGCCCGTATCCAGAGCTTGTGGGCTGCCTCATGTACCTGATGACCTGCACTCGACCTGACCTTGCATACCCTCTTAGCATCCTTGCACGCTATGTCGCTCCTGGCCGTCACAGGAAGGAGCACATGGATGCCGCTAAGAGGGTGTTGCGCTACTTGTGCAGTACGTCGGGCATGGGGCTAGTGCTTGGAGGGCGAGACCGAGTTGTACTTACTGGACACTCAGACGCTTCTTGGGCGGACGACCAGGCTACTCAGCGGTCGTCTCAGGGTTACACCTTCAGCCTTGGCTCCGGCTCAGTTTCTTGGCGTTCTACACGCTCTTCTTCTGTTCTCAGCTCCAGTTGTGAGGCTGAGATCTACGCCACAGCCATGGCTGCCCAGGAGCTACGCTGGCTGACCTACCTGCTGACCGACCTGGGAGAGCGGCCTCGTTCTCCTCCAGTGCTGTACGTCGACAACCAGGCTGCCATTGCCTTGTGTGAGGAGCACAGACTGGAGCACAGAACGAAGCACATTGCCCTGCGGTACTTCCTTGCTCGAGAGCTGCAGCAGCGTGGTCAGTTACGTCTGCGTTACGTGGCCACTGAGGCCAACCTTGCTGATGTGTTCACCAAGGCGCTTCAGCCTTGTGACCATCAGCGTTTCTGTACTCTTCTAGGCCTTGTGCCTGCTGGACCTCACTTGCTTACTTCTTGACTCTGCTTGTACTGTGATCTTATATATATGCCTGCATGTTTACTCTTGCTAGGTTGTGATCACTGTATCTCTTGCTATTTTATCAACCTGCATGTGAACTGGTCTTGTGACCACTTGCTTGTGCTCGGAATTTGTGTGGTATCCTTGAGATCCACCCTGAGCTTGTTTTGCTTTGACTGGTCTTGTGACCCCTTGCTCTCCCCCACTTTGCCTATGGGGGTGTGTCAAACATTATATGTGTTGTGCTTGTTTAGGCTGCAGTGGGTTAGCCTATAGGGGGTACACAATTCTAGGGTTAGGTACTTGTACTCATTTCACTGCTAGTTCATTCATTCCTCGTTCAGTTCTTCTGACATGGAGCAACTCATCCGAGCCACGTGCGACGACCCAACCATCTGGGAACAGCAACTGCCTCTCATCGAGTTCGCATACAACAACTCGCCATCCGCCACGACCCAACAATCACCGTTTTACCTGAACTACGGACAAGACCACACAGTGCCCATGACTCCAAATCCCGACAACGCAGTACCCCGCGTGCAACAATTCGCCGAAATCTTACAGGCAGCACGAATCCGAGCAGCAGACGCAATAAAAAAATCAAACATCATCGCTAAGCGCAACGCCGACCGCCACCGCCGCCCTATCACCTACCAGCCCGACGACTTAGTTCTACTCGACACCCAAAACCTCCGCCTGCCCGTCACTCCAAAACTCCGCCCTCGATATTGCGGGCCATTTTGCATCAGCCACATGATCACACCGGTCACCGCCCACCTCCTCCTCCCGGCTGACTGGTACGTCAGCCTATCCTTCCATGTCAGCCTACTCCACCCCTACATCCCGAGAACCAGCCAACTGCCTCGCAACCGCCCAGCCAGCATGACACGACCACCGACAGAGCCAATCATCACGCTCGACAAGATTCTGAGCTACCGAGTTCGTGACCCACGAGGAGCTCGACGGATCGAATTTCTGATCCGCTGGAAGGACCGTACACCCACCGAAGTGTTAAACAGGCTAGGCGAAAACGAGAAATAGGCAAAGAGGGATTTCACTAGCAAGCAATTAAGTACATATAGGAAACCCTAATTCGGGTTGTACTCGCTATAGAGTACCCCACTGCAGGCTAGACAACCATCACATTCTGACACACCCCCATAGTCAAAGTGGGTATAATGAATACAACAAGCAGGCAGAGCAGTAGTTCACAATTATAAGCAAAGCTAGCGGCTAGCACAGAGGGCAAGCGAGGAGGAGGAGAAACTGTGGGGGCGAGAAGATGGGAGGCGACGGCTGAAGCTGCAGACACACGGGCAGCAGGAGTGCGTAGTACTGTCGCTACCAGGCTAAACCCGGACTACACGGCGACAGACGCAGCTGGCTCGCTGTGCTCCCAGGAGTGCTCACACTGTAGCTACCGGGCGCAGAGCCCCGGACTACTCAGGCCACAGGGGGTCGTGGCTCTCTGGACTACCAGGAGTGCTCACACTGTGGCTACCGGGCGCAGAGCCCCGGACTACTCAGGCCACAGGGGGTCGTGGCTCCCTGGACTTCAGGCGCTGCGGACGACTAGTCGGCTACCTCCGGTCAACCTCCCCCAACTGTCCCACACCCCGTTCACACACTCCCTGTTGAACCACTAGCACCGCTCACACGCCACCCCCCTCGTACCACTCCGACGGCTCCAACACATCCACCCCCCTCAGCGGTAGCTGCAGCAGTGGGAGACGGAGGAGGAGGAGGAGCAGGGGACGGCTCACACACACGGCACCCCCATACTCTCCACCCCCAAACCCTAACACAGGAACGCGGGCAGCAGCAGGGGTGGGGCGCCGCCAAAAGCTCGGGGGACGGCATGCGGCACTGGGACAGGCTGCCCGGGGCGCGCACGGGCCTGGCGCAGGCCGGACGAGCCGGGCGACGGGGGGCGACGCGCGGGTCGCGGGGCGACGCGACGGGCTCCGGCGGGGGGCGACGCGACCGTCGACGGGGCAGAAAACCGCCGCGCGCCCCGAGCGCGCGGCGGGAAGAAAAATCGCCGCACGCCCGGAGCGCGCGGCTGGCAGGAAACAGCAGGAAACAGCAGCGGAAGCTTCTGGTGGGACCACCCACAGGATCGACCCAGGAGGGTCGACCTGCTCTGATAGCATGTTAAACAGGCTAGGCGAAAACGAGAAATAGGCAAAGAGGGATTTCACTAGCAAGCAGTTGAGTACATATAGGAAACCCTAATTCGGGTTGTACTCGCTATAGAGTACCCCACTGCAGGCTAGACAACCATCACATTCTAACACGAAGACAACTGGGTTCCCCTGGCAGAATTGAGAATCACCCCGTCCTCACCGAGTACATGCGAAGCCGAAATTTCCGGTATGTACACGCGCTTTCGTAAGGAGGGCCTCCTTAGGGGGGGAGGGAGGGGGGGGGGTGTAGTGTAAGGAAAATTCCTTTTCCTTACTCCGCGTCCCTTCTCAGCGCGTACACCACTGTTCGCGCCACTAGCACTCAAACAGTAAACCGTTACCACTCGCAACACTCGCCTCGACACTGTTCCTCCCACTGTTCACGCCGCGACCCAACCTCACGGCTCGGTTGGTAACCCGCGCTCCGGACCTCCGCCTCGGCGTTTCCCCACCCTCGGCGCTAGGCCCGTCGCGCACCCCAATTCCCGCACATTACCGTTACCACTGTAGTTCCGCTAAATATTCTTCGCTCATGCCTTCGCTCATTGTACTCTTGCTTCGATAGTGCAATTGCTTCTAGCTAGCTCGCTCAATTGCACTCGTAACACGAGCCACCTCGGTCTCGTCCGAGCACCACACCCGAACCTGAGCTGGTACCCGAGCCGAAATGCTGATGCGCCAGTCGAACAGGGCCAAGTAGTGCGGCAACAGGGCAAGGTCCTTCCTTCCCCTTCACGCCATCCCCCGTTCCATCTGTTTCAACAACCCTAACTGCTCCAACAAGCAGGGGACACAGCAGGACTGACGCGACAGCGGCATGTCGTAGTGGCCGTTTTTAGGGACTCCAAGTGGAAAACGGACATTGCGCGCGCAAGGTTTGAGAAGCAGTAACGTCGAGATTTGCATTTGTAACAGCACTGAGGTCGCAGACGTTGCACGGAGGTCGCACAGAGGTCGCAAGGCGGCCACACAGTTGCACGGAGGTCGCACGAACGGCCGCAGGAAACTCGCATGGTGTAATGGCGTCGTCGTGGGCTCAGCACGCGCCCGTATTTGGCGCGCACTGCAGCCAATTCTCGGTGGAGCAATGTCCGCTTGGCGCGCAGGTCCTAGCTGCATCATTATCGCATCAGTCGCCGTCCCCGTCGTTTGCCCATCACCGTTCTCGCCAGCAGCACGACTCTGCGACGTTATGCGACGAAAATCCGTCGCTTGATTTATTCGCGGGGAGTGACGTGGCAGCGGAGTTCTTGAACCTTCTAGACGCCATCACGGACGACTCGCAGTCAAACGGGACTCCCATCGGCAACACCGGTTCACAGCAGCATCGCGATGCTAACTTATTGCACCACCAGCAGCAGCATCAGCAGCAGCAGTTGTCGTCCGCACCGTTTTCACCTGCCGCCTCCGCCGCCGATCCTGCCACGGCCATTTCCGTTCCCGCCAACGCCGCTGCTAGCTTCTTGGCCGCAGCGCCAGGTTCGGTCGGCGGTGGTGCTATGACGGCAGCAGCAGCAGCAGCGCCACTGAAAAACCCTGTGTCTCCGCGGAATGGGGAGTCGTTCAATTTATTGGAGCCGGGGACGATTCACGACGAGGCTGCGGAGTGTACGGCGCCGCCGGAGTGTGCGGCGCCGCCGGAGTGTGCGGCGCCGCCAGAGTGTGCGGCGCCGCCGGAGTGTACGGACCCGGCGGGGCTCAACTTGAATGGCGGTCGCTCCGACGACCCAATCGACGATTTCCTCGGCACTCTGCTGCTCGCGGATCCGCCGTGCGCGGCAGGCGATTTGCTTGTGTCGTCGCCTTGCCCGTCCGCCGCTGCGCCTCGCGATCATAGCCCGCCGTT
Source organism: Closterium sp. Yama58-4 (assembly GCA_947470075.1). Classification (NCBI taxonomy): domain Eukaryota; kingdom Viridiplantae; phylum Streptophyta; class Zygnematophyceae; order Desmidiales; family Closteriaceae; genus Closterium; species Closterium sp. Yama58-4. Next base: position 9,446 of record CANIUD010000612.1, on the reverse strand, counting down.
GCAAGGCGCGCCGACGGTTAGCCAAGGCGCAGCGGAAATGCGGGAGTGCTTGCGTCCGGACTCGTTAGTAGCACCTCCCGCCTCTGCCTCGTGGGCTTCGCTGCCGTTGCACAGGGAAGAGAGTCACTCGCCACTGCTGCTGCAGCAGCAGCCGCCGCAGCAGCAGTCGCCACCGCAGCAGCAGCCGCAGCTTGTGATGACGACGCCAGAAGGGAACGAGGCGTTGCATGAATGGGTGCCTTGTCTGCCAGTGGATGTTTTCTCAGGGAGCGAGGGCGAAGCGGCATGTGCGGGGACTTGCTGGAGTGGCAATGCAGTGGGGGGAGTGAGCATGGGCGGAAGCAAGGCGGGCGGAATGGGCGGTGGGGGAGGCGATGTGCAGCAGGTGCAGGATTCGGCGCCGCCTGTGGAGCTTTCTGGCGCCGGCCTTTTTGACTGGGCGCATGTGGAGGGAAGCGGTGTTGGGAGTGGGGCGACAATCAGGGAGCGGCACGAGGATAGTGTGAGTGGCAATGGCAATGCCAATGCTACCACTGATGATGAGGATGGTGCGGCGTTTTGGGGTGCTGGTGCTGGTGATGCATGGGAAGGACAGCAGGTGGGCGAGCTGTTGGGTGCACAGCAACGACAGAGGCTTAATATTCATAGCAGCAATAGCAATAGCAGTAATGATAGCAATAATAGAAATAATCATCATCAGCAGCAGGAGCACAGCAGCAGCAGCAGCAGCAGCAGCAGCAGCAGCAGCAGGAGCCGCAGCAGCAGCAGGCGGTGTGTGGCAGCACACCCGCGTGCGCGGCAGTTGCCCAACCTGTCAGGGCGCCTGGCAGCTCTCATAAGCCAAATAAGCCACGCCAGCAACGCCAACGCCAAGGCTAAGGCCAAGGCCAAGCGTAGGGCGGGTCAAGACGCTGCAGCAGCTGCAGCAGCAGCTGGCGCAGGGGAAGTGAGGATGGTCCACGAGCAGGCGGGTCTAGCAAATGGCCTGGAGCGTGGGTTGGAGGAGGGAGGGCGAGAGATTGCGTCGAGCCTGCATGGGCGAGTCACAGGCGGTGGTGATGGGGGTAGGCTCGCATTTGGGCGTGGTAGGGGTGGTGGTGTGCAGGAGGCGCATGGTGAGGAGTCAGGCAGCAAGCGGCGGGCAGCGTCGCAGGTCCCTCCCTCCGCAACACTCAGCTCTCAGCACCTTGCTGCTGCTGCTGCGGCACCTGCCTTCCCTCCTAAGCCCACCACCAGTGCTGCTGCTGCTGCTGCTGCTGCTGCTGATGCTGCAGGAGGCGCTGCTGCAGTGGCGCCGTCCCTACCCCACGCGTGGTTACTGTCCGGGTCAGGTCCAGACGGCCTGTCAGGAGAGGTGGATCCGTTTCTCCTCGCGGAGCACATCAGCCGCTGTGCGCCTGCGCTCGCCCTCGCCCCCGCCATGCTCGCTGTCCCGCACGACCCCTTTGCCGCACCGCAGCTGCAGCCGCCCTCTCTCGCTGCGGTTCCGTACACACGAGCTTCCTCCCAGGCGCTCTCATGTCATCCCCTCACATACCACTCTCTGCTGCCAACTGCGCTGCCCGGTGCTGCGGCCAGCAGCAATCTAATGCGTGGTTTCACATCAGTGAACATATGCATGCCCGCGCCCACACCCATGCCCATGCCTATGCCCATGCCCACGTCCATGCCCATGCCCACACACATGCCCTTTCACAGGTCTGTGCATGAGGCGATGGCCATGGCAGTGCCTCGGCCTGTGCGGGGGCGCGTGCACAAGGGCAAGAGCGATGTGGGCATGGACGAGGTGAAGCAGCTCGTGCTCGCCCTCGCTGAAGCCATCGCCACCAAAGACATGGTCAGTGCCCGCTCCCTGCTCACTACTCCTCCACTGCTTTCACCTCACTCCCTCCTTTTCTCTCTCCCTCCCTCCCTCCCTCCCTCCCTCCCCTCTCTCCTCTCCTCCTCTCTCTCTCCTCCCTCCCTCCCTCCCTCCCTCCCTCCCTCACTCACTCCCTCCCTCCCTCATCCCCTCTTCCCCTCAGTTCTCTCATCACCGCACACGCTCTGTGCTCCGCACCTTCCCAATCCAGTTCAATATGCGTCGTCCTCTTGCGCACCCATCAATCTTCTTTCTATCATATCATCCCATCTACCCTGTACCGCCTCGACCTCTCCCCTCTCCCGCTGCTAGCCCGACTTCCTAACCTCCCTTCCCCATCCACAACACATCTTTTCTAAATGTCCCAACACTCCGATGCTCGCATTCTCCTTACTCCCCTCATCCCCCCCCCAAACCCTCCCCCCCCACCCCCTTTCTCCCCCACCCCACACACCGCCGTGCGTCCCTCACTGTGCAGGAGCGGGTGGCAGGGCTGCGGGCGCGCGTGGCAGCAGCAGCGTGTGCGGAGGGGCGGCCGGGGCAGCGAGTGGCGCACTGCTTCCTGGACGCCCTCACCACCCGCCTGCACGGCACTGGCGCTCTCCGCCTCTACAACGCTGCCTTCACCTCGCAGGTACTCTACTCCCACATGCACGCACTGTGCGGATTACAACCGCCCAGCTCCCATGGCCAAGCGCCGAGCGCACGTGTGGTGTGGTTGCCTTGGTGGGATGTGATGTGGTTGGTTGCGGTGGGGTGTGATATGATGGGGCGGTGCGGTGCTGTGGCGTGCGCTAGCGTGTGGGGCGCGCGTGCGATGTGATGGGGCATGGACCATAGTAGGCTCGCTGCCCGTGCACATGTGGTGGGCGTGCCAGTCGTTTCCAGGCGGGGCAGCAGAGGTGAATAGTGTGCCACTCTGTTGTCACCTCACCATTCACTCCCTACTCCATCTCATATTCGCCCCTTTGCGTCTCCCACCACGTGCTCCCCCCATCTACCTGCTCTCTCCCTGTCGTCATACGCGCTGCCCCCTGTGCGCTGCCCCCTGCCAGGACATGCTCTCTCCCTGTCAGTCGCGCCATGTGTACTTCACCACCACGCCCCAACCTTTCTTCCTTGTCCCACCACGTTCCCCCCCGGTCTCCTCTCTCTCTCTCCCTCCCTCTCCCCCCTTTGCATGCCAGGACATGCTGCAGTCGCGCCAAGTGTATTTCACCACCACGCCCTTCATCCCCTTCCTCTACGCCACCGCCTATTCCGCCATCCTGCAAACCTCTCTCCGCTACTCTCGCCCCTCCCATCCCACTGGCACCGCCACCGCCGCTCGCTATCGTGCGTTCGATCCGTGCGCGCCTCACGACACCCCCCTTGGCTCCCCCATTACCACGCATCCTGCTGCGCCTGGCACCAGCAGCAGCAGCAACAGCCACTGCAGCGACGGCTCCAGAGAGGCTTCTTGCTCTGGGGAGGAGCAGCAGCAGCAGCAGCAGGAGCGGGAGCAGGAGCAGGAGTGGGACGAGCAGCGTGTGACGAAGGGGCGAGGAGCCAAAGGAAAGGCATGCGAAGGGGGGCGCTGCACATAGTCGATTTTGGAGTGTACCTGGGCGGGCAGTGGTCGCTGCTGCTGCGCCGCCTTGCCTGCCTGCCTGGCGGCCCCCCTCGCTGCGTGCGCATCACAACCATCGATAACTGCCTCCGTGTCAGCCGAGCTGCTGCTTCCCACACGCAGCGGTGCACAGCAGGAGCAGCGGCAGAGGCAGGGGGGGGAGCGGGGGACGCTGCGGGATGCGGAGCAGATGGTTCCATGGGCAGTGGAGCGGGAGATGTGCAGGTGGAGGAGGTGGGGGGTGAGGAGCAGTGCTGGATGGCAGAGTGTGAGCGGCAGAAGCACGAGGAGCTGGGGAGGAAGCTCACAGCACAACTCACAGCAGAGGCGGCCGCGCTGGGCATAGAGAGGTTTGAGCACCGCGTGGTGACGATTAACAAGGATAACCTCGCTGATAGCCTCTCCCAGGTGGAGGGCCGGCGCAGATGGGCGGGCACGGGGGCTGGGGTGGCGGAGGGACGAGGAGGGGGATGGGTGGAGGGGTGCAGGAGTGGGGTGTGGAGGAGTGGCAAGGGGACGGGTGTGAGGACGAAGTGGAGGAGGAGAAGGAGGTGGTGGCGGTGTGCTGTTGTTTGGAGTTGCAGTACTTCCACGACAGCTCTGTCATGCGTAGCAGCCCTAGAGATGCCGTCCTCAAGGTGCGCTGCCTGCTGCCCGCTTTCAGTGGTTGCATCACTGCCCGTGTGGGGCGGCATGGCATGGCACCGCACACGATGCTCGCAACGCTGTGTGCTGCACACAAATTCTTGCTGCCCAACCAGCCTCATCGTTTCGCATCACATCACCCCTGCCCTGTATGCGCATGCCCTTACGTGAGTTGCATCCCCTCATCTCTCCTCCCTCCCTCGTCCCCCCTACCCCCTCTTTATTGCCCTTGTGTGTTGCCCCTCCCTCCCTCGCGCCAGTGGGTGGCCTCCCTTGCCCCGGACATATTCACCTTCATGGAGTTTGACCTCTCTGCCAACGGCCCCTTCTTCCTCTCTCGCGCCTGCGCAACTGCCTCGACTGCCACGCTGCGCTCTTTGAGTGCCACGAGGGCCTCTCCGCATGCCCTGCCACAACCAACCACCGCCCCTGCCAACCAAACTCCACCAGCAGCGCAACCAGCAACCCCAGCAGCAGCACCACCACCTGTCACCCGACGCAGAGCCCTGTGCACAAGGTGCGGTGGGCAGTGCTGACACCAGCTGGTCCCAAGTCTGCATGTCCTCTCTCTCACAAGCCACTGAGAAGCCCGCACCACCTACCCCCACGCCTTCCCCCCTCCTCGAAGCACCCACTTACCGCGACCACATCCTGGCGTTTGAGCGGGCCTTTTTCGGGTACAACATTGTGAACATGGTGGCCACAGAGGGCATGCAGCGCTCCGTGCGCCCGGAGAGCCTGGCGGAGTGGGCGCAGCGCATTCGGCACGCGGGGTTTGTGCTGCTGCCCGTGCCGGCAGACGTGCTGGAGGAGGCGTATGGCACCATCCGTAGCTGCCCCCCTGGGCTAGGCATGCTGGCCACAGAGGGCGCCGTGCAGCTCACATGGCATGGCCGCCCTCTGCTCATGTGCACTCTCTGGCAAGTGCCATGGGTCATGGGTTGAGACCGTGGCCCAATCCGTGGCATGCCATGCACAGTAGATTTACTCATTTCTATCCTTTTCCTTCTCCCTCCCACCCTCCCCCTGCTCTCCCTACTGCATTTCTTTAGTGTTACTGCTCAACCTGTAACACAAACGATACCAGTTTCTTACGTAAGGTCTGACAGAAAAAATGGGTCTCTTAAGTCAATGTTGACTTACAGAATTGTGGAAATGAATTTTGCAATTCTGCAAACTACTCTTCACTCATAACCATCATTAACCCTTTCCGAAGTGCACAAGGAACTTCGTTACACTAGAAGCACTTCATCTGAAGTGCACAAGCAGGGCTCCCCCCCATGCTCTCTCATGTCGTACACTAGAAGCACTTCATCTGAACAACAGATGCACCAATCTCATTGAACTCGTCCCTGGTCATCCATATCTGCATCACCGGAAGGTCAAGTCAGCTCGAAGAACCAAGAAAGGAATAAAAAATCAGCAGAAAATGCAGGAAACACATACCAGCTCGGAGGATGCCATAGACGCCAAAATTGATCCACCAATCCAGGTAGTGTACTTCCGCTCAGGTACTTCAATCACTTTAGTGAACGTGGAGGGAACCAGCTGACTCACTTCCTTTCTGAGGCGAGCACCAATTCCAGGGAACATGGTGTTACCACCGCTGGAAACAATGTTACTGTACAATTCCTGCCTGATACCTTCCTCACACTTCATGATGCTGTTGTTGCAAAGCTCATGGATATCCGGGCCTTTGTCAGAATCTAGCAGCAGGAATGAATGAACTAACAGGATGCAGGAGTACAAGTAGTAAACCCTAATTGGGTTGTACCCCATATGGGCTATCCCACTACAGCCTAGACAATATGCAGCACATATAGTTTGACACACCCCCATAGGCAAAGTGGGGAGAACAAGGGGTCACACGACCAGTCAAGAGAAGCAAAACAAGCTCAGGGTGGATCACAATGTCACCACACATTCCGAGCACAAGCAAAGGACCACCGGGCCAGTTCACATGCAGAGATATATATGCAGCAATAACAGTACAGTGATGGCTACCTAGCAAGAGCCAGCATGCAGGTATATATATATGGATCACAGTACAAGCAGAGACTTTCAGAATAGCTAGGCAAGAATGATAGAACAGAGAAGAGGGGTTGTACTAGCAGCATGCAAGGTACATATAGGAAACCCTAATTTGGGTTGTACTCGCTATAGAGTACCCCACTGCAGGCTAGACAATTACAACATTCTGACACACCCCCATAGCCAAAGTGGGGTGTAATCAGCGCAAATAACCAGTCATAGATCAAGTCCACAAATGCAAGTAAAGCTAGAGGCAGTCACAGAGGGCAAGTGAGGAGGAGGAGAGACTGTGAGGGGCGATCTGCTGCAGACACAACGGGCAACAGGAGCGGCGTGCACAGTGGCTACCGAGCGCACGAGGGCACCGGACTACGGGAGTATCTGGCTCCGCGGCTACGACGAGCACACACAGGAGCAACTGACCCACAGGCAACTGGCGAAGCAGGCTCGCTGGGCTACCGAAACGCGCGAGGGCATCCGGACTACTGGCGCTGCTGGCGTCACGACGGCTACTTCCACGCAACCTCCCCCGACCGTCCCACGCCCCTCTCACACACCCCCTGCTGACACCCTAGCTCCACTTCCACGGCACCCCCCTTAAACCCTAAACCTCGGCTCCCACACATCCACCCCCCTCAGCGGCAGCTGCAGCAGTGGGAGACGGAGGAGGAGGAGGAGCAGGGGACGGCGCACACACACGGCACCCCCAGAGCTGCCACCCCCACACTCCGCACCCCCAAACCCTAAAACGGGCGGAACGGGGGAAGGAGCGCGGGGGACGGCGAGGGGGACGGCGCTCGGCCCCCAGAACGCGACCACGGGGCAGCGAGGGGCCGCGCGCGGCTCCCCAGGGCGGCGCGACGGGAAATCGGGGCCGCGGGGGGGTCGCGCGCGGCTCCCCAGGGCGGCACGACGGGAAATCGGGGCCGCGGGGGGTCGCGCGCGGCTCCCCAGGGCGGCACGACGGGAAATCGGGGCCGCGGGGGGTCGCGCGCGGCTCCCCAGGTCGGCATGACGGGAAATCGGGGCCGCGGGGGGTCGCGCGCGGCTCCCCAGGGCGGCACGACGGGAAAACGGGGCCGCGGGGGGTCGCGTGCGGCTCCCCAGGGCGACGGGATCGCGGGGCCGCGGGCGACGGGACCGGAGGGCCGCGGGCGACGGGATCGGGGGGCCGCGGGCGTCCCCCACGGTAGGAAACCGCCGTGCGCCTCGGTGCGCACGGCGGGGAGAAAACCGCCGCACGCCCCGAGCGCGCGGCGGGATGAAAATGTGAAGGTCGCGCGCCACGGGGCGCGCGACACAGAGTAGGGCAGCGGAAGCAGCAGTGGGGCCCACAGGCCAGGAGCGTGAACGCTCTGTTACCGCCTACCGCCGCCGCCACCACTACCACCGCTCCGACCGCCACCGCCACCACCGCCACCACCGCCACCGCCGCCACCGCCGCCGCCGCCACTACTGCCACTCTGCTTCCCGCCGCCGCCCCCGCCTCCACCACCGACCCCACTCCCACCAGCGCTCCCGCCACCGCTCCCTCCAGCACCGCCTCCCCCCCCACCTCCCCCACCTCCTCCCCCCCCAGCGCCACCACCACCACCCTTGCCCCCCTTGCCCTTGCCGGTGCGGCGCCTCCCACCAGGAGCAGAAGCAGCGCCAACAGACTCAGCACCAAGGAAGTCAACAGCAGCAGCAGCAGCGTAGGAGGGAGCGAGGGGAGAGGGAGAACACCCCTCAAAGATGGGGGTGCGAGGAGCGCCACGAGCAGCACCAACAGCTACAATGCTCTTTTCGGCCGCGAGCAGCTGCTCCTCTAGGAGGGCGACTGTGAGCTCAGTGGGACAGCGAGCAAGGAAGTGGTCTCGAACTGAGCGGAGGGTGTCAGGGAGACGGGTGACTATGAAGTGGAGTGTCCAGTACAGTGGAGGGGGGTTCTTAGCGCAGAACTCGGTGGGAAGGGCGGCACGCAGGCGAGCATCACTAGTGCGAAGGTGGGTGATAAGATCGGCGACTGTAGTAAAGGTGGACAGATCGGGGAACAGGTACGGCAGCATGAGGCGGCTAAGCTCGGCTGTGGCAGGCGAGGAGTAGCGAGCAACGACAGCATCGTACAGGGCCTTAGCGGATTTGCAGTCGCCAAAATGCTCGAGCTCAGCTAGCGGCAGGTGACTACGAATGGCTAGGCGAGCAGCTGCGTCACGAGTCTGCCAGTGGGAACGAACACTAAGCTCGGCTGTGGCAGCAGGAGCAGCGGCAGCACCAGACGCGTAGTCATAGAGGGAGATGTGGTCCGTGCTATTGCTCATAAGATACAACTGCAGGTCGTCGAGCCAGGAAGTGAACTGCACGGGACGGCCCTCAGCATCGAAGGAAAGAACGCGAATAGAGGCCATAGCTCAGGCGTGAGGGCACAGCAGAGCAGCGGCAGCAGCAGAGGGGACGCAGCAAGCGGGCAGTGAGGCAGCGGGCGGCGCTGCGAAGCAGGTAGCGGGCGGGCGGGCGCCTGCACGGAAGCGCAGCGAAGCGGGCGGGCCGCGAAGCGGGCAGCGAGCGGGCGGGCGGGCTGCGAAGCGGGCAGCGGGGCGAGCGGGCTGCGAAGCGGGCGGGCCGCGAAGCGGGCAGCGAGCGGGCGGGCGGGCTGCGAAGTGGGCGGGCCGCGAAGCGGGCAGCGGGCGGGCGGGCTGCGTAGCGAGCGGGCCGCGAAGCGGGCAGCGAGCGGGCGGGCGGGCTGCGAAGCGGGCGGGCCGCGAAGCGGGCAGCGAGCGAGCGGGCTGCGAAGCGGGCGGGCCGCGAAGCGGGCAGCGAGCGGGCGGGCGGGCCGCGAAGCGGGCAGCGAGCGGGCGAGCGGGCTGCGAAGCGGGCGGGCCGCGGAGCGGGCAGCGAGCGAGCGGGCTGCGAAGCGGGCGGGCCGCGAAGCGGGCAGCGAGCGGGCGGGCGGGCTGCGTGGCGGGCGGGCCGCGAAGCGGGCAGCGAGCGGGCGGGCGGGCTGCGAAGCGGGCAGCAGGACGAGCGGGCCGAGCGGGGCGGCTCGGCGGGCGGGCGACACTGCGAGGGGCGCGCGAGGGCGCTAGTGAGGGGCGCGCGAGGGCGCTAGCAAGGGGCGCGCGAGGGCGCTAACGAGGGGCGCGCGAGGGCGCTAACGAGGGTGCGCGCGAGGGCGCTAACGAGGGGCGCGCGAGGGCGCTAACGAGGGCGCACGAGGGCGCTACGAGGCTAGGGCACGGGGTAGCGTGGTAACCGCATGCGAGCGGTGGTGGGCCCTTAAAAAAAAACGGTCGGTAGGTCCTAGGGACCTCCTGCTCTGAA